>OX103977.1:1704106-2110798 GCA_944470395.2 Schistosoma turkestanicum
ATACTTCTTTGATAATTTCCTTGTATCGATTCCCAGAGAAGGGAGGTTCAGTGGAGTTCATCTTCTTGATCGCGACAATTAACTGTTTGACACCCAGCGTGTATGCCAACAGAGTATGTTCTCTAGTTTGGCCATTCTGGGAAATACCGTCCTCAAACTCACCAACACCAGCAGCAACAATCAGTATAGCTAAATCAGCTTGACTTGTTCCTGTGATCATATTCTTGATGAAATCCTGATGACCAGGTGCATCAATAACTGTGACAGTGTACTTATTGGTTTTAAACCTCCACAAGGCAATAGATCACATCTAAATCAGTTAACAAACGTCAATTAAAAGTATCCAATTTACATTAGAAAAATGTAATAACTTACACTTATCAATTGATACATTGAAGTGAATGCTGCAGCACGACATAAGCCCTCAATTTCAGCACCACTGAAATTTTTAGTTTTAGCCGCTAATTCTTTCAAATCTACATCATGTGCTAATTTACCGGCTTGTTGCATTTTAGATGTATGTATATTTAAAATTTGCAATCGACCATCTTCATCTGGTAAAGAGATTTCCATTTGCATCTATAAAAAGAAGTGATGTGAATAGTAGTAAACAGTAAGTAAATACTGTTAAACTTTCTTATTATGAAAATGTAATAATTACTCATTATTCATCAAGTGTATATATTGATATACTTTGATGTGTTACTTACTTACTTACTTATGCCTGTCACCCCCAATGGAGAATAGGCTGCTAACCAGTATTGTCCAACCTATTCTATCCCCGAGCTTCCCTTTTCAGTTTTGTCCAACGTTTGTTCATTCCTCTCATATCTTTCTCTATTTCTCGGAAAAGTAATGTGTTCCTTCGCCTTCCTCTTTTCATTTGACATTGAGGGTTCCAAGTGAGGGCTTGTCTTGTGATGCAGTTACGTGCTTTTCGTAGTGTGTGTCCTATCCACTTCCACCGCTTCTTCCTGATTTCCTCATCCACTGGAATCTGACTTGTTCTCTCCCACAGTACGTTGTTGCTGATGGTGTCTGGCCAACGAATCCGAAGTATTTTGCGTAGACAACTGTTAATAAACACTTGTATCTTATGGATGGCTTTCGTAGTTCTCCAAGTTTCCGCACCATACAGTAGAACTGTCTTGATATTTGTATTGAAAATCCTGATTTTGGTTTTGGTTGAATGTTGTTCGGAGTTCCAGATATTTTTCAACTGTAGAAATGTAGCTCTTGCTTTGCCAATCCGCGCCCTCACATCTGCATCCGATCCACCTTTCTCGTCGATGATGCTGCCCAGATATGTAAAGGTGTTAACGTCCTCCAATGCATCTCAATTAAGAGTGCTTTGGTTGGCGCATTTGTGTTGTACCGCAGAATCTTGCTTTTCGCTTTATGTATGTTGAGACCTGCTGCTGCTGCAGAGGCTGCCGTTACACTGGTCGTCTTCTCTTGAATTTGTTGTTGTGTGTAAGATAGAAGAGCCAGATCATCTGAGAAGCCCAGATCGTTCATAGCTGCATCCTGGCTGTCCACTATATACCGTGCTTCCCTCCGGAAGTTGACGTCTTCATAATCCAGTCGATCACCAGGAGGAAGAGTGAAAGTAAGCAACCTTGCCTGACACCGGTCTTCACCTCGAACGAGTCTGTCAGCTGTGCATGTCATTCATTAAAAATCAATCCATTAACGATTATAAGTTGTAGCTGTTTAATGATTGAAGCACAAATTTAAATATTATTCCATCCTCTTGCTCTTTTAGTACGCTAAATTGTGGTCTGAAGTAGATAACATTGTCTAATTTAATTGGTTTGTGTTGATTCAGGGGCATGCAAAATGATCACTGAATTGGATACAGTAGCAAAGTACATTATTGAACCGTAATTCTTCATGAACTGTTGTTTGGTAGCAAATTTTCTTTATGCATGTATCATTTTTACATGAATTATGTGATGACTACTATATACAACAACAGACAAACAAACAGTAGCCAATGGAAATTATTGATTCATGCTTAGATTTGGAGGAAGCAGGTAGGAAAATTGATGGATATTGTGTGTGTGTGTGTACGTGATGCGTTTATTGAATCCCATATTTGAAAATAAAATAAAAAATAGATTATCAGTAATATTTCATTTACATTACGGGGTTGTGAAGATTGTTAAGTTACAGATTTTTGAAACCATGAATCGATCAATGTTAGATCACCGCATTAGAAACCTGGAAGAAGCACTGAAAGACGGCCATTTCGTCCTGGTATGGGACTCCTCAGCAGTGTTAAGCTTTATCCCATTACAATACGTACATCCAAATATAACCCTAATTCTGTAACATTGTGGAAACCGGATAAGCAATGCTGTCGTTAGGAGTCTTAAGTAAAGATGGCAGATCAATAGATGAAGTATTGAATCTTCATCAGTTGAGGTGATTGGGACATGTGTTACGAATGCCCGACCACCGACTGCCTCGAAGAGCTTTGTTTTGTAGTGTACGAGTAGGTTGGAAGAAAGTTAGGGGCGGCCAAACAAAAACATGGCACAAATCCAACTCTGTCCTGGACCTCACCATTCCAGTTCTGTACAATTTTCGTTCATTCTTCTCTTGTTTGTCATCATCTCTCGGCGTAATGTGTTCCTTGACCTGCCTCTTTTCTTTTCGCCTTGAGGGTTCCAAATGAGGGCTTGTCCCGTGACGCAGTTATGTGCTTTTCGTAATGTGTGTCCTATCCACTTCCACCACTTCTTCCTGATTTCATCCTCAACTGGAATCTGGTTTGTTCTCTCTCACAGTACGTTGTTACTGATCGTGTCTGGCCAAACGAATCTGAAGTATTTTGCGTAGACAACTGTTAATAAACACTTGTATCTTCTGGATGACGCCTTTCGTAGTTCTCCAAGTTTCCGCTCCATATAGTAGAACTGTCTTGACATTTGTATTGAAAATCCTGATTTTGGTTTCGGTCGAAAGTTGTTTGGAGTTCCAGATATTTTTTACTGTAGAAATGCTTTACTTGCTTTGCCAATCGGCGCCCTCACATTTGCATCGGATCGAACTTCTCGTCGATGATGCTGCAGCCTTCCGTAGAATTGGTCTTTAACGTCGTCATTGTAGTCGTTGGTAGGTGCATAGTATTGGATGACGTTCATTGTAATGTCCTCTTTCTTTGTTTTGAAGGATGCTTTAATGATCCTTGGTCCATGAGATTCCCATCCTAACAGTGCCTTTTGTGCATGTTTGGACAGCATCAGTGCAACTCCTTGTGTATGTGAAGCATTTTCCTCTTCATGACCAGAGTATAACAGCAGTTCCCCAAAAACAAAAACATGGCACAAATCCATGAAATCATTGACAAGTGGACTGAGCCATGTTGGTAATTGTCGACTACCTGGTTGGGGTCCGCGAGATGATAATAATCGATGGTTAGAGACCTTGACTGACATGGCTCAAAATCGTTCGCAATGGCGCCGGTGCATTTATGCTTTGTGTTCTCTCAAATCCTAAGCTTCTGAATTCTTCAACACCTATAGTTTCGACTTTCTAAACTTTTGTCACTGAATCAAACTTCTTGAATAATATCTTCTAATCCTAACCTCTCCGATTACTTCTACTACCTCTAGTACTATTGGATTTGAATTGACAATTACATTTGTGTGCTGATATGGTATGGCGACATGAACTGATGTACTTACGTACGAAGTTCTGCGTTGCATCTGACTGACTGACTGAATATTCAACAAGTGGGTTAACAGTTTGATATGCTTCAAACTATTACGAGTGTTCACTTTAGTCGGTAAACGTAGAGCGAAGACAAAATGATCCAGTGACATGATAGGCTACTCTCTAATCCAAGCGTCCCAAGGCCCCACACTAAGTAGAGGAAGAAGTCTTGACAAGAAATAGAGAGTGTATTGTACAAGCACGCAAAAAAAATATGAGGTTAACAAGCAAACAAATTGAGTCTTTGGGAGAGACACAAAATTAGTGTACTAAAATAATATATCAACCAACAATAACAGACAAGGATTTTCCAGGTGGGAATTGTAATCTCAGGATGGTCAACTGATCAGCCACTGCGCTAAAACATACAATCCGAAATTAGGACCATTATCAAGTAAGTTCTAGGGATCTAACATCCCCGATACAGTTGTTTTATTAAATCCGGATTTCCGAACTCGGGACTCAATCCCATCTATATGTGAATGCACAAAGCATGGTCATCATAGCAGTAGACAATTTAAAACAGAAAAACAAAATACCCCAATCTCACCTCAAAACGTCCAGGTCTTAATAGTGCTTCATCTATCATATCACGTCGATTAGTCATACCAATGACAAGAATATTATTCAATTGATTCACTCCATCCATATTAGTTAATAGTTGATTGACTACAGTATCATGTACACCAGCACCTCCACCCTAATGGAAAAGAGGAAGAGAAATAAATCATGGACATAGTTATGATTCAATAAGATAATTTATTGAAGACGATGAATTTTTGCGACGAATTGATCTGAACAGAGTATCTGCAGAGATTAATGGTATTCATCATTGATTGTACTAGATGATCGTCGAGCTACATCGCACAACTTGATCAAATTTAAAATTGTACTATTGAAGAAGACCAACTTAACAGTTTCCACAACTAACTAAACGAGTAGTGTGAAAATTTGAAAGTCTTCGGTTCCATAGCTGATGGAGTCGCGCGACGAGCCAACATTGACGATCCGTGATTGACTCATAAATTAAGTAGAGTGTGATAAGAGTATTACGTAACAATTTTTCCCTAATGCGATTCACCACCAGTAATGGACTCAGAGTCAATCACAAACAAAATTAGAATTTATTGCATGCATGATTCAGATCGTCGGAAAACAGGCGACCTGAATTATTTTAGTAGATCGACAATCAGTTAGAGGCGAGTGACAGTTTTGTTGAAGTTTCATTTACATTATTTTTTGTAAAAAAAGGGAATAAATGAAGCTACTTATTATGTGAAGTTCATCTTGATTGTGTTATTGTTACATTCGTCGTGCCTTTCGATTGCCGGATTTCCTCCCTAGCCCGACTCGCCCCTCTTTAGACGACCTGAACAACCCACCCTTCGATAGATTAACCATATCGGGACCGTGCATGGCGTGAACACGCGATCAACATGAGCCCCCACATGCCCAGAACTCACAGTCCCGCGAGATCCCACACCCTAGCCTCCAAGTAGCTAGATTATAGGCGCACGCCACCACGACCAGCCAGAAATATTATTCAATAATCTCTTCGAACCATAATCTCTCCCATTACTGCTAATACTTCTACTACCTCTACTACTGTGAGATCTGAATTGACAATTGCGTCTCTGTGCTGATTCGGTATGGAAACTTGAACTAATGTACGTACACGTACGAAGTTCTGCAATGTAACTGATTGACTGAGAGTGTTTTGCTATAAAACTTATAGAAATTAATGAATAATTGGATATAACCTTCTAAGATCTCCCCCTGTAACTATTGATTACAACCAAAAAAACAAGTCATGAACGAAATTAAAAGATGCTTATTACCTGAATCACATTTACATGCATTTTGATAAATGACAGAGTTTTACTATCACTAGTTAGAGCATCAATAAAATGATAAAAACAGAAATTTTCGGGCAGAGTTTTGGAGGTTTTGTCTTTGCTTTTTTACACATTTGAAAGCATCAATCAACGAGTCATTGTTAGACCACACCATTAGAAACCTGGAAGCACTGAAAGACGGCCGTTTCGTCCTGGTATGGGATTCATCAGCAGTGCGCATCAGAGTTAGTCAGTCAGTCAGTTGCAACGTAGAACTACGTACGTATGTACATAAGTTCACGTTGCCATACCACAACATTAGCACAGAGACGCAAATGTCAAATCCAAACCCCATAGTGATAAAGATAATAGAGGTATTAATGGTAATGAAGAAGACTAGGGTTTGAAGATATTATTCAAGAAGTATGATTCAATGAGAAACGTTTAGAAAGACAAAGGTAGAGGTGCTGACGATTCCAGAAGATTAGGATTTGAGAGAACATAACGAATGGATGCACTTGCGCCATTGCAAACCACCTCAATTGATGAAGTTTCAGCACTTCATCTATTGATCTGCCATTCTTATCTAGTACTCGTTTCCTAACAACAACATTGCTTACTCGGTTGTTCCACAATATACGAGCAATTATTCTCAGACATCTATGATCGAATACTAGTAACCTACGAACATCTACTCTTAACGGCCATGTTTCGCATCCAAATAGGAGAACGCAGCGAACTGCTGCGCAGTACACTCGTCCGTTGGTTAGCAAACGGATATCATGCCTACGCCATAAGTGACGCAGATTGGCAAATGCCAATCGAGCCTTCTGTATCCGAGCTGAGATCTCGTCAGTCACCAGGCCATCAGCGCCGACGAGACTTCCCAAATAAGTGAAGCGATCAACACGCTCGACTACTTCACTCCCTATCAACAGTTGAGGTACCGATGCAACTCAGTCTTGAAGCAACATTTTACATGCATCACAGTTAGACATTAACACCGTTGGATGCTGGCCCAGTGGTCCGATGCTTAGACGTTCTTCACGCACAATACCCGAAGGTCCCGGATTCGAACCCTGCGAGGTGCAGGAGTCGTGGATGCGCACTGCCACTGATGAGTCAGTCCCATACAAGGACGAAACGGCCGTCTCTCTGTGCTTCCAGGTTTTTAAAGGTGTGGTCTAACAATCATTGATTGATTGTTGATTTCAAATGTGTAAAAAAACAAACAAATAAAACAGTAAAATACTACACAATAAATGAACAACTATGGTGCTATACTCACTGTAGATCCACGTGATTTACAAATCGCATCAATTTCATCGAAAATAATAATATGTAATGCAGATTTTGCACCCATACGTTTCTCTTCTTCTTCAGCTTCAGCGAATAATTTACGAATATTCGCTTCGGATTCACCAACATATTTATCTAATATACTAGGACCATTGACAATTTTTGGTTCACGTGCATTAAGCATTTTACCAATTTGTCGTGCCATTAATGTTTTCCCGGTACCAGGTGGACCATACAGCAATATGCCACGAACATGTTTTAAACCTAAAAAAAATAAGAAAAGTAATTTTGGCATTATTTGAAGGTTGTTTGTTTTGTTTGAAAAAAAATCTATAAACACGAAAACGTTATTTCAGTTGAAGAATAGTAGAACACGACACAATCACCTTTCAGGAGACCATGAATAACGACGTTTCGTGAGATCGAATCGCTCGCTTTAGCAGTGCAAGGCGCTAAAGGGATGTGAGAAAGGTGAGATGTGGAGATGAGAGAGATGTTAGGGGTTGTAGGATGGATTTGATTGTGACCGATTCGGTCTCGTGTGCTGTGACAAGTAGGAGGGCGTGTGTCACTTCCAGACTGCCCATACCCTGGAAGGGTGTTCTTTGAAGAAGGTAGATTAGCGTTGGTCTCAGAGACCTGGAAGCGTGACCGCAGAATCCAAGGGAAAACTGCTTGAGGCTGGTCACGCACAGCCTTTTCATAAGAAGTTTTTAAAGTGTTAGCTCCGTTCTTTTTAAATAGCCTAACCACCGGAGACGGAAACCCGTGAGGTAAGGTGAGGTGTGACATTTTTAGGATTGACCTTTTCTAATCCCTTCCTTGTTTGTGAGAAGACAGCATCGCTGTAGATGCTGGTTGTCTGAGAGAAACACCTTATTGATGTCACACCCCTCTACAGTCAGCAGCACGAATTCGCCCACTGTACAGAGAGCCTACAATCTATGTGCGATAAAAACTATAACTATCAGATATCAGGACAAAAAAGATATATCTTTTTGCAAGATGGTGTAAAAAACCTTGGATCGCTCACAACTTATATGTAAATAGATTTTCCCCGAATGGATAAACTATCACTCACTGCTATTCAATAAGATCCCAACCCAATACATAGCACTTATTGTGAGTGAAAAGAATGGGGCGAATATATATTTATTAGACCAGGGAAAATGGATAGTAGACGACCGATGGATATAATCAGACTGTTACAATCGGAAACAATGAATCAATGAATTTCATGATTGAATCTTTAGATCGATGGGTTAATGAATAACCAATAACTTTGACTTCCTGAACTCGCATTGTTTGCATTAGCGGTGCAGTGTGATAAAGGAATATGAGAAGAGTTTGTCGTGGAGATAAGAGAGGTACTAGGAGGTGTAGGAAGGATTTGATTTTGACCAATTTGGTCTCGTGTGCTGTTACGAGTATGAGGGCGGTTATCACTTTCCGGCTGCCCACACCGTGGAAGGTTGTTTCTTGAGGGACCTGAAAAGGAAGATAGATTAGTGTTGGTTTTAGAGACCTGTGTGCGTGACCGCAGAGCTCAAAGGACAACTGCTTCAGGCCGGTCACGCATAGCCTTTCTGTTGAAGGGTTTTTTGAGTATTAGCTCCGCTCTTGAAAGCTCTTAGTGGGCACGCTTACCGCCGGAGACGGAAATCCGTGAGTTAGGGGAGGTGTGACATTTTTACGGTCGACCTTTTCTAACCCTTCCTTCCTTGTGAGAAGGCAGCATCGCTGCAGATGCTGGTTATCCGACGGAAACACCTTACTGCTGTCACACCCCTCCACAGTCAGTCAGCAGTACGACTTCGCCCTCAGACCTCGGGTAGCTACTTTTAGTCTCACCGTTCTCCAATCGACCTGCCTGGCAGCCTGCATGAACATATGTTCCAGCCAGTATAGCTTGGCTGGGTCATCACGATAGTCAAGCCCGACCACCACGTCAAGGTAGCAGCTACGGTCGGGATCAGACTGCTGATACTTCTATTATTACTATCACTCGGGTTTGAACTGACAGTTGCGTCTCTGTGCTGATGAGGCATGGGGCAACCCGAACAGATGTACTTACGTACGAAGTTCTGCGTTGTATCTGTCTATCTGTCTATAACTTTGAGACTTCAGTCAATTCGCAAATATAGTAAAATCACATCCTAATAACACCCATCTTAGTATATATTTTTGCACAATAGAATATGATGATTTTCTCGACTGTATCAACAATTTTGAATGAAAAAAAATAAAATAAAACATCTATCATCATATTATCTTAATAAAAATCCTACGTTTATTAAAATGATTATCACCGTGAACATTCGTTAAAATTGTTTCCCTTGAACTTATTTTAAAGTTTACTTAGAAGAGATTATTATTATTATTATCATAGTAAAGGAAGTAGATTCAAATTTAATAAAATAAAAAACGTAACACAGGATAAAGAGATATAATAAAATGCCAAAGACTATTATTGATTTTAAGAAAATGCAAAGGAGTAATTAAAATAACCAGGGTAAAATCAGTGAACTATAAAAAAAATTAGTAATTAAGTGATCCGAGTACTGACTTTTGAACTAATCTTTATGAAAGTAAAAATCGGAAGAAAGTTAAACGTTGTCAAACATCACTCCTTAAAGTTAATGTAGGTTGTTGGTAAGTGTGATATCAGTAGAGTAACGATGGTTAGCGAAGTAGCGTACTATGGATCAACATCGGTCGGTAACAGTCGAGTAAATGCATTAACACTTTGCCTTTATACACTCTTTGTGTTCTCTCAAATTCTAATCTTCTGAATTCTTCATCATCTCTATCTTTCTCTCTCTAAAGTTATCTTACTGAATTGTACTTGAATCATATATTCGAATCCTAATCTTCTCCATTACTGCTAATACTCCTACTATCTCTACCACTATGGGATTTGAGCTGACATTTGCGTCTCTGTACTAATGCGCGGTATGGCAACCTGAACTGATGTACACGTGCGTATGAAGTGCTGTGTTGTACCTGTCTGTCTGTCTTATTCAGATTAACAATTTTAAAAATTAATTATTCCGGTACAAAATATCATACAGACCTAACTGTTTTGCAACTGCTGGTGGAAACATTCGTGATGCAAATGTTCGTCGAAATATAGCTGAAAATTCTTTATCCAATCCACCAATACCCATTTGATTAAAATCCCAATTTGGATTAATTATACTATGATAGCCACCACTACCGCCTGACATAGAACCTGTTCCATCACCATCTAAAACAGCTTTACCAATTAATAATAATTTAGAATCTGGTTGAGTAATCCAACGAATCACTGAATTCCCAGTTAACATGCCAATCTATTTAATAATAATAATGATAAGAATAATAATAATGTAGACAGATAGTTAGATTAATTTCTTTCAAAATATATAGATAACGATAAATCTTAAGCAGCATTAAAACTTTTTATAAAGACATCAGGCTTTATTCTTACTTACTTACGCCTGTTACACCCAATGGAGGAGCATAGGCCGCCCACCAGTTTTCTCCAACCAACTCTGTCTGTCCTGGGCTTCCCTCTCCAGTTCTGTCCAATGTTTGTTCATTCCTCTCATATCTTTCTCTATTTCTCGGCGTAGTGTGTTCCTTGGCCTTCCTCTTTTCCTTTGACCCTGAGGGTTCCAAAAGTGAGGCCTTGTCTTGTGATGCGGTTAGGTGCTTTTCGCAGAGTATGTGTCCTATCCACTTCCACCGCTTCTTCCTGATTTCCTACTCCACTGGAATCTGGTTTGTTCTCTTCCACAGTACGTTGTTGCTGATGGTGTCTGGCTGACGAATCCGAATTCGTGTTTGACCTCATTTCTAGGCGTAATGTGTTCCTTAGCCTTCCACTTTTCCTGTTACATTGAGGGTTCCAAGTGAGGGCTTGTCTCGTGACGCGGTTGGGTGCTTTACGCAGTGTGTATCGTACCCATTTCTACCACTTCTTTCAGATTTCTTCCTCAGTAGGTTGTTGCTGGTCGTGTCTGGCCGACGAATCCGAAGTATTTTGCGTAGACAACTGTTAATCAACACTTGTATCTTCTGGATGATGCCTTTCGTAGTTCTCCATGTTTCCGCTCCATACAGTAGAACTGTCTTGACATTTGTATTGAAAATCCTGATTTTGGTTTTGGTTGAAAGTTGTTTGAAGTTGTAGATATTTTTCAATTGTAGAAATGCAGCCGTTGCTTTGCCAATCCGCGCCCTCACATCTGCATCGGATCCACCTTGATTGTCGATGATGCTGCCCAGATATGTAAAGGTGTTAATGTCCTCCAAGGCATCTCCATCAAGAGTGATTTGGTTGGTGCATGTTGTGTTGCATCGGAGAATTTCGCCTTTTCCTTTATGTATGTTGAGACCTACTGCTGCAGAGGCTGCTGCTACACTGGTCGTCTTCTCTTGCATTTGTTGTTGCGTGTGCGATAGAAGAGCCAGGTCATATTTTTACATGAAATGTTAAACCAAATACAAAGAGGACCGGTGAACAACAGTATACTCGCCTTTTGATTGATTAGCAGACGGATGATAGTTTGCCTATACTACACGAGACCCTAAGAAAACAACCCTGCTGCAACCCGATCGTTTGAATTCTCTATCAAGATTTCATCATACACTGCAACAGAGTGAGTTAATTAGAAGTGGACATAAGGGAGGGAGAAGACCATTTGATAACTATCAGCAAAAATTCCAAAGGACGAATGCATATCGACGAGTATTTGAGTATATGATCTGTCAGCCAAACAGACTTTTTCTACCACTCTACCACTTTCGCTTAATTAACCAGTCTGATGGTTAGCGTGTGTATGACGTTTAGATCTGGGAACACTGCACATCATAACACACCGACACAACACGGTTAACAGAACTTTCAAAATACATGAGGCATTTTTCTTGCTTGGAGACTGTTCGGGATGTTAGATACCCAAAACTCGCTTGTTAAATGCCTTATTTCGGATTTCACTTTTGCCAGCATGGACTGATCAGTTGACCTTGAGATTTCAATTCCCACCAGGAAAATCCATGGCTGTGTGATTGGCTGCTGTGCATTTTAGTGTGCTATTTCCTTAACTGTCCCACTAGGACGTTTCTATGATGTATAAATAAACGAGAGTTGTATGCTTGATTGTATTGTGTGATTGCTGGGTGTTTGTAGAATATACTTTCTACGCTTACAAAGCCTTTTTACTTCAGCTTGGGATTGAAGGTAGCCTACCTGGACGCTGGTAAAAGTCTCGTTCTCGTTTATCGACTAAGGTAAACTCGTAATAGTAGCCTCAAGCATACTCAGTGACGAACTTAACAGAGACATATGAAACGAATGCTATTTATATAGTTAATAATAATGAGCAACTGATGAAGTAGTGTTTGAATCCTCTTAAAAATTACTTGACGACATTTAATTACTACCCCCCCCCTCAATAGGTGTTATATTTCATAATTATTTCTGCGAAACATTCGTTACACATTAGGATAAGTAAACAAAAAAAAAACAGTATGCTATGTTAAATAGACTTACTGTACTATTACCGCCATCTCCACCATCCATTGACAAAGCTTCAAAATAAACACATAACAACAATGAATATAAACACAAAACTGAAATAAGAATTATATAAGGATTATAATTTGAGAGAACATAAAGAATGGATGCACCTGCGCCGTTGCAAATGATTTTGAGCCATGTCGTTCAGGGTCTCTAACCATCGGCTCGCGGAACCTAACTAGGTAGCATACATCTACCAACATCACTCAGTCCACTTGACAGTGATTTCATGGATTTCTGCCATGTTTTGGTTTGGTCGACCCTAGGTTCCTTCCAACCTACTCCGATACCACAAAACATCGCTGGTCGAGGCAGTCGGTGGTTGGGCATTCGTAACACATGTCCTAACCACCTCAACTGATGAAGTCTCACTACTTCATCTATTATTGATTTGCCATCCTTACCTAGTACTCGATTCCTAACGACAGAATTGCCTACTCAATGGTCTCAGGATATACGAGCAATGCTTCGGAGACACCTATGATCGAATACTAGTAACCTATGAATGTCCTCCACTCTTACTGGTCATCTTACACACTTCTGATTATCTTTCAATAAATCACAAACTATCAGGTAAACTGTGATCCGTGAGTGTAAATATGACAACCCAACAGGAAGCGACAGCATTCTGAACAGCTCAATGTTAACGTGGTATCCTCTTTGATGATGTTGATCTTGAGCCAACTTTTAAAAAAAGACTGTTTTCGGACTATTTAGAGCGTAAAATTATTTAAATTTATATGTGCAGTTAGTTTGCCAGTATAACATACAATGTTTGAATTAATTTGAGTGCAACAGGATTGCACGTTTGATTTTCTCCAATTTCCTAGGCTATTTAAACATTTTTAATTTTGCTGTTAATAATTTGCAATATGAAAGCAATTTGTTCTGGTTAATAATCTTGTCACTTAACATCAAATCATTAAGGAGTGTGAGTAGTGTCTGGTCAAAAGGCTTGGCGCCCGATGGGGGGCTCGGACCCCCGACCCTCAGATTAAAAGTTTGATGCTCTACCGACTGAGCTAACCGGGCTCGACTAGCGAGTCGCACCTATCACCCTCCTCAACACTACAACACACACACTACACACAGGATCAGTCACATCGACATGCACATTCACTCGCACAACACCGTCTCAATCACCATACTCAACACAACAAACGCCACGTCACACTCCACACTCTCTCGCACAGTCACACACGCACACGCACACACTCACTGCCCAACCACTATCTTTCCTGCATCACTCCGACCAACACTCACTCAGTGGAGATTTGTCTCCAGTACACGGTCACACACACGCACACTGCATCATTCTCGCCATACAGATTGCACGACACTCTGTTCGACCGTATCTGCGAATCGGTGTCTGTGTTTCTACGTGCCTGCCAGTTGACCGGACTACCTGCTTGCCTAACTATCTCTCTGTCTGTCTATCCATCTACACATCGATCTATTTGCTGACCTGTCAGTCGGTCTAGCATTCGTTCTCCTCTTCTCTCCACTTCACTGTTCTCTCGATTCGACTCAATCTCTCCTTGAGAATGATCACTCACCAGCCGGTCAGTCGGTTGGTTGGTTAATTCAATCTCTAAACGATCATCACACGACTGACTACATCATAATCACTGGTGCATATTATCATCGATCGATAAGCATTTTGTTTGGACATCCAAAAGTGTTCAGTCATAAAGTCCTAATTGAATAAATACATTTAGACAAAAAAAACCGAATAAACATGGAGAGAAAATTTATGAGAGTCACAGTGAACAATCCTAGTTAGAATCTTTTATAAAGTGAAATTTCACTGTACAAAACCATATAAACATTGAGTTAAAACTAAGTGTTGAAATTGCCGCAACTTTTATCAATACACAATCAGTTAATACAAGTGTTAGCGGGACACATTCAGTCAGTTGCAACGTAGAACTTCGTACGTATGTACATAAGTTAGCGGGACACAAATTCGAATAAAGCACATGTTCCATACACGATTGCACTGTTGCACGCTAATTGACTCTTTCGTATCCAATCAGCGCTTGTTGATACTGGGGAAGCATTCTAGAGTCTTCTCATGTTAAAAACTATTAATAAATAAACTAACGTTCTTTCCTTTTACACTTCCTACAACCATTTAACCTTGTTGTTGGAATATAATCTCTTTTCCTGTTCAACCATGTTTT
This sequence comes from Schistosoma turkestanicum, assembly GCA_944470395.2. Lineage (NCBI taxonomy): Eukaryota > Metazoa > Platyhelminthes > Trematoda > Strigeidida > Schistosomatidae > Schistosoma > Schistosoma turkestanicum. The sequence continues at coordinate 1,718,707 of OX103977.1, forward strand.
GATTTTGGGGGGAACATTTCGAGTGAATCGGTGTCAGAATAGCTGGATTGTAATAATAAAGAGCGAATTATAACAACAACAACAAGTATTCACGTAGTATGACAAAATCTTCTCCGAGTTCTAGTGGGAAGTCATGACCAGTGAAGTTCAAACCTGTTCGGATGTATACAGGGTATGAGGTCGCGCAATTCCGTGGATTTGATCAGGTTAGACATTAACACCGTTAGATACCGGCTCAGTGGTCTAACGGTTAGGGCGTTCGCGCACAATACCGAAGGTCCTGGGTTCGAATCCTGATTTCAAATGTTAGACCACCATTAGAAACCTGGAAGCACTGGACGGCCGTTTCGTCCTGGTATGGGACTCCTCGGGAGTCGTGGATGCGCACTGCTGATGAGTCCCATACCAGGACGAAACGGCCGTCCAGTGCTTCCAGGTTTCTAATAGTGCTGGTCTGACATTGATCGATTCATGGTTACAAATAAAATCTAAGAGATTGATGATCATAAAAACTCCATTTCCAAACACAAAATATGGAGCAAGTGGTGTATGTGTGTGCGTGCTAATACTTACTTGATAATTCTTTCACTTTAACAAGCAATGTTAACTTATTAAAACGATAATGAATAAGTTGACCAACAGTTAATGGTGTATCTGTAAATTGCATACTGAATTCTACAGCCATTCGATCTGAATCCAATGGTTCATTGATTGATCTAGAGGGATATGTTGAAATATCAACAAATTTAAAGAGAAGAGATATGAAAGTGAACTAATTTAATTCCAGGAGAATATACAGAAATATGGCACCTCGTAAATTACATCGATTATCCTCCTCCTTATCTGCACTGAATGCGTTGATGGCTATTTTGAAAGCTTAACCGCTACTACCACTACTACTAATAGTCTGCAAATCCACTTTACTGGGTCAAAATACAATACAATTCAAAACGATTAGTTTGTATATGTCAGTAAGTCAGTCAGACATAATGTAGAACTTCGTACGTACGTATGTAGATAAGTTCAGGTCACCATTACCGCATTAGCATAGAGACGCGACTGTCAGTTCAAATCCAATAGTGGCAGAGATAGCAAAACCATTAGCAGTAATGAAGAAGATTAGGATTCGAATATATGATTCAAGAAGTACAATTCAGTAAGATAACTTTAGAGAGAGAAAGACAGAGGTGATGAGGAATTCAGAAGCTTAGAATTCGAGAGAACACAACCTACATCTTCAGTTCACTTGTCAGTAACTTCATAGATTTCTGCGATATTTTGGTATGGCCGACCTTAGTTTTCTTTCAACCTACTCCTACACCACAAAACATAACTGGTCGAGGCAGTCAGTGGTCGGGCATACGTAATACATGTCCCAATCACCTCATTTGAACATTTTTTTTATATTTTTTCTCTCAATGACACAATGAGCTACTCTTTAGTGCTTTGACAGAGTAAATTTTTTTCTAAATAAAACATTATTTTACTACTACTTACATTTTTTTATTATTGAAATCCACCGTCAAAATTGCAGAAGCCAAACATTCACGTGCCAAATTAAATGTATATGGTTGAATATCTAATGGTTCATCTACTGAAATATTGCCCCATTGACGCTGTTAGAATATTTTCAAAAATAATAATGATAAATATTTTTAGATTAAACTCATTTTAAGATATACTACTGTCAAAATGTTTTTTTTTCTTTTTACAGAAAAAGAAAATTACAAGTTACCAGTTGTAGCGTTGTTTATTGTGCAGTAATAAAGTCAGTCAGTCAGTCAGTCAGTTGCAACGTAGAACTTCGTACGTATGTACATAAGTTCATGTTGCCATACCACAACATTAGCAAAGAGACGCAAACGTTAAATCCAAATCCCATAGTGATAAAGATAGTAGAGGTATTAATGGTACTAATGAAGAAGACTAGGGTTTGAAGATATTATTCAACAAGTATATAATTCAGTGACAAAAACTCTAGAAAGACAAAGGTAGAGGTGCTGACGATTCCAGATGATTAGGATTTGAGAGAACACAAAGAATGGATGCACCTGCGCCATTGCAAACGATTTTGAGCCATGTCGTTCAAGGTCTCTAACCATTGGTGACTTTCGTCTCGCGGACCCCAACCAGGTAGTCTACATCTACCAACATGACTCAGTACACTAGTCAGTGACTTCGTACACAGGTCGAAATAGTCAATTGACAAATGAATAGTGAATATTCTATTCACTTGTACTATTATTTCATGGCGATGAAACAAGGCCATTTTAACAAGAGAAAGTATGTGTACATTGTAAGTAATTGATGATCAAGTATGTTTTAAGTATTTCTCGCTTATCAACGACTAATAAGAGTAATAAAGTTTATTATATCAAAACAAAATAGTTTAAGTGAAGATTGTATAAACCAATCGATGAGAATGTAAACAGCATCAGCAGATTAAATTGGTTGGAATACAGGTTACTCATTGTTGGAGATGTTAGATCCCCAGAACTCATTTGGGAAAATGTCCTAATTTTGTCATTTTATGTTTTCGCACCAAGAGACGCTTAGTTGACCTACACAACTTACATTTCCCACTCGGAAATCCTCGACTGTCATTGATTGATGGATTATTTTAGTACGCTTTTTTGTGGCTCTTCTCTAAAAGGCGTTCCTATCAATGTGCTCAACAACCTCGAATTTTCTAGGTGCTTGTATAATACATTCTCTCTACTCCTTATTATCAAGACTTCTTAGCAGGGCTAGGGACAATCGAATTAGCATAGTCTATCGTGTGTCACTGCATTGTTGATCTTCGCGTTCCATTTACCGAGTAAGGTGAACAACTCGTAATAGCATTCAAGCATATCACTACTCATCATTGGCTTCCCCTTCACCTTGCCTAACTTGGCATACTATGGTAATTTAAAACTATTATCATAAACCTACTTACTATGTAAAATGATGCATAAATTCATTTAACTAATTTTTCTGGTTCATGCGTACACATACACATAGACAACTAATTCCATAAAAAATTGATTTTCCTATTTATCGAGAAACTTTAACAGGTAGTGAATAAATATCACTTCTGTAAAATATAATCAGAATGACAGAAGCAAATAGAATAACTTATTACTTTAAATGTTCGTTCATATATATAGACTTTTAGAGTAATATGATGTGAACGATGAAGAGGAGATGAAAAATTGTTTATTATTGATTTTTTAGCGGATAACTCTATTTTCTCACTCATTGATGAAAATATTATAATAAAAAGGGATAGAAAAATAGGACTAAGTACAGACACAGATCACATTTATACGTACGTACGTACGTACGTGTGTATATGTTATATCATAAGATAGGTAGTCCCAAAAAAAAAAATACACAGATAATAGAGTACAAAGTGAAACTATATAGTTAATGAAATCAATTACAGTTCAAATAATGGATGTCAGATAAAATGAAAGGAAATTCTAGTGAATTTAATTAAACAAAGCCAAAAGTGATGCTATTGTGCAAATGAGCAACCGAATTCTGACTAGATGGTTCACGAGACTTAGGAACTCAGTTTAACCGATTGATTTCAGACCATCACTGAAAACCTGGATGCATTTGACAGTCAGTCAGTCAGATGGAACGCAGAACTTCGTACTTAAGTACATCACTTCATGTTGCCATAGCACATCAGCACAGAGATGTAATTGTCAATTCAAATCCAATAGTAGAAGAGGTGGTAAAGGTATTAGAAGTAATCGAAGAGGTTAGGATTAAAAGATATTATTTAAGAAGTATAATTCAGTGAGATATAAATTCAGAAAGAGAAAGATAAAGATGATGACGAATACAGAAGATTAGAATTTCAGAGAACACAACCGGTGGATGCATCTGCGCCATTGCAAACGATTTTGAGCCATGTCATTCAAGGTCTCTAACCATCGATTATTATCATCTCGCGCACCCCAACCAGGTAGTCGACAATTACCGACATGGCTAAGTCCACTTGTCAGAGACTTCATGGATTTGTGCCATGTTTTGGTTTGACCGCCCCTAGCTTTCTTCCAACCTACTCCTACACTACAAAACATAGCTCGTCGAGGCAGTCGGTGGTTAGGCATACGCAACACATGTCCCAACCACCTCAACTGATGAAGTTCCACCACTTCATCTATTGATCTGCCATCCTTACCTAGTACTCGTTTCCTAACGACAGCATTGCTTACTCGGCTGTCCCACGATATACGAGCAATGCTTCTAAGATCAAATACTAGTAACCGACGAACATCTTCTACTCCCACTGGCCATGTTTCACAACCATATAGGAGGACGGAACGAACTACTGTGCAGTACACTCGTCCTTTAGTCAACAAACGGATATCTCGCCTACGCCATAAGTGACGCAAGTTGGCAAAAGCCAATCGAGCCTTCTGTATCCGCGCTGAGATTTCGTCAGTCACCAGGCTATCAGCACTGATGAGACTCCCCAGATAATGAAGTGATCCACACGCTTGACTACTTCACTCCCTATCACTAGTTCAGGTGCCGATGAAACCCAATCTTGAAGCAACATTTTGCATTTCGAGGAGGAAAACCGCATCCCGAACATGCTTACATTGTTGCTAAGGGCAGTCAGAAGACTCTGCATTTTGTCAGCGTCTTCACCAAGAAGGACAATGTCATCGGCATATTCTAAGTCAATAAGCGGGCCATCTGGTAAAAGGTCTACTCCTGAAAATTCAGACGACGATAAGGTTCGATCTAGGAGCATGTCTATGATAAAATTAAACAAGAATGGAGAAAGTGGACATCCCTGACGGACACCACTTGAAGTAAAGAATTCCGTTGACAGTTCGCCATAAGCTCTCACTCGACCAGTAGTGTTTGAGTAGAGAGCTTGTATGAGGTTAATGTACTTTTTTTGGTACACCTTTCAATGACAGACACTGCCACGGAACCTCACGATCCACTGAATCGAATGCCGCCTTAAGGTCCAGGAAAACAACTATTGTAGGACGCCCAAATGTGTGTCTGTGTTCCAGGACCTGTCGTAGTGTGAAGATGTGGTCTATACAACCACGTCCAGGTCGAAAGCCAGCCTGGTTTTCTCGAGTCTGCTCTTCACGAGCTTTCGTTAAGCGTCGAAGTATTATTGAGGCCAATATTTTAGATACTATATTAGTTAGACTTATTCCTCTGTGATTGTCACAAGACTTCTGTCCTTTCTTATAGATTGGGACAATCAGTGATTGAGACCAGTCGGATGGGATTACGTCCAGTTCCCAGATTCTACCTAAGATCTCAGTCAACCTAGCTGCCAAAGCTGGACCACCATCCTTAAATATTTCAGGGGTCAGTCTATCAGGACCTGCAGCTCGTCCTCGTTACAGATTTCCTAACGCTTTCTCAACGTCATTAAGACTAGGGGGACTTACGTCGATTTGCCATTCAGGATGACTAGAGATCGCGGGTAACCGAAGAGTGGCTCCAGGGTCCTAAGAGTACAAATGGGCTATGAACCTATTGTCGATCCCTGTCTGCCATGGGACCGCATCTCCTACCATTGTCCCGTTGCCTTGTTGATTTGAGATGTAGGTTGAATGCTGGGGGAGTGGTTCCTTAGGAAAACCACCCGCCGAGGGTTTGAGACCCTGGGCAGTTGTGAGCACGTATAAATTCAATAATTTGAGTGCCGCATAAATATTTCTGTTCTTTTGTACCAATGATCGCGTTTAGATAGAGAAATGTGGTTACGCACAGATTTCACTGAGCTCAGTTGAGACATAACTTTCATCTGATTAGACAGTGATCAATATACTGCTCAGGAATGGTCGTTAGCACCACAATGTAGTTCCTATTTCTAAATTATATTTCGCCAGCTACTGTACTACTTGTTCTTATGCAAAACTTACCTGATAAGATTATTAGAATCTACTTCAATTCTTATAATACCTAGAAACACATAGGCAACTAAAAATGCAAATTTTGGAGTTTGAAAGTCTTACACTGTAGTTATTGGTTTTTAAAATAAGAGACTAAGCAACCTACGAATGTCCTCTACTCTAACCGGACATGTTTCGCACTCGTATAGGACGGAGCGAACTGCTGCACAGTACACAGATATCTCGCCTGCGCCGCAGGTGACGCAACTTGGCAAAAGCCAGTCGAGCTCCCTGTATCCGTGCCGAGATTCGGTCAGTCACCAGGCCATCAGCGCTGACGAGACTACCAAGATAAGTGAAGTGATCAACACGCTCAACTACTTCACTCCCTATCACTAGTTCATGTAGCGATGCGACCCAATCTTGAAGCAACATTTTGCATTTCTGGGGGTGAGAACCGCATCCCGAACATGCTTGCATTGTTTCTAAGGGTAATCAGAAGACTCTGCATTTTGTCAGCGTCTTCACCGAATAGAACTATGTCATCAGCATATTCAAAGTCAATAAGCGAGCCAGCAGGTAAAAGGTCTACTCCTGAAAATTCAGACGAGGACAAGGTTATTTCTAGGAGCATGTCTAAGATAAAATTAAACAAGAATGGAGAGAGTGGACAGCCCTGACGGAAATCACTTGAAGTAAAGAATTCCGATGACAGTTCGCCATCAGCTCTCACTCGACCCGTAGTGTTCGAGTAGAGAGCTTGTATACGGTACTTCTTTGGTACACCTTTTAATGACAGACACTGCCACAGAACCCCACAATAGACAGTCGAATACTGCTTTATGGTTGAGAAATACTACTATTGTGGGGCGTCTGAGCGTGTGCCTTTGTTCTACAACCTGACGTAGTGTGAATATTTGGTCTATACATCCACGTCCATGTCGAAAACTAGCCTGGTTTTCTCTAATCTGCTATTCACGAGCTCCAGTTAGGCATCGGAGTATTATTGAGGCCAATATTTTAGATACCATATTAGTTAGACTGATTCATTTTTCAACTTTCGAAATTCGAGATCTATCTACTACCTCGTGCATAAAACAATAACAGGTCAATTTAAAGAAATATGGAACCTATAGTATTAGGTTTGATAGTTTTTATTAAATCGTTTATGTATAAGATAAGTGGAATCATGATCTATTCATAAAACATAGAAAAGTATCCACAATAATACTGAGCATTTTTGATAGAAAAAATTGTTAATTACACATATTCAGAGCCAGAAAATTGTTCTCTCGTTACTAAATGGGACACTAGAGCCTCAAAAAGCAAATGATTTATTTGAAGAAATTAAGAACAAGAAGTTGAACAAAATAGTAATGTTGTTATTCCCTATCGAACTTACATTAATTTTCCCAATAAATTTTAAGTACCAATAACAACTCTTAAATCTCAAAAAAAACAGAGAAGTTGGCTAGTACTATCCAAGTTTTTGAGGTCATAATCAACAAACGAAGTGAGGAGTGATTTGTGATTTCAATGAAACTCAACAATCTCCGCAACCCTATAGTGATGATTATCATATATTCATTGGTGACTAGCTTCATGAGGAAAGTCTTGGAGTTCTAGTGAGAAGCTGTGGCTACTGAAGTTCAACCATGTCGTCGGGTGTGAGGCAGTTATCCACCGAATACAATCGTAGGAGGTCTCGCAATATGATGGATTGGTTGAAGTTAGACATTAACAATGTTGGATGTCGACTCAATTATCTAGAGGTTAAGAGTTTACATGTGTGACTGAACATTAATAGTCCCATTACCGTGTGCAGAGTTGTTGATGTGCACTTCCATGTAATATCATACTACGACGACAGGGCTGTCAAATGCATACGTAATAGCACCTTCTATAAACACATTTAGGAGGAAATTCGGCCCAACCATCAGACTGTCACGAGCCCAATAGCCTTTAGCTCGACGTACCTAAAATTTGTCTACAGAGTGATACATGTAAGTCTGTACTCTGCTGTTTCTTCTCCGCTGAAATCACTTAAGCGACGAAAAGCAGCGGATGCATAGTAACTTAAGGGACTATCTACTGTTAAAATTAGAAAAATTCCTCAAGTTGGAATTGAGAGAAGCTACTGTCAGTCGGTTTTGAAAGCGTAATACTCCTAATACTTGATTAACCCTTTTCTTCATTATAGCTGTGATGATAACCACATAGTGAAATAAACCGAAATCCCAACACTAGCCTAGCTGCGAACAAGTAGATTAAACCTTTTTCCTTTACTATAATGAGTAATTCAACATATGACGGGTAAGTTAATCATATCAGAACTATTGTTCTATTGCTATATTTGGCTTTCTAATGCCAATATTTAGGACTTAACACATGATGTATAATTGACTGATCACTTTGTAGCACCCAATGCCATGTTTACCAAGTGCTCTTTGGTGTCAATCGAATCCTACCAACTAAGTTTGAATAATTCGACATCATCTGAACTGGGATAAGACGTAAGATCAATAAAATTTGTGTAGCAATAAAGGACTTAGCATCCACGATAACGATTACTGCCTAGTGACTGATCAGTCCTAAGTACATTTAAATAATATAGAACGTCAGTAACTGTCCGAATAATTCGGTGGTAACGTCTTTGACAATAATTTTGAGTGACATTGGATCGAATTAACAACGAAGCATCAGTTTCTTTCAATGTTAAGGGCTCACATTACCAAAGGGTGCAAAAAGACAAGGAACCTAAGTAAGAGCACCTGACTACTACGTCCGATCGCCACTTTATATTTCTGGCTGCTTAATAATTCTAAGTAGGCCATTAGTATGAAGTCTTTTGCCGAATGTTTTATACCCTTTTGAAGAACCTTAGAAAACCTGAAAATTCATTTGCAAATACCTCCAGATAAACTTTTAAACGAAAAGCAAGCAATAACTAACCTGAGCCAAACCAAACGCAACTTTTCCTTGAGGCACATGATCATGTGAACCAGCACGAAAAATATATTTACCAGCCGACGTGTGTATGGCCACGCAACTAGAAAAATTGATCTCAAAAATCGCAATAAATATACCTAAGTTTTTCATTGAAATCTTTTGGGTTGAAAAACACCCTATTGGTCAGTGAAACTTCTTCATTTGGAGCTTTTGTGGCAAAGAACCTCATTTTGACCTTGAAAAAAACAATCTCAGCGCCTCACCTACTAGAATTTACAACAATTAGTCTTTTCTAAGAATTTCGATAGAACAGTGAGAAGACGTAATTGATCCGAAAAATTGATGTGTTCATGCTATGCATTTCGAACAATCTGTTCACACATATACTTGTCAAGGTATTTTATATGAAAATTAATAAAAGTTCAATTAAATGACTGTAAAAAAGCGGAAAGAAAATTAGCGTAATATGAAAAAAATAAAAAAGGTTCGGAAACTGCCACATTACCCCAGGCCTAAAGATTACCAAAGAGAATTTAAGGTTATAACCAGCTGTTTGTGTACACACAAGGTATTTGACGTCCCATAACCCTTGATTGCAAAGTCCGATTACTCCTCCCTATGTATGTGTGTCTATACAGAAATTTCAATTGATAAGTGCAGTGGGATGTGATGTAATCATTGTAACAATGTTTAGGCATATTCGGAATCGTGAGCTTAGTCTTACCAATTACAATCAGTTTAGCAGCGTAGTATGTTCTCTCTATGGCTGCTATTAAGATTAGACCATTAAATTCGCCTCTAAGTGGTAAGGTGATATAAACATTTTTGTTTTAGCAGAATGATGCACAGGCATTTGTCTTTAGTGACTTCTACACCTAATGGTGAAATTTGTGGACAACCTTTTGGAATCAATGTTTCAGCCAAGAATTTCGTATCGTCTTCAAATGTATCCATGGTAAAAAGTCTTTTTTTTCCTATTGAAGAGGCATTTTAAAAATCCTCGCTTGTGTTGCAGTGGACAAAAACTGAAATTTAAATGCTGCCTAGTCCATATTGGCGCTCTATAAAATGAACGCTTTGTAGCTCCATTTTCCGTTCGGTTCAACAGTATGTCTAAAATTGGCAGTTGGGTTATCAATTTCTGCTTCGTTGGTTAGGGCAATGTCGTACTGAAGAGTATTGCAATTATTCAGTAAATGAAAGACATCCTTAACGTTATTAACCAAAATATCATCCATATATTTCCTCTACAGAGAAGTCACCAGTAAGATAACGAATCTGCAACTAATCGTATGAATATAGGAAATTCAGAAGAAACAGATTGTTAGAAATAATGTTGACGTACAGAATATAATAATGAGCCACAATGATCTGATGCTTTTGTGATATTTTATTTATTCTTTTTTTTACTCTGCAGCTCAAGAAGTCATGAGTGAGCTCCTTTTCAGTACAATTTTCTAGATCCTCTTGTAATAGGATTTCGTGGTAGGAAGTTAAGAGCACTGCAAGGTTACAGGCATGAGTCGAAGACGATGTTGACAAGGAAAAAGTGACATCGATATCACTGATTTGTTACATCCTGATATATCATAAGCAGCCGTAAACAAACAAAATGTTCTGCCCCATAGACATGGGTAGATTGAGGTTATCGCCGTACCGTTATGAATGCTGGTAAGATAACCACCCTCCCTCCTTGAATATCCCGTGATCTGAATGAGTACGTTTGTTTCAGAGAAATGGGGTTTCTGGATCCTAACAGCTAGCACATTACCGGGCTGAAGATGTGTTAGCTGCATTGTGGGGGGTAAAGACTAGAATTCTGGTGCTATTGGGAAGAGAATCTTTTCGAAACAATATAAATAGTTAAACAATTCATTTAATTGTTAGGGAAGACCGTGTATGAGGACAGAAGTATAAACAAAGGATAGAGAATGGATATAATAAGCGGGATAGAATAAATTAGTTATCTGAGGAAATGATCATAATAGCAACCAAACGTCTCAATACGTGCGTCAGGCACAGCTGGTCCAAGAGGGAGACGGTAATCCGTATAAAAGTACGCATTTATCGAGGTATCCAGTGATAAGGTTGTGGTCTCTTCGGCTGGGAGAACATTCCAAGTTGGAACAAATCTTGATGAGAAAGAATGGGCGCGTACTTAGGTATTCGCTTTCCGGAGTATAAATTTTTACTGTTACCTCGAGAGATGTCAAGATGCTCGCACTGGAATCATCCTCCGTGTTACATATGCTGAATGCCATTTTCATATTACCCTTGAATTTTAAATAATCTTAGGTGCTAAGGCCTGTCTTCGTGAGGTTAATTCTTTAACCTTATCATCCATTTAGTTGCTTGTCTGTGCACTGGATCCAAGAGATTTATGTCTGTTTCAAAGAGAGGTGATGCGACGACATTGAGAACTTCAAGATGTGGCCGTTGTGTGTTTTAAATAAAGTTAAGAACAAATCTGTGGTGATTGCACAAATTCGCCGTCGCATAAGCTGAAAAGTTGCATCAGCTTTGACTGGATCCTCTATGTAGATTGCAGTTACATTCAGGCTCTCTGTTGTTTATTGTACGAAGATCGCGCTCTGAGGAGATATTAGGGAACAGACTCCAAGTGAGGATACAAGTTGTTCTCGTCATGTGGGACAAACCGTTCATTACGTGACATTTCATCTGGTTATATCCTTATCCACTGTTCATTGACTATTTCCCTATCACTGTACAGTCAGTTTGAAGCTTTATTGAATCCACTCCCATTTTTATGGACCTTGAAATCATTGCATCGTTATTAATTAACATCAGGAAGAGCAACGCACTTTAAATGGTCTCTAGCAAAACTCCTGATGTTGAGATTTGCTTGCCCACATGCGCTATTGACCTTGGAAAGAAACTCCCTGTTCTGTAGGTGGTGAGAGAAGTGAATCAGTCTAGCCCATCTTTGATACCTTCGCAATTAAGAGTTCATCAGGTACATGAGGGATGTCGGCAAACTGCTCCTACCAAGTGTTTCGTACCTCACATTATCTTAATCAACAGACTTCAGTCCGTCGGGATTAGTGGCCACCTGTTGCAATGGATTAGGTCGTTCCTGACAGATAGATATCAGATTACCAAAATCAACTCACATACATCTACACCTCGACCAATTACCAGTGAAGTTGTGTAGGGCAGTGTTTTGGGTCCACTGTTTTTCGTAATCTACATCAACAGCATATGCAGTTGTTTCAACCTACCTCTATGCGGATGACCTAAAAGTGATTTATCAAACTAGAATATCTGACTTAGGAAACTTGTTGCACACAATCCAGCACGAACTCAATACTGAAGATGTCTGGTGTAAGCAATGGAACCTTGAACTTAATACTGAGAAGTGTGGCTGGATGTGTTTCGGAGACACGTCTCCCAAATTAGATCTCATTCTCAACAGGAATGTATTGCCCAAACTCACATCCGTAACTGATCTTGGAGTGCATTATTCGCACAGCCTTAACTTTGCTGATCATATCTCCAATAAAGTTTCCCAAATGAGAAGAATGCTAGGTTTCATCTTTCGTAACTTCCTTCATAGAGAATCCAGAACCATTCTCTACAAAACATGTGTAAGACTGATTGCTGAATACTGCTCTTTCTTATTGTCTAGCCTACGCCTGTTTGATATGTTGAAGCTTGAAGGAAAACAAGGGAACTTTACTCGGAAAGTCCTAAATCATAGCTCACTCGGGCTTGATCCATTATGGAAAAGAAGGCTTAAGTCCAATCTGATCCTTTACTTTAAACTCCTGCACAAGCCCACATATTCCTCCTGCAGTTTAGTCCTTATCCATGGCCCATGTACACATAACCTTCAACATAAGGTATCTACAGTCAAACATGAGAAGTATAGATCCAAAACTCGAGAAAACGTCTTCCTCTCTAAGTATGCACTTATATGGAATAGGCTTCCCTCTAAAATACGCATGGCAAGTGGGTTACATGAGTTTGTTCAACTTCTTAATGATGCTCTCAGTTGCACCGACTCTTCTGCACTCGTGAACTCACTCGCACCCTGCTTTCACATTAATAGCTCTGCATATACTTTAAACACAATGAACTCAGTGCTGCGTCTTATTTAGTTATTTTTACCCTCCCAAGTAGCATTGAATTTTTCTAGTTGAATATAAATCTCTTTATTTCTTATTTGAAATAGACAGGTTACTCTACTCACTGGGTCGATCGACACTGTTCAATTGTAAACTGGTTGATTAGAACGCACTCTACTCTCCTGGGCGCAACCTTATCAACACTTACAACTGTGTGAGTTTCACATTGCCTATTATCAATTATACTGTTCTCACTTACACGCTATTGACTTACCTTAATCCCTTAGTGTTATCTATTGCTCAACTTTTAACCGTGATACTCTTTAAATCTCCTGCTTAGCTAGTTAAGAACATCTCCCTCACTACATTCTAAGTGCTTATATCTTGTTTGAAAATCCTTACTATTTCTCCATAACTGTTAACTGTATAGCATTGATGCCTAAGAATAAATAAAACAAAAAATTATATCACAGATCCTCTTTATTATATTTTGTAAATCAACTTTATTACTAACAACTTGGTTCTTCTGAATTTCCTCTATTCTTTCAACTAACTTCTCATTAGTTATCTCACTACTGAATTGTCTTCATTAACCTACATAAGTGCAGGTGTTTAGTTTTTGTTATGATATTAAAAAAGTCTGAGTAAATATACCTTTGTTTTATCCATAAACGTATGTGCAAAGCCGTTGTTCGGCTTTGAACAAGAATATTTTCTGTTCCGCTCCTCGTCCCGTTTTCTTTATTCCTCTTTTTTCAGAACCTTATTCCAATCCACATATATTCGTCTGGATATTTGCAGTAGACTTGGTTACCCTACCCAAGAACATGTGAAATCATTAGCTGATGAATATCAACCAGACGTTTGTACATTTACCGCATCAATTCTTGTTATATGAAAACCTATCTCTACCATGAATCGTTTCTCAGCCCATAAGATGATTGTCGTAACGCAACCTTCGTAACTTGCGCCAATTATTCGCATTGTACATTCCATCTTTAAGAAAACAATGAATCTTGTGAAATGTTTCAGTAACTATATACCGTTTTAAAAGAAATATGTTGCTAATCTTAACATTTTGATCTTGCCTGTAAATTGGCATGTCTCTTGTAACATGTTTGTTATTTGAGAATAAATTATTATTATTATTATTATTATTATTATTAACCAATAGTTCACAAGTTGTAACAGCCAGACAAGTTTGTGACAGGAACTTGCAGAAATAGTGTTTCTCGACAGGATGTGAGACATAGAGCACCAAGTAGAACTCAGTAGTTTCTTTTAAACATTTAACATGAGCCTAACAACACGAAAGGAGGGAGGGTGGAGTTACTGGCCAGAAAACATTGAAGGTGTGGGCGATGACTTGAAACCACCCATGTTTGTGCGGCAGAACATTGGGTTTGCTTTCGGCTCTTTAGATTGATGAGACAACTAATCAGTAACATTGAGGTTGCTATTATACGCTTGCTACTTCTGTGGTTCATGTTTCCAAAACTATGCTGAGGTCGCTATTCTGTCGAGACACGCGCAACATTCTTACTCAGGCGCTTACAGTATGACTTAGAGGTTGGCATTCAATAATAATAACAATAAAAACAGTTAGACAGTGAAAACTTTTAATCATCAGTGTTTTCTTTTTACAAACTCTACTCTTTCGATTTCAACGTACATAAATCCAGCTTCTTACTTCGACTTCTCTTCTATCCACTTGACACTGTAAAACTCTTCCTTCTTTTTTGCTGTACTCCTTTATCCTTTATCTTTATATTTTTCCATAATTTACTTTAATTTTAGTGGTCAGTATGAATTTTTATCTTGACTTACTACTTTATTGACTACTTCAACATGACAGGTTAAGTAGTGCTTTGGTTATATATATACACTTGCCACACTGCTGCCTTTTTCTGTCTCTCTTCTCCTTTTCAGAACCCCATTGACGGTGGGAAATCCTTGGCGACTCTAGGGAATATGCACCCTATGTACATGACTGTCTGGATCACAGCTCGTATCAAGCGCGTTCCATATGACATTTCCCAACAAATTCACGATTGATCTCGGCAAATCGCCGAAAGAACCTATTGTGCACCTTCCTTATTTGTACCCTACTACTGAAATTGTGGCTGTATTTTACTGTTTCTGTCAGTGACATGGTGTAAATATGCTATCAGAAACTGACTGTTTAACTGATATAAGTTTTACAGTAATTGTGAAAGCATTTGTGACAATTTGACCTAGCCTGTAAACTGGCGTGACTCTTGTAACGTAGTTATTTGAGAATAAATATATTATTATTATCAATGGAGATTGAAATCCAATAGACCCGTAATTCCACGATTCTATGGTAGGCCGAAACTCCACAAAGCCAACATTTCACTACGCCCTATTGTATCCCTCCCCGGTACCCCAACCTACAACTTATCAAGAGAAATTTCAAGGATATTAAAACAGCTGGTGGATGGATCCAACCACTCCATTAAATCTACTACACGATTCCTAGGTAAACTGAAGAGGATTCAAATCGACAATGACGAAACGATGATATCTTTCGACTTAACAGCTTTATTCACCTCAATAGAGCCAAGCTTAGCTAAGGAAACGCTTTCCCTGCTCCTCATCAACGACACAAATCTGCAAAAATATACAAAGCTTCAGAATCAAGGTTTGCTTGAACTGATCGATCTATGCTTAACAACTTATTTTCAGTTCAATAACAGAGTCTACGAACAAACGAAAGGAACACCAATGGGAACAACAATATCAGGACTCATCGCCGAAGCGGTAATGCAGAGACTAGAAGCGTCGATTTCACCAGTGATCAAGCCAAAAATGTGGGTTCGCTATGTAGACGACACATTCGTCATCATCAAAAAGAACGAGCTGGAGAACATCTACAATCAGATCAACAACGTCTTCGATGACATTAAATTCACGATGGAAAAGGAATCAAACAACAGTCTATCATTCTTGGATGTACTAATCACCAGAACTAACACAGGAAAACTGGAAACTCAAGTATTTCGGAAACCAACCCACACAGACGTAATTCTCAACTACGATGGCAACAACCCAAGAACCCACAAAATCAACTGCATACAAGAGAGCGAAAACACAATGCAGCACATACGAAGCACTAAAAAACGAGGAAAAACGCCTTGTGACTATCTTTCGAAGAACGGCTATCCACGCAACTTCATAAAAAAACATCAATCGAAACCATCATCAGAAGCGAAATCAAGCACAGGAACAAATAAACGGATCACCCTGCCATACATCAAAGACATATCGGAGCATACAGCACGACTACTGAAACCATTTGAAGTAGGTGTGGCACACAAACCAACAGAATCACTTCAATCACTCCTCTGTAGACCAAAAGACGAAATGACAAAGGAAGAAAAACCAAATATCATCTACAAAACAAATTGGTTAGACTTTGAAAAATACTAAATAGGACAAAGTGGACGACCTCTTCAGCTTCGTTTACATGAACACCGATTAGCAGTCAAACGCCACGACAACACTTATATCAATACACACCGACAATTATGGACGCACATTCGATTGGAACAATGTGGAAAGACTGGATGAATGGAGGACAAAGAACACTAGGGAATCTTTAGAAGCTTAGCACTCAGGTCAGTCACCAATCAATAAACACATCGACATTGACCCGATTTACCAACCAATCAGGAAAATCATAGGTGACATAGGATCAAGAAACAGATCGAAAAGGGGATGCAATCAAAACAAAGGTGCAAACAACGACAGGCTTAAGGTCAACAGCAACCAGTCAAGATCGGGGTTAGCAGAACAAGCTACAGGTCAAACATAGAGCAATTTGAATGCTTCACTTCTATCTGAAGTTTGTGCTGATGATGTTGTTCAGAAGAAGAACAACGAAAGCTCCACAACCAAAACACCGAGCACAGAGAACCAAACACCACCACCACAATACCAGACATGGTTACCTTTTAGAAATATAGCCAATAAACATAGTAGAAGAAAACATTTGGTTTCCTGAAGTAGGATATTAGAACATACAAACAAAGATCTTGCGACAACAAAATCTAAGGCTGTTCATAGGTGTAGAAATGGTAATAATAACAGATATTTTCTCAAACAACAATGTGTTACATGAGACCTGACAGTTTTCAGGCAGAACCAATTTGCTACATGTTTCAACACACTCAATATAATTGGTTGCTCATTTAGACAGACATTTCACAAAATACACTTGTCATCCCCATAAAGAGCTTATATTTTCCACATGAAGTTGTAAATAATTTTTAACAGTCCTGAATGTGCAGTACAATGGTTGGCGTGAACTATGTTGATTACATTTAGACGAAAGACAGTTCGTCGCCAATTACTAGAAGTTATGTTTGTATATAACAAAAATTGATGAAGCATATGCGTACTAATCTGCTTCATTGCATTCTTCTGACAACAATTTAACAAGTTTCTCAGTGGAAGAACTATTAGGGTCATAATATAAGAGCAGTTGGACGAAGTGATATGATACAGGTGTACTTCCCTTAGTTCTGAATAGGGAAATTTAGGAGAGAGGAGGGTGAAGTAGAACAGAAAATTATCGTAAAAGGAGTTGAGTCGTGAGACAACAGATGCATTGGTGAATAAATCATTGAAGGTATGACTCATCAGACCTTTCTTTTTCTGTATGAGATAACATAATGTACAGTTTAACTTGCCTGGGTCAGTGAAGACGAGTCACTTGTAAGGCGATTAATTAGAAAATAATTGTATGAATAGCGAAAACATAAAAAATGAATTGGTAAACATTTTATAGATCTACAGTACTTATTAAGAAAGGCACACTGATTTGATCCACTGGTTGTTGTTACCTTTATCACCGTTGCTTAAGAATTCGCGAGTGAAATACTTCTCAACGTAATTACTTAGGTCAGCTTATTACAGGATTTATTGGTTGGAAGTGAAACCAAATGAAAGTTACAAACCCGCTTCAAAGACGCAGTTGACATGGAAAAGTAGTATCAGTATCATCCGTTAGTTACATCTTACCTGCTCGTAAAGAGGATGTAAGCATACAAAATATTTTGCCCCATAGACATGGTTGGTTTGAGGTTTTCTCATTGATTCTACATTTTCTCACATGGCACAAAGAGTAAGTTGAACTCAATTTATCATCTTTTAAAATATACAGAGATTTCATCATTTAATATCTAAATACATGAAGCATAGAGCCCGCGTAAAAAGTATTACGGTTCTAAACAAGTCCTCCAAGGTTTCACGGGCTATCACATGCGACTGTCCAAAGATCTGTTTTAAAATAGCCTTAGCTCTCTTATATCCCACTTGTGGATCCATTATCAGACAACCTTCAATCGCATTTCTTGCTTTTCCTTTACAGTAGTGAATTAAATATAATAAACGCAAATTATCATCCTTTACTCTAGGTTCTATAAACGATTCAATTTGCTTAATAAATCTAAAGTAGTCGCGAGGTTTGCCGTCAAAGAATGAAAGTTCAACCTTAGGTAATTCTAAGCCTACTATCGGTGTCCTAAGCATCTGATCCTTCTCTGCCTTAATGCCCTCTAAGGGTGACTTACAATAATAAGTATCAAACATAACATCATCACGAGTATAGAGGGAACCCATTAAACAAGAATCAATAACGACTTGCCTAGCATTTCGGGGTTCTTCATGCTCTTCCACCCTCTTCGTGTTTGTTTTCTTGCGGTTGCTCATGTTTAAGTGAAGTTCAACGGAAGATAAATAACAAATACAAAATATAGAAATTCCACCGGTAAATGCTCAGTAAAAATCCAAAAGGACCAGAAAATCGTTTCCAAAATACAGTTCGATCACAAAAAAATACGATAAGTAATCCAAAGTTCTTCTTCCAAGAAGTTTAATATTATAAACGATTAAAATTCCAAATGTTTCCTTATTCTTCTTAATAATCAGACTGTAGTAGGCTTGTTCTTCTAAATCGTTAGACTGTAGTTGGATTTTCTACCGTAGCAGTTCAATTCGATTCCAATAGACGTATGCTGGACGCAACCTGCGTTATTCGAATATCAAAACACAATAATTCTAGGAGAAAGTGGTCTATTTAAATTAAAGAAATGGAAATACAAACGTTACCTAACGATTTTTACGTCTTCCAATTCAAAATTACTCTGAATGAGTATCCAGGTTCCGGAGACTAGGTGAAACTCGTATACTGCAACGATATCAAATCCAAAAATGTGGCTGTAGCCATATTATATCAAATTTAAACAACATATGTACAGTTCAGAAGCAAACATAAAGACTTCAATATAAGTACAAAATATTGAAATAATAACAATATACAATGATAAAATCTCAAAATGGAATCAAATAAAATACCAAATTGTCAACAGAAAGAGTCCGTCATGTCATGACAAAAATATATAAACATGGAGGGATTTTCCAAAAAACAAAACATTCAAAAAAGATTCTACAGCTAGTGTTAACTTTATTATTCTAATTACTGTATCTTGATATTAGGTCGCGTTTGACCTGACTCAAATCTACAACATGGTTCCTTCAATGAACTTTGGCCTTTGGCTGACTTCTGAAAACCCTTTGAGGTATATATTTGATCACATCCTGTTGAGAAAATCCTGTTGTCCTTTTGTTGTCTAAGACGCTATTTTTTGCAAGAGAAACCTCTGACTGTGTAGCTAAACCAGAGAATTTGATTTGATCACCTTCCGAAATTTTTAAACATATGGTGATTGATAAATCCGAGTTTACCACCGCACTTCCACTTCTAGGTATCCTGCTGCACAAACCCGATGTTTCACGGCGGGCCACGTGTCATCATCATCGCAGTAAAAAACAAAATACAGCCCTTATCAGATTTATTCATAGGAAAACGGGAAGATTTCATGCTTCCTTTTTAAGCTAACAAAAAGCTTAAGATTGAACTACATCAAGCGTCTTTTTTAAGGTATTCAGACTAAAACTCAGCTTTCTTTAATTGAAGATCCTTAGGAAACAACCCTATATATCTTTGATAAACTGCGTGAGAGTACTCTGCAGGCTAGTGTTCTTTCAAAAATTAACTGCTCCAGGACGTTCTTCTCTTTCAAAGAGCGATTTCTCTATATCTCTCTAGTCATTAGATATTTATGACACATTCTTAGGTTATTGTGACTCATTATTATATTCTGTACATCAGCATTATTGCTAACAATTTGGTTCATCTGAATTTCCTGTATTCATTCGAATTATTGCCCATTCATTATCTTACTAGTGACTTGTCTTCATTAACCTAAGTAAGTGCAGCTGTACAGTTAGTAATCTAATTTTAAAAAATATCTGCTGAGTCATTGATCGGCTTTAAACATGAATATTTTATATTCTGCTCCTTGACCCCCGTTCTCTACATTTCTCTTTTTCAGCACCTTATCCCACTCCTTAAATATCAGTCTGGATATTTGCCGAAGACGTGGTTAATCGACCCAGGAGCCTGTAAATTTATTATATGAAGAATATCACCAGATCTTAGCAAACTTACCTCAATAATTATTGTTATATGCAACCTGGCTCTACGTTGCATTGCTTAGCAGTCATTAACAGTTCATCGTAACGATACAGTTGTAACTCGCGCCAATTATTCACATTGTACATTTGCAAAGTCTGGAAATCAATCTATAATTTTATGTGAAAATTTTTAGCCATCCACATGAAGCTAATGTATCTTGTGTAATATTTCAGTAACCGAATAACGTTTTACAAAAAATATGTCGCCAATCTTAACATTTTGATCTTGCCTGTAAATTGGCATGCCTCTGGTAACATGTTGTTATTTTAGAATAAATTATGATTACTATTATATACAGTAGTGATTGCTTGGTGAATTATTCCGTGGCCGTTTTGAATTTCAAATTCATTACTGTCATTTATAGGTTTTTACTGAGTTCTCTCTAACTTGAATACTTAGCTGCTATAATAGGAACTGGATTGTAGCAGATATTACATTTTCCAATACAGAATCTGATTTCTTCCTATCAACATACTCTAACGTCCATCTTCAACAATTTAGGCAAAATAATATTGATTGATTTCCAAGTCTTATCTTATGAAGGCGAACTAGCTGCTACCAAACCCACAATTATTAGATATATATGAGGGACAAAACTCATGGAAGAATGCAAACAGAAGATTAGGAGAGTGCTTGGTGCGCCAACAAACAAAGGTTATCCTGCAGATAAATTCACATGTTTCAGTTTTCTCATTGATAGATGTACTATGTTTCTCACGTTCATCTTTATATGATAGTTCCTTTAATGCGAGCTAATAAATTTAATTACTTATTTACATGAATAAACAGGTTCAGTATGTCGCTAGAAGCTCGAACGATTACCGACATCCCTCCTAAATCCTTGACGAATGTCTTCGTTCAGAACTGAGTTGCCACTTTTGGTTCATTTATCACAATTACTACTTAAAAAGAAGCCCGATACAAATATGAGCTATTTTAGAATCCGTTGGAACCCTTAGGATCTAAAAGGATAATGTGCATAACATATTAGGCTAAGGTCAATGAGTTAGTGAAATGTTGTTGTCTAGCGATTCGCTTTTGTTAGTTACCTTTGTGTATTTTTCCATACTATGGACATACGTATCAGAAATACGAGCAAAGTTAACTTCACATGAACCCTTAGTACTATCTATGTGCTATAGTTTCTAAAAGGTAGTGGATCCTACAACAACAGAAATTACATTCAAATGCTCAGTTATTTATTCTGACGAGTGACGAGTATAAGATACAACTACCTTTTTTGTGTCCTTCGGCTATACAACCGGCAGTTTAGTACATTTTTATTTACCATTCGTACTAGTGGTAGGAGTCTGTGAGTCAGTGTGATCCTGATTACTTAGCTGAGGACTCAGTTTTAGCCCTTAAAGAATGATCCATTCTGCCCACATTACTCTGAGGTTCTCTACCTGGTGATTCCTAGTTTTCTGTTCATTTTATTACTAGATACAGGGATCTTAAACTTACCATTAACCAATGAACAGTGTTTCTGTTAGATGCTACCGTGTAGGTACTTTGGATAGCGCTTCAGGTGTACATATAACTCACCAGGCAAAAAATTGGTGAGACATTTCAAGGAGCAAGTAATGAAGATCAAATATCCACTATCTTTTTCACGAGCTAGTATGTACCAAGTGATTTCTTTGTGCTCGATTCCTGTTCTTTTGGCACAGTTCCAGGTATTTCGTGGTGAGTTGTAGTGGCGCAAGTCGTGATTGACTATGATCACCACTACAGACTAATTACGTGCCCGTTACAGAGAAGATAAGTTAATCCATACAAAACAATATATTTTCTGGTGCTTTCGTGGTATAGAAATGGTACCGAAATCATGCCAGAGAAGGGGGACGAAATTAATGAGCGATCCATGAAGTAGCATCAGGCTCAACGAGAGCTTGGGATAGTTTTTTCTGCCACTTAAATAAGCAGGCTAAGTTTAGTGGATAGGAATGTATCATTGATACATACAAATGTTCAAATTTTGAAAATATCGATAAGTGAGACAATATAACTGTATTGAATCATTGTTAAGATGCCGAGAGCGAAGAGATATCAACTAATTTATTCAAGCATGTGAAAAAAATATTAGATACTTTAGTTGTTTTAATGAATCAAAAATACAAACTGCAAGGCCCACAATTAAAGCAGTATTTTGAGTTTGTTAATGAACGAGTACAGAAATCGCAGATTTTCTAGGAGGTATAATCATGACTTAGCACTAGTTTTGATTCCGGAACACGGTGTTTTGAGATTATGTCCGAAAGTCCATCTCAAGTGTGAAGGAAAGCATACGAACTCATCTACATCTGGGGAACAAAAACACCGAAAATTAGGAAGAATTTTCGAAGATGCTAAAATTCCAATAGAAGAATTTTTAAGATATGAGTTGAAGGTTGCTTTTTATTTTTGTCTTTAACGTTTTAAAGGACAGTGGTTCTTCAGATGATGGCTTGAACAATCGTACCTATTTACTGAGACCTGGTTTATCAGCAAAAAGGTTCTTAATTCAGTGGGTGCGTCAGCTAGACGAAAACGAGCTTATCAGAATTTTCACTAAGAGTGAGTCCATCATTTACATAGTCCTACTGTTTTGACAACAGGGTTATAATTAAACCATGGATAAAGTTATTACGTATTGTTATTTGAGGAAGTAATCATGAAGTAGAGGTACAAAAATAAAATAGAAACCTATTGAAGACACTTAAATGTCAGAAAAGTACAATTTTTACTGATCCATAAGTCATAACGTTATAAGGTTCCGGGGAAGTGATTTGCCTTAAATATGTCTGAGTTTGATTTTAATAAAATAATTTATTAATTTTCTCATAAAAAGCAGCGTTTGTCTACGTTGAGAGAAAAATGTATGTTAATAGCATTTTTTTATTGTTTTTGAGGCTATTTAAAGTCACAATTCTGTATGCAGTGTATGTAACCGATTAGCATATGCGCAATTATCTTCAGAAAGTAACTTTATCTATTTTTTTATGTTCAGCAGAAACTATTTAAATCATCATTTAAAGGTTTAGTATCTGTTCATAAAAGGAACCACAAACTAAACAAGGTAACTGACCGCCGGTTACCGTAGGGCAATGATTTTACCAAACACGTATTCACTTAGTTTTTTTATAGATATGATTTCACATCAAAGATTTTTTCGCCTATTATTGTATTCTGAATATTTTAGTCATCTTTCCACTTATTAGATTGGTTGGTTTTTCCAAAACTAATATTGTTATTAATAGAACTTTAATTTAAAGACTAACTTTCATTGTAGACGAATCCACTCCTTATTTTAGAAGCTGATATTAAAATAGGATATCACTATAATATGTAAAATAAGAAAAAAATCTTTTTATTAGCTGTTTTATGATAATTAAAAGTACTCGTATTATACATCAACAAGTATCAGGTCAAAGAATAGCGAAATTTAGTATGACATAAAAGTTTATGTGAGGCTTGCTCACAAATATCGGATATACATTCATTTATGTTTTATTTTTGCCTTCAAATATTTATGAAATGCTGTACGTTTCACTTTACTCGTTAACTTTTTGTTCGTCACGATGTTATGTATTTTGTAAGCACGTTGTTCATTCACAACAGATATATTTTACTTGTGCGAATAAAAGTTGTACATAGTTCATAGAGTAGCTTAAGAAGTCAAAATAAGTATGAAATACAATAATCTACTCCTTGTAAAGCTAAATAAATGAGTTCAAACGACATTTGGACGATATTTCCTTTTTCATTCTGAGAATCCTTGATACTAGCAGCGTATTAGTTGGCCTTACTAATATAGCTGATTATTAAATAAAAATATTTAATTTTAGGGATGATAGATTATGAAATCAACTGACTGGTAACATTTTAGGTTATACAAAATTAAACCAACGTTGTCCATTATATGACACGCTTATCAATATGATAAGAAATTCGAGTACAGTCGAGTACGGTACACTTCGATAGACGTAAACCTTCAATATACATGTGTTCGTTTCATTCGCACAAAAAAACTGACCGGTTATTTCTTGATTGTAAAAGCATTTTTCATGCTTTAAGTAACTATACCTATTACCGTAAATTAGGAGTTTGTCGATTGCTTCATCATAAATGTGTATCAATTGCCAAACAGTAACTTATTTAACTCTTTAGTTATTAGAAAAATTAAGAATATGCGGTGCAGCTACAAAACAAAATATTACCAGTATATTTTCAGTTAATTAACTGTAAGCTCTTTACTTGACTTTACCACTTTTTAATGTCCCATAACATTAAATACACTTTACTAAATGCATCAATTAGTATTGTTACTGATGTTAAACTTACTTTTTGATACGATTTAGTGTGTGCTTATTGTTCCCGACCGTAGCTGCTACCTTGACATGGTGGTCGGGCTTGCCTATCGTGATGACCCAACCGAGCTATACTGGCTAGAACATATGTTCCTGCAGGTCCTACCGTGCCAGGCAGGTCGATTGGAGAGCGATGAGACTAAAAGCAACTTCCCAAGGTCTGAGGACGAAGTCGTACTGCTGACTGACTGTGGAGGGGTGTGACAGCAGTAAGGTTTTTCCCTCAGACAACCAGCATCTGCAGCGATGCTGCCTCCTCGCAAGGAAGGAAGGGTTAGAAAAGATCGACCCTAAAAATGTCACACCTCACCCTACCTCACGAATTTCCATCTCTGGCGGTAGGGGTGCCCACTAAGGGCCTTTAAGAACGGAGCTAATCCTCAAAATACCTTTCATAAAAAGGTCGTGCGTGACCGACCTCAAGCAGTTGTCCCTTGGACTCTGCGGTCAAGCTCCTAGGTCTCCAAGACCAACACTAATCTATCTTCTTTTTCAGGTTTCTCAAGAAACAACCTTCCACGGTGTGGGCAGCCGGGAAGTGACAACCGCCCTCATACCCGTAACAGAACGAGAGACCAATCTGGTCGAAATGAAATGCTTCGTACACCTACACATATCTCTCTTCTCTCCACAACTAACTCTACTCACATTCCCTTATCTCACTGCACCGCTAATGCAAACGATGCGACTTCACGAAACGTCATTCCTGGTCTCTTGAAACCTCGTTCTCGTCTACATGTTGGAGCATTTAATGTACGGACATTGTGTCAAATAGGGCAACAGGCATCATTAGCTCGCACTTTAGAATCTCGTGCCATCGATGTATGCTGCGTCTCGGAAACGCGCATACAAGATCCTGGTAAAATAGGATCTTAGTACTTATTGTTCAGGACTACCATTGCTCTGATGACGGTGTCTTTAGCTTATCTGTACGCGAAGAGATATGAATGAAAATCTTTTACAAGCATTTTCTAGATACATCTTTTTCAAGAAGACAAAATTCTCTTAACTGATATAAATAGTAGAATTTTATGCTGCCCAAACTTTACAAAACATTGCTTTAAACTTGATTGATTATTGAGTTTTTTGTAAGGTAAAACTAGCTATGAATGTGCTACCATTGAATTATACGTAGCTTAGTTGTAGGGCTCAAACTGAGGTTTGGAATGAGGAATAACACTGTCTAGGTAGTTTAGATACGCGTCTTGTCCAGTTGAAATCCAAAACAAGTGATTTGGGTAAATAGCGGTTCTAATATTCATCATAAATATAAATATACATCATTACCTAAACAAATATTACCACTCAGTTATTCCACCAACAATTGTTCAATTAATCAAATGCACAACAGCAACAAATAAATGTTATTCTATCCTTTCTGGATCAGATCTAAATCAGATTCGTTCGAAAGATATTATTTAGTTGCTTTACAATACAGAGTGCTTCTTATTCTGGAAGGGTGCTTCAATTCACAATCAAAATGCATAATTCCTGTCAATGCAGGCGACATAATCAAAACAAGAACAAAACAATATGGCTGTCGCCATGACTAATAAGTATCAACTTAAACAACATAAATGCAGTTCACAAGCAAACATAGAAATTCAGTAAAGGCAGAAGAAGAAATAGAAACTATAATAATAAAATACAAATATTATCATCTCCGAAATGGAATCAAACAGATTAACAAAATGTACAACTGAAGGAATCAATAAGAACAAATTAAAACTGTAAACATGGAGAGATTTTCACAAACAAAGCCTTCAAAATCGGATCTTACATTAGTAACTACCTACTAGTCATTCTTTTGGTTAACCTAACTACTGCTAATAGTTACCGGAAATCATTGAGCCTATGCTACAAGCTTATAGGCAAAATGCTCCATAATAAATAGATTGTAATCTAATTAAAAACTAGTTCTTTGGATTTTCACATGTTTTTTTTTAAAATCACAAATCATTTAAATTAAAAATAGAAAATTCTATGATTAGATTGAGAGGAAAAAAACAGTTCTTGTAACTGCAATCTTATTAACTCGAAAACAAACAAACTGCACACTAGTAAGAGCACGATCTTTTTATGAAGGTTAATATAACTGGCAGTTAGTTTTTTCCATCCAACTTTTGTATAACTAGTACTAAAAAGTAGTTTTGCATTTATTAAAAATACATCAAAGGCTTACAAAAAGATCCTATAGTGTTTAACTAATCACTATTTTTAGAGCGTATAACGATAAATCGATTCATTTCGATAGAACTTTTTTTTATCAAAACCATTAATACTTAAAAGTACAGAAGTGATAAAATCATAAAGCATAGTTTGTGTAAATTAACAAAAATTGAAAACAAACCTACAATGATATTTTGTTTTGTGTACTAAAAATTATTTGAGGTAATTTCATTCTTATACTGAAATACTTACTGATCAGTGTATTATGGTATATGAACAGAGAAGATCAATTTGAGAAGATTGTATGAAGCAAATTTACACTCAGAGTTAGTTAAAAACGAAAACATTACATTGAATACTACTCTATTTGAGTCGTGACTTCCAACACTCCATCCTTCTTCCATTCCTGTTGTTGCTTCCTTTCCTTCCTCTGTTGGTACTCCATTCACTTCTTGCTTTTGCTCCATTTGCTTTCCATTTTCCTCTTCTGACCGTGAGACTTCTTCTTTCACGTCCGCCTTCTTATACTACTTATATCGCTTGTATAAGTAGCACACATCACAAATACAGCAAAAATAGCAGCAGTTTTTTGATTGAAAAGATTATTTTTTAAGCTTTAAACTTGTTCTCCGAAAATTCTAACCCTTCGACGAAAGTGATTATTTTTTTATGTCATTCGGTTTTCTTGACCTTGGCTTCTGTTTACAATCATTATTCTTGTTAGTTAGAGCTTTTGATTGATTTGGTTTCCAGATCCTAATGGATCTGCTATCTCAAACTGAGGCAAGAACCCACTTCCGACTTATCATTGAAAAGTAGACCTCAAAGATAAAGAAAAGAAAGTAATTTTTGATATAGAAAGTCAACTGGGATTGGCCGGATGAGGTCATTAGGTGACTATCAGAAATTGTCCTAAAGGATGAATGTATGTTATTGGTTAAGAAATGTATTCGTTTTCTTAAGAGATGAAATAAATATGTATATCTATGGATGAGCAGTTATGCTTATTATGCACTCATGCCATCTCTCTCTCTTTGAAGTAACCAGTATAAGCGGTTAGTGTGTATCATATTCACATCCTAGACCAGGCACTTTATAACAATTTTGTTAAATTAATGCTTCTCAAATTAAAAATTTTGTTTTATCTTCCTTAACAATGGAAGTTGAAAATAGTGACTAGTGATAAAGATGAACTGGCAATGTTATATTAAGTGCCATTAGAAATGACTGAAACAATTTATTCTCTTTGCATCAATCCTAGCTGTCTGTGTGATATCAAAGTTTAGAATTTTGGTTTTATAACCAATGATAATGAAATTTTTTTCGAGCAAAACCTTTTTTGTATGAAAAGTGTATATACCTGCTGAATGCACTGTCAACTTATGTTCAAAATGTATATCTGCAATGTCAAAGAAATATATGAGAAATATCTAAGTAGTTCTGAGAAAACTGAAGTACTCCATTTACTTCGTGCTTTTGCTTCATTTGCTTTCCGTTTTCCTCTTCTGATCGTGGTGAGACTTCTTCTTTCACGTCCCTTTTTATACTACTTATATCGTTCGTATAAGTAGCACACACCACAGTTCCAACGAGGTTTTAGGAACAATAGTTAAAAAAAAAAACTAAGTTTATGATTTGAATTATATAACTACTTATTTAAAAAATGTCTTACCTCTATGTATCTTCTTTTCTCTTTCACTTTATTTGATTGATTAGAAGATGTGATTCAACGAAGACCGTTGTCTTCTTTTCAAAATTACAATTATTTAGAAGATATAGATTTCAAGATTGATGAAAATCAGAAGAGCGAATGTAAATTGCAACGTTCATTAAGTGTTCCAGCAGAAATCTGGCTTACTGCTTCTAATGAGACAGGTAAAAAATTGTTTTCTATCAAAAAAGTAAAATGGTCACCTTATAAATTTATTGTATTTTGATTTATATGAATTTATAATTGAAAGAAATAGTTTGCAAAAAACATTCAAGTTGTTAGAAACAATTATCCACTGTTTTTTTTTCATTTTCGACGGTTCTACAGCGCTCACGTAAACTTTTGATGAAGATTATCCATAAAATCATGTTTAGTTTAGAAAAAAATTCCGTCATTTATTACTGAAATCATGAATCAGTTATTATTAGACCATCATTAGAAACCTAGGAGCACTAAATGGCCGTTTTGTCCTGGTATGGGATTCATCAGTAGTGTGTATTCAGAGGTTAAGTGTTTGCGCATAAGACTGAAGGTCCTGGGTTCTAATCTTGTGACATTCCGGAGTCCTCGATGCGCACTGCCCATGAGTCCTATCATCATAATCATCAACAGCAACAGCAACGTAGAAGTTTGCACGTAAGTACAATAGTTCGAGTTGATGAGTCCCATGCCAGGAAGAACTGGACATCCACTGCTTCCAGGTTTCTAATTATGGTCTAACAATGATTGATTCATGATTTCTATAATAAGCAACAATCTCCATAACTCTAATTTTGAGTAATCTCTTATTACTTGTACATTGTACACACATTCTCTCCACTATAAATAGTCAGTCAGTCAGTCAGATGCAACGTAGAACTTCGTACGTAAGTACATCAGTTCATGTTGCCATACCACATATTAGCACAGAGATGCAACTGTCAATTCAAATGCAATAGTAGTAGTAGTAGTAGTAGTAAAGGTATTAGAAGTAATCGGAGAGGTAAGGAAGGTTGTTTCTAGATGAACCTGAAGAGGAAGGTATATTAGCGTTGGTCTAAGAGACCTGGGAGCGTGACCACAGAGCCCAGGGGACAACTGCTTGAGGCCGGTCACGCACGGCCTTTTTATGAGAAGTTTTTTGAGTATTAGCTCAGCACTTAAAGGCCCTTAGTGGGCACCCTTACCGCCGGAAACGGAAATCCGTGAGGTAGTGTGAAGTGTGACATTTTTACGGCCGACCTTTTCTAACCCTTCCTTCCTTGTGAGAAGGCAGAATCGCTGCAGATGCCGGTTGTCCGAGGGAAACACCTTACTGCTGTCACACCCCTCTGCAGTCAGTCAGCAGTACGACTTCGCCCTCAGACCTTGTGTATCTGCTTTTAGTCTCATCGTTCTCCAATCGACCTGCCTGGCATGTTAGAACCTTTAGAAACATATGTTCCAGCCAGTATAGCTCGGTTGGGTCATCACGATAGTCAAGCCCGACCACCACGTCAAGGTCGCAGCTGCGGTCGGGCCACTACAAATAACAAATAGTAAAGTTAATTATAAAAATTATATCAATTTCTTAAATGATAGTTATCAGGTTATGTATTTTTGACATCTTTATTCATTTTCTATTACAGTTTTGTAAAGTTATTTTTTAAAAATTTTACTAACCATTTTTTATAAAAAATAACTTTATTTCATCAATCGAATTATTTCGATGTTCAAGTACTTTTCCTTACTGATAAACGGATCAGTAAGGTATTGAAATTCATCTTTTCTAAGTAAAATTACCAAGTAACATATAGTCAAGTGATATAATCTACTTTTTTAGAATCTTGACAATCTAAGTTCATCTTCAATCTATCTATCTATCTATCTATCTATCTATATATATATATATATATATATATATATATATATATATATATATATATCTCCGCCAGTAGAACCTTAGGGGCTACTGCCGGTCCCAAGCCCGGATAAAGGAGGAGGGTTGGACATGGGGTTGGCGGCCCCATTCCGTTGAAATCTAACTTGCCAAAAAAACGCTAACCAGAAAAAGTAATTCAAACCATTTTAACTCTGCCCTGGGAGTTGGAGGAAGAATTATGACGTCGCGTGATGAAAGCCAAGTTCCCTCGGAAGTCACGGGGTTGATGCCTCTTCTGACAACCAGAGCAACCATTCTTTTAGGTACATGGAACGTTCGTACATTGTGGGAGACTGGAAGACTATTTCAAGTTGCGGCAGAAATGAAAAGATACAACCTGGAGGTGCTCGGCATCAGTGAAACACATTGGACACAGGTAGGACAACTGAGACTTGCTTCAGGGGAACTGCTGTTATACTCTGGTCATGAAGAGGAAAACGCTTCACATACACAAGGAGTTGCACTGATGCTGTCCAAACATGCACAAAAGGCACTGATAGGATGGGAATCTCATGGACCCAGGATCATTAAAGCATCCTTCAAAACAAGGAAACAGGACATTACAATGAACGTCATCCAATGTTATGCACCGACCAATGACTACAATGACGACGTTAAAGATCAATTCTACGAAAGGCTGCAGTCAGTCGTCGATAAATGTTCACCAAAGGATTTGACGATTCTTATGGGAGACCTGAATGCCAAGGTTGGAATGGACAACACTGGATTTGAAGACATCATGGGACGACATGGACTGGGAGAAAGGAACGAAAACGGTGAGAGATTTGCAAACCTATGTGCCTTCAACAAACTGGTCATCGGTGGCACAATATTCCCGCACAAACGCATTCACAAAGCCACATGGATTTCACCGGACCACACTACTCAAAACCAAATTGACCATATGTGTATCAACAAAAAGTTCAGAAGGACCATGGAGGATGTGAGAACCAAGAGAGGAGCTGATATAGCTTCAGATCACCACTTGCTGATCGCCAAAATGAGATTGAAGCTAAAGAAGCACTGGACAGCGGGGCAGACAACATCACAGAAGTTTAATACGGCATTTCTTCGGGATACTCTAAAGCTAAACGAATTCAGGATAGCCCTCACCAATAGGTTCCAGGCCTTTCACAATCTACTCGATGGAGAAGACGCAACATTGGAGAACAATTGGAAAGGGATTAAGGAGGCAATCACTTCAACATGTCACGAAGTTCTGGGTCACAAGAAGCACCATCACAAGGAATGGATCTCTGTTGGTACTCTTGAAAAAATTCAAGAAAGGAGGAACAAGAAGGCAGCAATCAATGTCTGCCGAACAAGAGCAGAGAAAGTTAAGGCGCAAGCCGAGTATACAGAAGCAAACAGGGAAGTGAAGAAGAGCATCAGAGCTGACAAACGAAAATATGTGGAAGATCTAGCAATGACGGGGGAAAAGGCTGCAAGAGAAGGAAACTTGAGACAATTGTACGAAACTACAAAGAAGCTCGCCGGAAACTATCGTAAACCAGAACGACCAGTGAAAAGCAAGGAAGGGAAAATAATCAGCAACACTGACGAACAGCGAAATAGGTGGGTGGAGCACTTTAAGGAACTATTGAATCGACCAGCTCCACTGAACCCACCCAACATCGAAGCAGCATCCACGGACCTCCCAATTAATATTGGCGCACCTACGATTGAGGAGATCAGTATAGCCATCAGACAAATCAAGAGCGGCAAAGCAGCAGGACCAGACAACATTCCAGCAGAGGCAATGAAAGCAGATGTGGAAGCAACTGCAAAAAGATTTCACATCCTCTTCAAGAAGATTTGGGATGAGGAACAAGTACCATCAGATTGGAAAGAAGGATACCTCATCAAAATACCAAAGAAAGGCGATCTCAGCAACTGTGAGAACTACAGAGGCATCACTCTTCTTTCAATACCAGGCAAAGTCTTCAACAGAGTATTGTTAAACAGAATGAAGGACTTCGTAGACGCCGAACTTCGAGATCAACAGGCTGGATTTCGTAAGGATCGGTCGTGTACTGACCAAATTGCTACATTACGGATCATTGTGGAACAATCAATTGAATGGAACTCACCACTGTACATCAACTTCATCGACTACGAGAAAGCATTCGATAGCGTGGATAGGAAAACACTGTGGAGGCTTCTTCGACACTACGGTGTGCCTGAGAAAATAGTCAACATCATACGGAATTCTTATGATGGATTCAACTGCAAAATCGTACACGGAGGTCAGCTGACAGACTCTTTTGAGTTGAAGACCGGTGTCAGGCAAGGTTGCTTACTCTCACCCTTTCTCTTTCTCCTGGTCATCGACTGGATTATGAAGACGTCAACATCTGGAGGGAAGCACGGTATCAACTGGACAGTTAGGACGCAGCTGGACGATCTGGACTTCGCAGATGACCTGGCTCTTCTATCCCACACTCAACAACAAATGCAAGAGAAGACGACCAGTGTAGCAGCAGCCTCTGCAGCAGTAGGTCTCAACATACATAAAGGAAAAAGCAAAATTCTCCGATGCAACACAACATGCACCAACCGAATCACGCTTGATGGAGATACCTTGGAGGACGTTAACACCTTCACATATCTTGGCAGCATCATCGACGAGAAAGGTGGATCGGACGCAGAGGTGAGGGCGCGGATTGGCAAAGCAAGGGCTGCATTTCTACAGTTGAAAAATATCTGGAACTCCAAACAACTTTCAAACAAAACCAAAATCAGGATCTTCAATACAAATGTCAAGACAGTTCTACTGTATGGAGCGGAAATATGGAGAACTACCAAAGCCATCATTCAGAAGATACAAGTGTTTATTAACAGTTGTCTACGCAAAATACTTCGTATTCGTTGGCCAGACACCATCAGCAACAACGAACTGTGGGAGAGAACAAGTCAGATTCCAATGGAGGAGGAAATCAGGAAGAAGCGGTGGAAATGGATAGGACATACACTACGAAAAGCACCCAACTGCGTCACTAGACAAGCCCTCACATGGAACCCTCAAGGCAAAAGGAAAAGAGGAAGGCCAAGGAACACACTACGTCGAGAAATAGAGAAAGATATGAGAGGAATGAACAAACATTGGAAAGAACTGGAGAGGGAAGCCGAGGACAGAGTTGGTTGGAGAAAACTGGTGGGCGGTCTATGCTCCACTGAGGGTAACAGGCGTAAGTAAGTAAGTAAGTAAGTAATGATATTCAGCTAATATTGACTAGATCATGCCTAGTAATCGGTGTGTATTTTGCAACTTTTTTCAAAATATATAATTATTAAGAAGAAATAATCATAGCCGGCAATTTTTAACATCACATAATTGTTTGAATAAGTTCCTAATATTTACCACAAACTGAAATGACACAAAAATACTTTAAAATCAAAGTTTGCTAGGTATGGATTCCGTCCTTTTTCTAATGCACTTTATTATTGCAGACTCACCGCTTTACAGAGAATCAAACTGTTGAGAGATTGATCTCACAAGGAGCAAAATATTAGTTAACCATTGGGTTTAAATCCAGTTTCTTACATTTTTAACTTCAATCACTATGTGTTATATAGTGAAATCCTTTGTTCACCAAATACTTATAAATTAATTTATCAACTACCTAAAATTATTGATCTCACAGGCAATGATTTCTCATGATTATTCCGTAAAAAATATGAAAACCACCTCTATCTTTCTCTTTGTAAAGTTATTGCATTAGATTATACTTCTTGAATAATATCCTCGAACCCTCCATCTTCTTCTTCATTACCGCTCGTACTTCTATTATCTCTACCATTATGGGATTCGAAATGACAATCGTGTCTCTGTGCTACTGTGGAATGGCAACCTTAACTTATGTACATACACATACTTGTTATCTTATTATCTGAGATCAATAAACAGTGTAAACAAAGGTATAATGATTTTCAGTTCATGAAGATAGAATCTTGACTTTTTAGTCGCAACAGACAATGTACAACATGGCTAACTATGAACTTTCGATTCAAACTTTCATTCAGCTCACCTTTTTTTAGATACTACTTATTGTATATATACTGAGCAGTTATTCGTAGTTAGTAGTAAAACCTTCATTTTGTTTGTCATATATATATATATATATATATATATATATATATATTACTTACTTACTTTCGCCTGTTACCCCCAATGGAGCATAGGCCGCCCACCAGTTTTCTCCAACCAACTCTGTCCTGGGCTTCCCTCTCCAGTTCTGTCCAATGTTTGTTCATTCCTCTCATATCTTTCTCTTTTTCTCGGCGTAATGAGTTCTTCGACCTTCCTCTTTTCCTTTTGCCTTGGAGGTTCCAATTGACGGCTCGTCTTGTGACGCAGTTCGTTGCTTTTCGTAATGTGTGTCCTATCCACTTCCACCACTTCTTTCTGATTTCCTCCTCCACTGGAACCTGGTTTGTTCTCTCCCATAGTTCGTTGTTGCTGATGGTGTCTGACCAACGGATCCGAAGTATTTTGCATAGATAACCAATAATAGATACCTGAATATTCTGGATAATGGCTTTGGTAGTTCTCCATGTTTCTGCTCCATACAGTAGAACTGTCTTGACATTTGTATTGAAAATCCTGATTTTGGTTTTGGTTGAAAGTTGTTTGGAGTTGCAGATATTTTTCAACTGTAGAAATGCAGCCCTTGCTTTGTCGACTCGCGCCCTCACATCTGCATCGGATCCACCTTTCTCGTCGATGATGCTGCCAAAATATGTAAAGGTGTTAACGTCCTCCAAGGCATCTCCATCAATAGTGATTTGGTTGGTGCATGTTGTGTTGCATCGGAGAATTTTGCTTTTTTCTTTATGTATGTTGAGACTTACTGCTGCAGAGACTGCTGCTACACTGGTCGTCTTCTCTTGCATTTGTTGTCGCGTGTAAGATAGAAGAGCCAGGTCATCTGCGAAGTCCAGATCGTCCAGCTGCGTCCTAACTGTCCAGTTGATACCGTGCTTCACTCCAGATGTTGACGTCTTCATAATCCAGTCGATGACCAGGAGAAAGAGAAAGGGTAAGAGGAAGCAACCTTGCCTGACACCGGTCTTCACCTCGAAAAAGTCTGTAGTGTGTCGATTTCGGCGTAATTAGCTCGTCCAGACAATCGTTACACAGTAACGTCTGACGGTTTATAAATCAGAAGATACACTCGAAGTGATGAATACGTTTATTTGGGACACAACACCACAAAGCGAAGCAGAGAAGCAGCGAATAAAACGAATGAAGCGACGTGAATCGGAAAAGTCTGTTGAGCCAACTCCTTGATTACAGTGCGAAAGAACGGGGGAAGGAAGCGAATGAACAGGCGAAGCGCGTTGTAGAAGGCTAAGAGTCAAGTCCTATAGATAGAGCGTGACTAAGAATATTAAGTCAGACAAATATAAGACAGACATGCGACAAGCGAAATAGGCACACATGAATAAAAGCGACGATTAGTTAACAAGGTCAAATGACAAGTGGGACACGTCATGTGAGTTCATACAAACCAGACAATAATAAGAACGAATGGTACATATAAATTGTTGCAATACAAATGACTTGGTTAAATAAATTAATCGAAAGGGCTTAACGAAATTAAATGTAAGCGAACTGGAATATATGTGGAGGCCCCACAAGTCTGTTAGCTGTCCTTCGTGTACGATTTTGCAGTTGAATCCATCATAAGAATTCCGTATGATGTTGACTATTTTCTCAGGCACACCGTAGTGTCGAAGAAGCCTCCACAGTGTTTTCCTATCCACGCTATCGAATGCTTTCTCGTAGTCGATGAAGTTGATGTAGAGTGGTGAGTTCCATTCAATTGATTGTTCCACAATGATCCGTAATGTAGTAATTTGGTCAGTACACTATCGATCCTTACGAAATCCAGCCTGTTGATCTCGTAGTTAGGCGTCCACGAAGTCCTTCATTCTGTTTAACAATACTCTGTTGAAGACTTAGCCTGGTATTGAAAGAAGAGTGATGCCTCTGTAGTTCTCACAGTTGCTGAGATCGCCTTTCTTTGGTATTTTGGTGAGGTATCCTTCTTTCCAATCTGATGGTACTTGTTCCTCATCCCAAATCTTCTTGAAGAGGATGTGAAATGTTTTCGCAGTATGAGCTGATGATGATGAGCTGAATATCATACTTTAAATAAATGATGATATATTGATTTGGGTTAGACATTAACATTATTGGATGCCATTTTAATAGTACAGTGATTAAGGGTTCGTGTGTGACACGGAAGGTCATGGGTTCGATCCCTGAGTGTGGTGTTCTTAGATACTTACTGATGATGAGTCTCATAGTAGGGCGAAACAGCAATCCACTGCTGTCATGCTTCCAATGGTGTTCTAGCACTGATCAGTTCATCAGTTCAATGAAACTCAACAATCTCCACAACCCTATAATTGTAGTGAAGGAGAACACAGGTGAGGGCAACCGAATTGTATTTAACGATCGCAAATTACAGAGTTACTCAGTAAAATAGGAAAACCATATCGTAAACGGTTAATTTGCAAATCTTCAATCAATCCATTGCCTGAAACTTCACTTATTCATGCGTTTCATACAAATTCCATTGTGTTCCCACTCGTCCTTTCTTGATTTTCCCCCTCCTTTTGCTGCCAGACTTTACGTTTTCACTCACGTCATATACTACTTATAAGTAGCGTGAACCACATAATGACCAATATCACATTATTTGAAAAGACATGATTTATAAACTACTTCGATTGAATATTTTTTCACAAAGATAATATTGTACAGCATACGAGACAAATTTAATGCATATTCAGATAAGGTAAGCATTTTACAGCACAATATTGTTATCAGAGTGTAAACTTGAGAGTAGTCATGACTTTTTTCAGTAAACTGTTTTGGCTTTGTTAAACAGTTTAAGATAATATTGTAGTCAAACAAGTTGGTACAATGATATCATTGGCATTTCAGAATGATGTTTGTCTCATAGAACACACTAATTAGGGAACCAGCATTTTATAGTTCAAGGGATGACGCTTCGTATTTACCAATGAATATAGATCACTGATAGGAGATTTTAGTTGCGTTACAGAATACTTATAATTAAATACAATCCGAAGGAGAAGAAGACGTAATTAGAGAGCAAAGACGTGGAATAAACATTTTTTGATAGAGTTTTCGTCATGTATGAGTTTGGCTTTTTCATAACACTGATTTACAATTGATTTTTATGCCTCTTTGAAATGACTGAATAAACGATTTTAACAGGATGCAAATGTCGATTAGATAGATATATTGTGTAAGAGATTAACAATACAAATTCGTATAAAGCCTCAAAAAGATAATTACAACATGAAGGGTGAGTGGATGAATTACGATCTACATGTGAGATGTACTTCTTTGTGTAACCATTTTTAACACAGCATAGTGCAAACGATAGTAAGTTTGTTTAATGGAAAACTTGTCATAAACTGTTTCAGATTACTTGGAAATCTAATTGTGAAAGAACCTTCATTAGATTGAATTTGTCAGTCAGTCAGTCAATCAGATGCAACGTAGAACTTCGTACGTAAATACATCAGTTCATCTTGTCACACCTTATCAGCACAGAAATATAATTGTCAATTCAAATCCAATAGTAGAAGAGTTAGTAAGGGTATTAGAAGTAATCGGAGAGGTTTGGATTAGAAGATATTAGTCAAGAAGTATGACTGAGTGAGAAAAGTTTAGAAAATCAAAACTAGAGTGGTTGAAGAATACAGAAGATTAGGATTTGAGAGAACACAAAGCATGAATGCACCGGCGCCATTGCGAACGATTTTGAGCCATGTCATTCAGGGTCTCTAACCATCGATTGTTATCATCTCGCGGACCCAAACCAGGTAGTCGACAATTACCGACATGACTCAGTCCACTAGTCAATGACTTCATGGATTTCTGCCATGTTTTGGTTTGGCCACCCCTAACTTTCTTCCAACCTATTCCTACACCACAAAACAAAGCTCGTCGAGGTAGTCGGTGGTTAGGCATAAACAACACATGTCCCAATCACCTCAACTGGTGAAGTTTCAGCACTTCATCTATTGATCTGCCATTCTTTCCTAGCACCCGTTTCCGAATAAGAGCGTTGCTCACTCGGGTGTCCCAGATTGAATTTAAGATCAGAAATTTTCACAAAAGATAATAATTTCAGAAAAAATATGGTAATCACTAGTATAAATAATTTTTGAAGATTATAGAATTTTCAAAGCTTAAATTACAGATTGATCTGAGCTTATAATGGGAAACCTAAAAGCACTGAACGGAAATTAATCAGTGTGATGAGATTCTTCAGAAGCCTCAATTGGTAGAGTTCAGTTCGTGTTGGGTGTAAAAAACAGTCACTCACCTCAGGCAATGGATGAAGGTTTCAAAATATCATGAATCGGTTGAAGTTAGACATTAACGCCATTGAATCCCAACGAAGTGATGTAGAGGTTGTGTTCGCGTGCTAAGCCCCATAGGTCCTAGTTTTGATCCCTAGTGATGTGGTTCTCATTAGCAACAACGTACTGTGGGCGAGAACAAACCAGATTCCAGTGGAGGAGGAAATCTCGAAGAAGCGGTGGAAGTGGATAGGACACACATTGCGGAAAGCGCCCAACTGCGTCACGAGACAAGCCCTCACATGCAACCTTGAAGGCAAAAGGAAAAGAGGAAGGCCAAAGAACACATTACGCCGAGAAATAGAGAAAAATGTGGGAGGAATGAACAAACATTGGACAGAACTGGAGAGGGAAGCCCAGGGCAGAGTTGGTTGGAGAAAACTGGTGGGCGGCCTATGCTCCATTGTGGGTAACAGGCGTAAGTGAGTAAGTAAGTAAGATGTGGTTCTGGTTGCTTACCACTCAGGAATCCGATACTTGTGGGTGTTTAACAGTAACTTACCTGCATTCAGCTCTTGACTTAAGCTTCGAAAAAGTGGTGGTTGATTTTAAGCTCTTGCTTTCACAAAGGATAAAATCCTATCTCAGTGAATGTTAATTGACAGTCTAATATACAATTAAGCCTTAAGTTCATCAAGTGTACAGCGATATTAAACATATTTCTCGCTTCATTATGAGCACTACTCCAAAAGCAGTTTTCTATTCATGGTTATACCCTAAGCTTTGTGCAATAAAATGTATGAGTCTAAACCAGAAGTTAGCTAAACTGATCAGATAAGAATCATTAAAGCATTTAGTCACCGAATAACTAAGCTCTATGTTTAGTTAAAATTTCCTCTCAAAGAAAACTATACCAAGCATAGATTTTCACAATTCATCTTTCTATTTTAAGTTCATGGCGTAGAAAAGTTATCCTAACTTACTTCACAAAATATTATTACAATCTTTAAAATCGAAACATTAAACTCATAAATAACTGTTAGGATATTCATCCAATATCCTAAGAGTACTATTTTTGAAAGTATAATCCTATTGGTCGATTTCTGTTGGTCAAAATTATGGTCGTTTTAACTGTCAAAGTTAAATACTTCAATGTTGTCTCTGATTGGTCATCCGGACTGTCAATGTCATTTCAAATGTTACTTCCTATTGATCGTCTTAACTGTCGATGCAACAGAATTCGATGCTGTTTCCTGTTCGACCAAGATGTATAAATACGCATTATCTGTAACATTTTATGACCACGATCAGGACCAGGGTTTGGTCCTGGATCCCTAGTCCGGGATCCTGGTTCTCTTCTGGATTCGGACCTCGTACTTTCTGGATGCTTGTAGAATACATGTTCTACTTCATATCACATCTTATTTTTAACTAAATATGGGGGTTGGGGTATTCGGATTTGTGTAGCATGTCGTGTCACCGGATCCTTGATCCTCGCTCTCGCGGTTCCGACTAGGTAAACTCATAATAGTTCAAGTATAACAAGTTGACGTGTTTACGTGCAGGTGTAACAATAACAATGCATAGATTTATGAATTTATAAGAAGTTTACAATTAACATCTATTGCTTCATATAAATATTCGAACTTGATAAAATAAAATTTCTTTCACATACATTAGATAATACAGAAGATATTTCTCCTGAATTTGTATTCGAATCTATTGCTCCACCAAATAGTACACAACCTATTTTTTCTTCATTTTTTACCGGATCACAAACAGATCATCCATTGGATGAATTAAAAGATGCTGTAAATGAAAATGAAATAACGGAACTTGGGTAAGTTAAGTGACTATTTTTTGCTACACTAAACAAAATGGTTTGAAGCAGTTCGTTTCAATTTTTTTGTTGAAAGTGAGTGAACACTACTGAGGAGTAATGAAATAGGATAAACTGGTTATCTGATACTTTCTAGTTTACATTAGTTTTCAGTTAATGTTGAATCTTAGGGAAAACTAATATGGATTGATATCCAAGTTGTCATATATTATTACACAAAGGAATATTCCTGACCGTAGTTGCTAGCTTGACGACTCGAACTATATTAGCTGGAAAATATGTTACTTCAGGTCTTATCATACCAGGCAGGTCTAATGGGAGACGGTAAGACTAAAAGCAGAAGCTTAAAGTTTGAGGGCGAAGTCATACTGCTGACTGCACAGGGGCTGTGACAGCAGTAAGGTGTTTCTGAGATGGTGGAGAAAACTTGTAGCTCAGGTGGATGATTGTGGTGGTGTTTCATTCTCTGAGCTGGTTGTTTTGGTTGTGGAGCTTTGATTGTTCTTCTGAACAACATCATCAGCACAAACTTCCAATAGAAGAAGTGAAGCATTCGAATTTCTCCACGTTTGACCTGTAGCTTGTTCTGCTAACCTCCTGTGACACAGGATCAAGAAACAGATCAAAAGGGGGAGGCAATCAAAACAAAGTTGCAAACAACGACAGGTGAAAGGTCAACAGCGACCAATCAAGATCGAGGTTAGAAAAGGTCGACCGTTCAAATATCCGACCTCACTTTACTCCACAGATTTCCGTCTCCGACAGTAAGGCCTTTTAAAGAGCGGAGCTTACATTTCAAAAATGTCCCATAAAAGGCCATGCATGACCGACTTCAAGCAGTTGCCTGTTGGGCTCTGTGGTCAAGATCCCAGGTCGCTACGATCAATACTAAACCAACTTCCTTTACACGTTCTTCAAGAAATACACTTCCACTCTTCCGGCAGCCAGGAAGTGACACTCACCCTCATACCTGTAACTTCACACGAAGACAACTAGCTCACAATCAAAACCCTTCCTCCACCTCTTAATGTCTCTCGTGTCTCCATGAATTACCCTTGTCGAATGCTTTTATCGCCTCAAGCCACTGATGCCAAAGATTTGATTACATGATTATTATTTCTGATCTCCTGAAAACCCGCCCTAAACTACCTATTGTAGCTTTTAAGGTAAGAACGTTCAGCCAAGTTGGCTGAATCAAATGTGCTATTCAAATTGTCAATTTCATCTCTTTGTACTGATGTACGTACGTGTGAAGTTCTATGTTGTAACTGACTGATTGACTGATTGACTTCCTTTTAAAAATCAAAAATTTATTGTAAGCCGAAAATTTTCTGAATTTACTTTACCATAACTAATAATTATCTGTTTCATATTTTTTGAATTTTGAGGGCATAGTAAAAGTTTTATTGATTGACACCTGTGGTAGGTGCATAATGCCCCGCCCCTGCCCCCTCACAGCAAAATACTCATAAAAAGCTAATTCTTAAAGAGTATCACTCTCTTTTGATAAAAAAACAACCCAGTACCTTTTTTTGAATTATTGATTTTTTGATAATTCAGTTCTCAGGATGATCCAAATGAATTGATTCAGTCACAAAATGTTAATGAAACTATATTTGAAAAACATGAGAATTCAATGATAAATACAAGTAAAGATGAAGACGAGATCAATTCAGATATAGAAGATGAAATTCAATTCAATTCAAACCATATTCCAACAACATTAATGAAAGTAGGTTGGTTAATTTAACGAAGAATATATGTGTCTACACACACCTATCAATCAATCTGTCTTTTAACCTATTTATATTAATTGCAACTGTTGATTTGTTTAATTTCTAAATAAAAGTATTAGTGAAATTACAAAATTGATTAATTTTTTTTACAAAGTTCAGTTTAACTACTATTTTTAAATTCAGTAGACTAATCATAATGTATTGTTTTTTTGGCTGTGATTATGATAAGGATCAATACTTTATATT
Organism: Schistosoma turkestanicum; assembly: GCA_944470395.2. Classification (NCBI taxonomy): domain Eukaryota; kingdom Metazoa; phylum Platyhelminthes; class Trematoda; order Strigeidida; family Schistosomatidae; genus Schistosoma; species Schistosoma turkestanicum. Next base: position 1,761,469 of record OX103977.1, read on the forward strand.
ACTAAACTCATGAATCAATCACTGTTAGACTATAATTAGAAACCCAGGAAGCACTGGACGGCCGTTTCATCCTGGGATGGAAGTACTTATCAGCAGTGCGCATCCACAACTCGAACCCAGGACCTTCGGCCTTGCGTGCGAACGCTTAATCTCTTTATTAATGTGCTCAGTGGGTGCGACTAGAGGAGTTCGACCGTGTCAGATGTAGGCAGTAACTACCAAAGACAAATGTATGAGGTTGCTCAAAATCTCTATGTTGGCCAGTGTTAGACATGAACACCACTGGATGCTGACCTAGTGGTCTATAGGTTCGGCGTTCGCGCGTAAGACCGAAGGTCCTTGGGTTCCAATCCTATGAGTAGCAAGATTTGTGGATTCGCACTGCTGATAAGTTCCATACGAGGACGAAACGGGTTGTAAGGGAGATTAGTAGAAGTAATTTTTTCTGGTTCCTAAACAAGATACATATCATATGTGCAGTAAATCACTTTATAAAAATGGTCGACCAACTCACTGAAATTAATCTTAGATGAATGATTTGCTCCAAATTATGATTTTTGCACTTTCGGAGTCACTTTTGTGATGCTGTTCGCCCAGTTGTCCAGTGCTTCTTGATTTTCAGTTTCATCTCGGCCAACATTAGGTAGTGATCTGAAGTGATGTCGGATCCTCTCTTGGTTCTTACGTCCATCATGGTACTTATGAACTTTTTATTGATGCAGATATGGTCGATTTGGTTCTGTGTAGTGTGGTCCGGTGAAATCTATGTAACTTTGTGTATGCGTTTGTGTGGAATATGGTACCATTTATAAGTGTTTTGTTGCAGGCACATAGATTTGGCAATCTATTATAGTTATCATTTCTTTCTCCCAATTCATGTTATCCCATGATGTCTGTATATCCAATGTTATCCATTCCAACCGTGACGTTTAGGTCTTCTCGGCAACCTCTAATAGAATGGATCTGTATCGTCCTCACTGTTATCATCGTTAGGGTCATAATATCACTGGATGAAGTTCATTATAAACCGTCGTTCTCTGTCTTGAAGGATGTTTTGATACTGGGTGCATAAGATTCCCATCCAACAAGTACTTTTTGTGCTTCATTTGAAAGCATCAGTTTGACTACTTGTGTTAGTAAGGCATTTTCTTCTTGATGGTCTGAATATAACAGCAGCATTTCTCTTTAAGCTAGTCGTTTTTGTCCAGTCTGCCTTCAAAGTGTTTCGCTGATTTCAAGTCGCGCCAGGTTGTATTTTTTCATTTTGTTAACAACTTGGATCACTCTCCCGATTTCCCACAATGTGCGAACATTCCATAAGCCTATAATAATGGTTGCTTTGGTTGCCTAAACTCGACTAAACTCGGCTTTCATCACGAGGCATCAGAACCCTTCTAAGGGAAGGCATTCCAACTAATAGGGTAGAGTTTAAATCAATTTCTGGTCAGAGTTTTTTTTGTAGCGAGTTAGTTTTTTACTGGACAGAGTCACTAACCTCATGCCTAACCATCTTCATTTAGATGAGCTTAGGACCAGTATTAGTGTAGTGAACGAGAACACAGGTGGGGCAACCGAATTGTATTTAACGAAAATTACAGAGTTACTGAGTAAAATCGGAAAACCATATCGTAAATCGTTCATTTGCAAAATATCAGTTCATCATATCGAACTGGACTGTTGTTCCTGTTGCAAAACATCAATCCATTGTCACTATTCATGCGTTTCATACAAATTCCATTGTGTTCTTCTAACTCTTTAGTTTTCTTGATCTTCCCCCATCTTCTGCTGTCAGACATTACGTTTACACTCACGTCATATACTACTTATAAGTAGCGCGCACCACAGTAGGGCAAGAGGGGCTCCAGGAGGAATTAGATTTCTATTTTAAACATTTAACGGATTTTTTTCGTTTATTTTGTACTTCTCTTCAGAATGATTCAAATGATATCAATGAGTCTAATGATCACGATGATCACAATGATGATGACGATGATGACGTATTCCTAAATCCACCATCCAATCATGATCACGATACAGATGATACAGTTCAAATAGAACATGATGATGATCATGATCATGATCATGAAGAAGACGACATTCATAATGAATCAATCAAACATAAAGAAACTAATCGTTTTCATGTAAATCAATTAGACACTGATGATCATATTCCACTGAAAAGAAACTATACATTCAAATCATTCGAGCTATCTATTTCAGCTTTAGATGGAATTACATCAAAATTTCCTGTATTATCAAGACGTAAAACATTACCTATGATAAAAAGAAAATCTAAGTAAGTAAGGAATGTATAAATATTTTCTTTTTTTAAAATTGTAAATGTTACTCGATAGTTGAAAACGTGTATTACTAATTAGCTTAGAGTCAAAATAGACAAGTATACATTATACATTTTGAAACCATGAATCGATCAGTTTTAGACCACCATTAGAAACCTGTAAGCACTGGATGGCCGTTTCACCCCACTATGGGACTCGGTAGAAGTGCGCATCTAAAATTCCTGCACCTTGCAGGATTCGAACGCAGGACTTTCGATCTTGTGCGCGAACGCGAAACAGCCGTCCAATGCTTCCAGGTTTCTAATGGTGGTTTAACATTGATTGATTCATGGTTTCGAAAATGTGTAACTTAACAATCTTTACAACCCCATAATGCAAGTATACATTCTGTCATTAAACAGTATGTTAATTAAAAGGAAATATTTGTTGACTTACTACGCCTAACTACAATACATGAATATTTCGAATTTGTCAAATGAGTTAACAAGAGCTGGTGTTTGTTGCTGTGTTTATCTGTTTGTACTGAATTGAGATTAGACCAAAGATTAACCAATTAAACTTTGAACTTATGATAAATTTGAAATTGATAAATTGATTGGTTATATTCAATTTTGAAGGCTTTATTTGTGAAAATCCCTCTCCATGGTATACATTTGTCATTTGTCCTTATTGATTACTTTAGTTGTTCATTTCGTTAATCTGTTCTATTCCATTTCGGAGATGATAATATTTGTATTTTATTATTATAGTTTCTATTTCTTCTTCTGCCTTTACTGAGTTTCTATGTTTCCTTGTGAACTGCATTTATGTTGTTTAAGTTGATAGTCTTAGTCATGGCGACAGCCATATTGACTTGTTCCTCTTTTGATTGTGTTGCCTGCATGGACTGGAATTGTGCATTTTGATTGTGAACTGAAGCACTCTTCCAGAATAGGAAACACTCTCTGTTATAAAGCAACCAAATATTATCTGTCGAACGAATCTGATCTAATCAGGTGGGATAGAATATCATTGATTGGAATAATTGAACAATTGTTGGTAGAATTACTAAGTGGTAATATTTGTTTAGGTAATGATGTGTATATTTTTATTTATGATGAATATTAGAATCGCTATTTACCGAAATCACTTGTTTCGGATTTCGACTGGGTCAAGACGCGTATCTAAACTACCTAGACAGTGTTATTCCTCAATCCAAACCTCATTTTGGATCGTACACTAACAATCAGTCCAGTGTAATGCAATGAAAAATCATTAAGACTTATAGCCATGTTGCAATAATAATCTTTATAACTGGATCAGTTCCATGGACTAGACAGTAAATTATTAATTCATACTCATTGATCATTGAATCTATCTGTTTCAATTTTACAAAAAAATGCTCGGTAACAATTTGAATTATTAATTGGACATATCTCTTTTGATTGTACTGCTAGACGATATGAGTTTATATATATCTCATGGTAGACATATTTATTTTTTTCTCAAAAGACTTCATTGAAAACTTGCTAATTGATGAATGTTAACTAGCATGAAACATAGAAATAGAACTTCCTCCTAAATAAATTCAGGCACATAGTGTTTTTGAAGTCTATCTTATAAAATATATCAGTAAAGAGTTGTAAAGATTGGTGAATTACATTAAATGTATGAACCGATCTAAGATCTAAGATCACTTTTTAAAAACCTTCAAGGTATTGGATACGATTCTTGCATATGGGATCGTGCATGTGTATTGTTGAGGAGTCCCATACTAGGACGAAACGTCTGTTCATTACTTCCAAGTTTTCAATGGTGGTCTAACTTAGATCAGCTCATAATTTCAAAGGAATAAAGTTGTTTTTAGGACATAAGTACAGAGGTTAGACCATCTGTCATTTATCCGTAAATGTTGAAAGTAAGAGATAATGGATAAATCGTTGTTAAGTCATAGTTTCATGATGTAAGTAAGCTCTCTTTCTTTTTCTCTTAAAAATACCATGTTTTTGATAGTTAAACTTAAAATTCATGAAAAAAAAAATTTTTTTCCCCCAGAAAACCATCTACAATAAGTCCAAATCAAGTACAAATACGTGGAAAACGATTTAAATCTGACAATAATGATTATTCTACATTAGAAGAAGAATTACTACCATTAAAGTTACCACCAATCAATTCAAAATATTCACATGAACAATCATCATTGATTCAAACAAATGAAAAACAGCATGACAAATTAAAACAAAATTCTAATGACAGTAATCATCATCATGATGATGGCGATGATGTTGATAATCAAAGTGAAGAAGAAAATGTCATCATTAATATTGAACATAGTTTATCATTTAATACACCAGTTCAATGTTCAATGGAAACAGTGAACATTGAAGAATATAATACCGCTGGTATTGTTTATGTGATTTTTTTTGTTTCATTTAATTTTTTTCGTTTGTTGTTGCTTATTTTATCATATTTCTAATGAAGTTGATAGGTAGGCTATACAAATCCTGCGGTTTTCAAGTCTTCAAATATTCCAATACGACCCAAAATACTATTCCATCGTGATATGTTCGGCACTTAGGATGCTTGAGGCTATTACGAGTTTACCTTAGTCGATAAACGCGAACGAGACTTTACCAGCTTCCAGGAAGGCTACCCTGAATCCCAGAATCGAAATAGAAGACTTTGTAGGCGTAGAAAGTATATTCTACAAACACCCAGCAATCCAGTACAATCAAGCATACAACTCTCGTTTATTTATACAACATAACAACGTCCTTGAGACAGTTAAGAAAATAGCATACTAAAATACACTGTAGCCAATCACAGCCATTGATTTTCCTGGTGGGAATTGAAATCTCAAGGTCATTTGATCAGCCCCTGCTGGCGAACGTGAAAACCAAAATACGGCATTATCAAGCGAATTTTGGGGATCTAACATCCCCAACACATCGTTGGATGGATGGAGTTGTTTATTGGGTCGAGTACAGAAGAGAGAGGATGACAGGAAGGAACGGAATCGGAATCATGAAATCTTACAGTTAGTGCGTATTTATACATTTAGGTCGAATAGGAAAGAGCATCGAAGTCTGTGACATTGATAGTTTAGGATGACGACCAATAGGAAAGAACATTTGAAATGACATTGACAGTTTAGGACGACCAATAGGAAAGAACATTTGAAATGACATTGACAGTTTAGGACGACCAATAGGAAAGAACATTTGAAATGACATTGACAGTTTAGGACGACCAATAGGAAAGAACATTTGAAATGACATTGACAGTTCGGATGACCAATCAGAGACAACATTGGAGTATTTGACTTTGAGAGTTAAAACGATCATATTTTTGACCAATAGGATTATACTTCCAAAAATAGTAAGTACTCTTAGGATATTTGGTGAATATCCTAACACATCCTATCTGGGTTTGATGAACTGAATGTATCTAACTTTCGTGTCCAACCCATACTCATTGTTCACTGAGCTACTTAGTGCAAATAATTACTGCAAGCTAAAGTCAGTCAGTCAGTCAGTTACAATGAAGAACTTGGTACTTATGTTCATCATTTCAAGTTGCCATAACACATGAACATAAAGAAATGGGATTGTTGATTCAAATCCCACGGTAGTAGAGGTGGTGACAATATTAGCGGTAATCTAAAAGATTAGGGACCAAGTATACGATTCAGGAAGTAAAATACAGTGAATCAACTTTAAAAAGAGAAAAACAGTCGTGGGGAATTTAGAAGATTATATTTTGAGAGAAGACGGAGAATGAATGCATCAGTGCGATCGCAAACGATTTTGAGCCATGCCGTTCAAGGTCTCGAGGACCCAAACCAGGTAGTCTATATCTACCCTCATGGCTCAGTAAACTTATCAATGACTTCATGGATCCGTGACATATTTCGGACTGGCCACCCTTAGTTTTTTTCCAACTTACCCTTACACAACGAAGTAGTCAGTGGTTGGTCATTCGTAACACATGTTCCAACCACCTCAACTGATAAAGTTTCAATACTTACCTAGTACACATTTCCTAACAACTGTATTGTTTACTCTATAGTCCCGAGATAAACAAGCGAGATATCGAAGATCAAATACTAATAGCCTACGAATATCGTCTACTGTTTCTGGCAATGTTTCGCATTCATAAAGTAGAACGAATCGAATTGTTGTGTAGTACACTCGTCCTTCGTTTAGTCGACGAAAAGCTCGCCTACTCCATAAGAGATGCAACTTGGCAAAAGCTAGTCGAGCATTCTGTATCCGCACCGAGATTTCGTTACGTACCAGACAATCAGCACTGATGAGACCACAGGGATAAGTGAAGCGGTCAACACGCTCAGCTACACTCCCTATCACTAGTTCAGGTACCGATACAAGTCAATATTGAAGCAGCCTTTTGTATTTCCATAGGGCGAACCGTATCACGAACTTGCCTGCATTGTCGCTTAAGGTGGTCAGAAGACTCTGAATTCTGTCAACGTCTTCACCAAACAGAACTCTGTAATCTGCATACTCTAATTCGGCAAGCGAGTTTTCTGGTAGAAGGTCCACTCCTGAAAATGCAGATGAAGATAATGTTATATCTAGTAGCATGTCTATGACAAAATTTAACACGAATGGAGAAAGTAGTCATCCCTGATGGACATCACCTGAAGTAATTAATTCCGCTGATAGTTCACCATAAGCTGTTACTCGGCCAGTAGTGTTCGAGCAGAGAACCTGTACAAGGTAAATGTACTTGTTCGGTACGCCTTTCAGTGACAGACATTGCCACAGAACCTCACGATCAACTGTGTCAGACACCGCCTTAATGCCAAGCAATACAATTTGTGTGTCTATGTTCTAGGACCTGAATATTTGGTCTACATATCCACATCTATGCCTAAAACCAGACTTATTTGCTTGAGTTCGCTCTTCACGAGCTGTAGTTGTGCGTTGAAGCATTATTCAAGCTAGTATTTTAGATACTTTATTGGTTACATTGATTTCTCTATGACTGTCACAAGAGGAAATTTGTCTTTTCTTATGGACAGAGACGATGAGCGACCGAAACCTGTCAGATCAGATTACATCTAGTTCTCTGATTCGAGCTAAAATCTCAGTTACCCTAACTGATGAAACTGGACCCTCGTCCTTAAAAATTCCAGTTGTTATTCTACCTAACCATGCTGATCTCCATAGCTTGAGATCGCGTATATAATTTTAGACCTCATTGAAAATTGGAGAACTTACATCAATCTACCATTCAGATTGACTGAATACGTTTGGCAACTGAAGTGTAGCTGAATGCCATTTGTTATGTTCGTTAAAGTGTTATGTCCATTGCTCTAAACTCCTGGATTCAGAGTGAAAAAAAATTCAGTCTTTTTCTAATGCCAGTTTCCTAGATAAGTGTGAATAGCTGTCTACTGTCACCTATCACCTATTCTTTTGCAATCTCTTTGATTTCGCTCCCCTCCACTGTTCACGATCATTGTGTTGGCTTCCTATCAGCTTGTGTCTGAGATGCCTCTGCTCGTCTCCGTGTTTACAGCTGTATGGGAAGAGTTTCCGAGCATCTATGAGGTCAGTAGACACTACTGAAATCCACAGCTTCTCTCTCACCTTTTGGTTTAACTCACAGGCAGATATCACTGCTGTTTCCACATTATTCTGACTGTCGTCCTAAGCTACCTTGGGGTGGATATCGCTCACATAGCTGTCTAACTGTTTTCTAGTAACTCTCGAATTAAACATTTGGTATTTTTTTATCGTTAAGTGCAATTCTAAGGTGTTTCCTTGTTGTGTGTTTGTTACACGTGGTAAGTCCCCGACAAATACGTTCTCGTACTAGAGCATGATGTGAATCTAAACATATGCTCCAGAATGGGCGGCATTCTTCTACTAAGTCGCCATATCAATTGTCTGGTTGGGTCTAACGTACAGTCGATTATGAAGGTCGTCATGTCGAAAGATGTTTTTCCTGATGTCTAAAGTTGGCATTTGCCGAGAAACAGGCGGTTGGTTACCTGAGCGTAGTTGCAGCAGGCGGTCAGTATTATTTGTTCCATGAGAAGCGATACCTTAAGATTCATCCAGGCGTCTTTTAGTTTTTGAGAGAAATTTGCTGGGTTTGAATTTGATTGCGATCTAAACTAGACAACTGTTCGCCAGGTGCTCATCTAATATATGGGAGCGATGTATATATATATATATATATATATATATATATATATATATATATATATATATATATATATATATATATATATATATATATATATATATATATTGATTTATATTCATAAAACTATATTTCAATAACCTAGTTTACAAAACAATACTTTTTCTGAAATCATCAATTAACCATTGTCAAACCACCATTAGAAACCTGTAAGCACTGGACGGCCGTTTCGTCCCAGTATGAGACTCCTCAGCAGTGCGCACCCACGACTCCTGAACCCCTCAGGATTCGAACCCAGGACCTTCGGTATTGTGCGCGAATGTCCTAACCGTTAGACCACTGAGTCGGTAACTAACGAGGTGCAGGAGTCGTGGATGCGCATTGCTACTGATGAGTCCCATACTAGGACGAAACGGCCATCCAGTGCTTCCAGGTTTCTTCTAATGGTAGTCTAACATTGATCGATTCATGGTTTCAAAAAATGTGTAACTTAACAATCTTCACAACCCCGTAATGCAAATACTTTTTCTCTCTCTTTTAAACAGATTTTGAAGAAACAAATCAAGTTGAAATGTCAACATTGGATACGTCTGATCATCATGTATATTCTGATGATCATACTGATGCTGATGATTTGAACAAACCATTATTGGAACATGACAGTGATAACATTTTAACAAAACCTAACGATTTTGCCAATAAACAACGACATAGTATTCGAATTAACTTGGAACCAATTCTTCCAGTGATTGAAACTAATAATAATAATTTAACAATGTTTGGAGGAACTTCCAGGAGAAATTCTATTCCATTAAAATTTACAAAATCAATAGGCGCCAATTGGCCACATAAAACTGCGCGCTCTGATAAAGAAAATGTACAATTTGCTTTTGTTCCAATTAATGAATTGGATGTACCAGACTATTCACCGAATGAAATCATTGAAAAACCAGTCGAATCAAAATGTATGTATCCATGATATAGATCTATCTGTTATCATTTGTATAAATATAAATTCGAATAGAGAAATAAGAAGACATATTTTGTGAGATAGTGGTACCATTTCGTGCTTTCTCGTCAGTCATATACATACAAGCAACATGTTATTCGTGTGTAAATACAGTTTTGAAGATAAGGTCACTTAAATCAAGACACTTAAATCAAACGGATATCCCGAAACGTTTATAAGTCATCAGAACACAACTACGACGAAACTGATAGCAACTGATGTGCCCAATAAATCAGTGTACCTACAGTAGTTACCTTTCAAGGGTGATCATTGCATGAAGATTACAACCAAACAGACTGCAGCTGCAATAAAAAACCCTCAAGGCAGCTAATCTGAGGCTTATCACAACAACTCAATCGATCTCAGTTACCCCAATCAAGTCTCCAAGATTGATTCAGTTCAAATCCCACTGTATTTACCAATTCAAATGTAACTGTGGAGAAAGTTACTTAGGGAGGATAGATCGCCGATTGAAAGACAGGATAGGAGAACATATTCCAAAATGGTTAATCAAATCCATCATTCACCCACCTAGCCCGTGATCTCAAGATTGATCAAGAAACCCAGCCTCGTCCATTGCAAAACATCTAATCATGAGTGATCATCAAATTGACCCAAAATCAGCCTTTATAGAGTTGTGACATGTCATCAAAACCCACACACACTCAAACTACTCGAATCTATCTTGATTGATCGGAATAGTGCAACTTTATGTGTTCAAAAACTACTGAATGTTGACTTTTGTTTACCATGGTTCTAGTCATGCTAAATAAGAACTGTTGGCCTTATCTTCAAAACTGTATTTACACACGAATAACATGTTGCTTGTATGTGATTGACGAGAAATGGTACACGAAATGGTAACACTATCTCACAAAATATGTCTTCTCATTTCTCTATTCAAATTTATTAAAGGAAACAGCTGTTTTTAATATAAGTTCATTAAAAAATGTCCATAAGTTAAAGTCAGTTGGAAAAATAGTTATGATCAAAATGACTAGGGTTTTTTGGTTATGAGCTTGACAGTAAGGTTTGGTTGTTTTCCCACAAAAAATTGACTATTCATTATGCTCAAATCTATGTGGATTTATCTTCTTGATAAGTGTCATTTAGTACTACCAAATCTAAATGAAACATATGTCATCGATTTTCTCCAGCCATCCAATAGCAAAGGGAACCATGATATGGATTTCTTAGGGCATATAGCCCCAATAGTATTCAGTTGTAGTGAAGGAGAACACAGGTGAGGGCAACCAAATTGTATTTAACGAAAATTACAGTGTTACTCAGTAAAATAGGAAAACCATATCGTAAATTGTTAATTTGCAAAATAACAGTTCATCATCATATCGAACTGGACTGTTCCTGTTGCAAAACATCAACAATCCATTGTCACTATTCATGCGTTTCATACAAATCCCATTGTGTTCTAACTCTTCCTTTCTTGATTTTCCCCCATCTTCTGCTGCCAGACATTACGTTGACACTCACGTCATATACTACTTATAAGTAGCTCATACCACACTACTAAATCTAAATGAAACACATATCATCGATTTTCTCCAGCCATCCAATAGCAAAAGGAACCATAATATGGATTTCTTAGGGCCTATAGCCTCATTAGAAAAAAAATAGACTGATTATATTCAGTTATCAATAAGTATTGATTAATGCTGATTAGTAATTACTTCAATTATTTTTTCTGGTCAGAGTACTCAATGGAGAGGACGCAACATTCGAGAATAATTGGAAAGAGATTAAGGAGGCAATCACTTCAACATGTCACGAAGTTCTGGGTCACAAGAAGTACCATCATAAGGAATGGATCTTTGTTGAGACTCTTGAGACTCTTTCGAGGTGAAGACCGGTGTGAGGCAAGGTTGCTTACTCTCACCCTTTCTCTTTCTCCTGGTCTTTGACTGGATTATGAAAGCGTCGACTTCTGGAGGGAAGCACGGTATCAACTGGACAGTTAGGACGCAGCTGAACGATCTGGCTCTTCTATCTCACACGCAACAACAAATGCAAGAGAAGACGACCAGTGTAGCAGCAGCCTCTGCAGCAGTAGGTCTCAATTTACATAAAGGAAAAATAAAAATTCTCCGATGCAACACAACATGCGTCAACCAAATCACTGTTGATGGAGATGCTTTGGAGGACGTTAACACCTTTACATATCTTGACAGCATCATCGACGAGAAAGGTGGATCCGATGCAGATGTGAGGGCACGGATTGGCAAAGCAACGGCTGCATTTCTACAGTTGAAAAATATCTGGAACTCCAAACAACTTTCAACCAAAACCAAAATCAGCATTTTCAATACAAATGTGAAGACAGTTCTACTGTATGGAGTGGAAACTTGGAGAACTACGAAAGGCATCATCCAGAAGATACAAGTATTTATGAACAGTTGTCTACGCAAAATACTTCGTATTCGTTGGCCAGAGACCATCAGCAACAACGTACAGTGGGAGAGAACAAACCAGATTCCAGTGGAGGAGGAAATCAGGAAGAAATGGTGGAAGTGGATAGGACACACACTACGAAAAGCACCTAACTGCATCACGAGACAAGCCCTCACATGGAACCCTCAAGGCAAAATGAAAAAAGGAAGGCCAAGGAACACATTAGCGCCGAGAAATAGAGAAAGACATGAGAGGAATGAACAAACATTGGACAGAACTGGATAGGGAAGCCCAGGACAGAGTTGGTTGGAGAAAACTGGTGGGAAGCCTATGCTCAATTGGGGGTAACAGGCGTTAGTAAGTAACTACGTAAGTTATTACTTGATAAGTTAGTTTACTATACAACACATAAACCAATCTTTCTCGTTTGTTTTTTTTTTGAATTTTCAGCTGAACGTTTAACTGTAAGAAAACATCCAGTTGGTCAAATTACACAATCACATTCTGATATATTGGAAGGAACAGTATTAGATTCATTAAAAAAAATTCAAAAACCTGTTAAACAAAACATTCAAACACAAAATACAACAATAAAAAGAGGTGATTATTTGTTTCAAATCTATTTTTATAACTATTTATTCCTTGAAAAATCATGAAGTGAACATAGTTTGAAGATTGTAAGAAATCTGGAAGCATTCGTCCTAGTGTGGAACTCACTGGCAGTGCACATCCTGGATCCCCCTGCTTACGGGAATGAAACCTAGGCCCTTAGCACTAGAAAACGTTTCTGGGATTCATGTTAGAGTCTAACTTTAACCAATCCAAAGTATTGTACAGTCTCCTCTGTAATCTTTGGTACGTGAATGCGTACACCGGACAGGGTTGAACTCCACTAGTCACCACTTTTTACTAGAACTTCGAGAATTTACTCAAGAAGCTAGTCAATCTATAATGAAAATCATAAAAATTGTTCTCACTAGTAATCAAGTATATGATATGTCTTCAGATAATGTGTAAATGAAATGCAGTAACAAACACATCCATATAAATATTGAAGCTGAGGAGTGCGATACTAGGACGAAACGGCCGTCATTCAGTGCTTCCAGGTTTCTAATGGTGGTCTAACATTGATCGATTCATGGTTACAAGTAAAAAAGTTAGTTGTAAAATTAATATATCAGTAAATTAATATATGCAGTAAAACTGAACTATTTCCATAGATCCTATGCAAAATCTGGGATAAATGTTCTTGACTACACTGAATGAGAGAAGATGAATAACAAATTTTCATTTCGTACGATGTGAAATAATGATGACATCGAATCATTTTGACTTAAATTTCGTTCAACTACTTCCTTTTACTTAGTAGTATAAAAGATATTAAATCATATGTGCTGTCATGTGATAAAAGCGATTCATACTGTCTAGTCATACACCTGTGTGTAGGTTTTTTTTCATATTCTTTTAATTCCAACGGTACATTTATGATTGGTAATCATTTTCCTCACGTGATCTACTAGTGCTCAACTCATTAGTCTAATTGTAACACACTAGCAGCATCATCCTTGTCAGGTATAGTTTATGCACATTGTTAACTCATGAGCTGAAAACAGCTGTTTAGTGTTAGCCGGTTTTCAATTGTTGTAATGATAAGTTCAATTAGTTATTCAAAACTGATATCTCTTCATTAATAACACTTCCAATGGAAAATTACCAACAGTGATACTACATAGTCGAATTTGCGATGGTCGCTAAAATTCTACAAGTATCAATCCTGTCTTGCCCCGGTGACCTTCATTTTTGTGAGTTTATCACGTAAAATTGTGGTCAAAGTACTAACATCTCAATTCTTTCTTACTTCTTAGCTTTATTCAACTACTTCATATTCTAATTTCTGCTTCGAAAAGGTTTTCTGTTTCCATGCCCTCAGATATTTAACTTATAAATGAGAGAGCGTTTTTATAACATTTTTAAACTCGTGTTTATTCTTAATGTTTCCAATATTATTGAATGTACACTTGTTTCCTTTTCTTTTTAATGAATGACAGAGTGATTTTAATGTTGTTGTAAGCAGTTGAAAGGGAGAATGCAAGAATATGAATGAATTCTTGTCATTCTGCTACGATATTTGTTCTTTCTTTTATTCAAAACTTACTTACTTACTTACTTACTTACGCCTGTAACCCCCAATGGAGCATAGGCCGCCCAACAGTTTTCTCCAACCAACTCTGTCTGTCCTGGGCTTCCCTCTCCAGTTCTGTCCAATCTTTGTTCATTCTTCTCATATCTTTCTCTATTTCTCGGCGTAATGTGTTCCTTTGCCTTCCTCTTTTCCTTTTGCCTTCAAGGTTGCATGTGAGGGCTTGTCTCGTGACGCAGTTAGGTGCTTTTTGTAGTGTGTGTCCTATCCACTTCCACCGCTTCTTCTGATTTCCTCCTACACTGCAGTCTGGTTTGTTCTACCCCACAGTAGATTGTTGCTGATGGTGTCTGGTCAACGAATCCGAAGTATTTTGCGTCGACAACTGTTAATAAACACTTGTATCTTCCGAATGATGCCTTTCGTAGTTCTCCAAGTTTCCGATCCATGCAGTAGGACTGTCTTGAAATTCATATTGAAAATGCTGATTTTGGTTTTGGTTGAAAGTTGTTTGTTCAAAACTTACAAGATTTGATTTCTTTTGAGAATGTCAGTTATCAAATTGACAATGCTTTTCGTGATTTTGTAGAAGATTCTCTTCCTTGTTAGTTATTTAATTATACATGCAAACTTGACAGTTATTAATAAGTGTTAACTTACAGTGAACATCTCAGATGCGACTATGGAGTACTACTGTTAGTAATTTTTGTTTAAAATCGTTACTAATAAACAGTTATCAGTTTTGAATAACTAACTGAACTTACTATAACGACAATTGAAGACTAGCTAACAGGAAACAGCTGTTTTCAGCTCGCGAGTTACCAATGTGCATAAACGAACCTAATAGGAATGATTCTGCTAGCGTGTTACATTTAGACCATTGAGTTGGGCTTTAGTAGTTTACAATTCTAGCTCCAATCAACTGTGGAAAAAAACACCCTTTCAGTGCTATGGTTTATCACAGGCCATATGACTAATAATTAGACCTAACTGCATCCGTAGTAGTTAAGATAATATGTAAATATAATGAGGAAAAAAATTGTTTTTACATATCAATAAGTCATTGAAGTTAGCAAAGTACGCCATTGGATTCAAACTCACTAGTACTTCACTATCTATCCATTGTATTTTGTGTTTTTTTCGGGATACTAACGCCTTAATAATCATTCAATCAAACTCCAGATGAAAGAGAAAGGGTCAAAATCAGTAATCTTTTCTAACACTGATCTTAACTTGGAATGTATACCTCCAAGATGTCAATGCTGCTTAGATTGCCGGCGGGTTCAGTGCTGCTGGTCTATTCAAGAACTTCTTAAAGTGCTCTACCGACCTGTGTCGCTCTTCTTCAATATCGATGATTACTTTGCCTTGCTGAATCTTCATAGGTCTCTCTGGTTTACGATAATTCCCAATGATCCTGTTCGTTGTATCGTACAGGTGTCTTACGTTCCGTTCTCTTTTAGCTGCTTTTGCTATCGTTGTCAGGTATTAGCGTTTACTAACTTTATTGCTTCTCTTCACTTGCTTGTTCGTTTCCGTGTTTTCAGCTTGTACCTTGGCTTT
The DNA here is from genome assembly GCA_944470395.2 of Schistosoma turkestanicum. Taxonomy (NCBI): domain Eukaryota; kingdom Metazoa; phylum Platyhelminthes; class Trematoda; order Strigeidida; family Schistosomatidae; genus Schistosoma; species Schistosoma turkestanicum. The sequence continues at coordinate 1,777,043 of OX103977.1, forward strand.
CTCTGCTGTTGTTCGGCTGTGATTAATTTCTGTCTTCCTGTTCTTCTTTTTTTGATTCTTATCCACAGCATAAACACAGATCCATTCTTTGTGATTGTAGCCCAGAACCTCATGACATGCTGAAGTCATTGCTTCCTTGATCCCCTCTTTCTAGTTGTTCTCCATGGTAGATTTCTTTCCACTGAGTAGATCGTGAAAAGCCTGGGACCTGTTGTACAAGGCTATCTTGAATTCGTCTAGTATGCCAATATCTCGTAGAAAGGCCGTACTAAACTTTTGTGGTGCTGATTACCCAGTTTTCCAGTGCTTCTTGAGTTTCAGTTTCATCTTGGCCGCCCCTAGGTGTTGATCTGAATCGATGTGAAATCCTATCTTGATTCTTACGTCCATCATGGTCCTTCTTAACTTTTTACTGCTGCAGATATGGTCGGTTTGGTTCTGTGTATTGTGATCCGGTGAAATCCATGTAGATTTATGTATGCGTTTGTATGAGAATATGTTGTCGCGTATGACCAGTTTGTTGAAGGCACATAGATTTGCTTATCTCTTTACCGTTTTTGGTTATTTCTCACAATCAATCTCGTCACATGATGTCTTCACATTCAGTTTTTTGCATTCCAACCAGGAATCTTAGGTATCCTATACGCATCGTCGGGGTGATTTTCTGAACATTTCTTCACGATTGACAACATTCTCATAAAAGTGATTTTTATCATCTCCAGTGGCAGCGAATTACTTTCTCAGCAGTATATAACTTCTCAGAAGTGGGCTACCATGGCTTCCCCCAGACACTTAACCAAAGACATTCATTTGATTACACCTATTCGATATCAACTGAATTCATACATTACTTTTAACAACCACTATTTCCTTCTCAATCTATTTTAGTTTTACTTGTCATTAGTGTTAAGTAGAAATTGAAAAAGCTCTCCTTAAGTTAATCAACATTAAAATTGACTATATAATTCTGCTGGAATGATTTCATAGATATTATCTTGTAGTGCCTCCACATATATTCCAGTTCGCTTAAAACTAACTTGGTTGAGCCCTTTAGAATAATAATTCATTTAACCAAGCCATTCGCGTAGCAACAACTTATGTGTACCATTCTTTCTTATTGACTGGTTTGTATGAGCTCACATGACATGTTCCACTTGTCATTTGACCTTGTCAACTATTCGTCGCTTTTATTCATGTGTGCCGATTTCGATTGTTGCATGTCTGTCTTATTTTTCTCTGACTATATATTCTTAGTCATGCTTTATCTCTTTGAGTTGGCTCATTAGCCTTCTTCAACGCGCTTCGCCTGTTCATCCGCTTCCTTCGCCCATTCGTTCGCATTGTAATCCAAGGAGTTGGCTCAAAAGCCTTCTCCAGTTCACGTCGTTTCATTCGTTTTATTCACTGCTTCTTCGCTTCACTTTAGGGTGTGTCCCGAATAAAGGTATTCATCACTACGAGTTCATGTTCTGATTCAGAAACCGTCAGACGCTATTTGGCAACGATTGTCTGAACGAGTTAATTACCGAGCTTAAGAACACGCAATAAATTGACACACAACAATCTAACTCTTATTATTATTATTATCAAAATGCTAATTAAAACTACTATTCATTAATAATAATCTTCTTCATTTGTAATATCCTTTAAATACATACTCTAGATAGGATGCGGTATGCATCATCTTATGCTCAGTTCAATAATAATAGTGTGGTGTGTCGGTTTACTGCGTGTTCTTAAGCTCGGTTTATAAATCAGAAGATGAATTCGTAGTGATGAATACGTTTATTCAGAACACACCACAAAGCGAAGCGGAGAAGCAGTGAATAAAACGAATGGATAGGCGAAGCGAATCGGAGAAGGCTAAGAGCCAACTCCAAGAGATAGAACATGACTGAGAATATATAGTCAGACAAATATAAGACAGGTATGCACACACATGAATAAAAGAGACAAGGTCAAAAGCAAGCGATATCAATCATGTGAGTTCATAGGGATATTAAGAGATTAACATTAAAGCGAAAAGAAAGAGTAAGCGCGTAGGCGTAAACAATGCTCAGTCGTATAAGCTCAAACAAAGCAGATAATAAAAAATAACAATGGTACATATGAGTTGTTGCTATACAAATGGCTTGGTTAAAGAAATTAATCGAAAGGGCTTAAGCAAATTAAATGTAAGCGGATGCAAATAAATGTGGAGGCACTACAATACAATAGAATAGTTTTACTTATTCTTACCTATCTATCTGTTTTATTTTTAATTTTCAGCTATAAAACCCCGTCCTAATCCTGATGATTTTTGTATGACAATGTGGAGTTATCAAGAAGTAAGACAAGAAGAAGGTAATTTGACACACAAAAAACACAAATTTAAATAACATGTTTATTTTTTTTAAATGATGTATACTTTTTCTGTGTGGTAATATTGTGGTGTGTGCTACTTATACGAACGATATAAGTAGTATAAGAATGGGGACGTGAAAGAAGAAGTCTCACGGTCAGAAGAGGAAAACGGAAAGCAAATGGAACAAAAGCAAGAATTAAATGGAGTACCAACAGAGGAAGGAAAGGAAGCAACAACAGGAATGGAAGAAGGCTGGAGCGTTGGAAGTTAGGACTCAAAGATGGTGTGCAAATAGAGTATTCAATGTAATGTTTTCGTTTTTAATTGACTCATAGTGTAAATATTATTCATTGATATAGACATCTATAATCATTGGTTAAATCGATAAGCATTATTTTAGCGGGTTACTTTTCTACAGGACGAGGGTCATTAACTCCATGACCAACCCATCTCCTTTATCTGGGCTTTGAACAGGCAGACAGCTCGGGGAGGGGTTGTCCGAGCTTCAGCAAGTACCAATAGACAGAAAACAAGGATACCTCATCAAAATACCGAAGGAAGGTGATCTCAGGAAGTGTTAAAATTATGGAAGCATCAATCTTCTCTCTCATCACTCTCTCTCTCAATACCACGGAAAGTCTTCAACTGAATGTTTTTAAACAGAATGAAGGAGTTCGTAGATCCCCAACTTCGAGATCGACAGGCTGGACTTACAAAATTACGGATCATTGTGAAACAATCAATTGAATAGAACTCAACACTCTACAACAGCTTCATTGACTACGAAAAAAGTACACGACAGCCTGGACAGGACAACATTATGGTGGCTTCTTCGACACTACTGCGTGCATAAGAAGATAGTCAACATCGTACAGAATTCTTAGATGGATTAAATTGCAAAACCGTGTACGAAGGACAAATGACAGAATCGTTCGGGGTGAAGACCAGTGTCAGGTAAGGTTGCTTACTCTCAGGCTTTCTCTTTCTCCCCAGTGATCGACTGAATCATGAAGACGTCAACATTTAAGGGGGAAGCATGGGATGCAGTAAACAACTAGGATGCAGCTGCAGACCCAGACTTCACAGATGGTCTGGCTCCTCTATCGTACATGCCACGAAAAATGCTGGAGAAGACGGTTTGTGTTGCAGTAGCCTCAGCCGCAGCAGCAGCAGCAGGTCTCAACATACGCAAAGGAAATTCAAGATAGTTCGATTCAACCTAACATGAACCAACCAAATCACCCTTAATGCAGATGCTTTGGAGGATATAAAAACTTTACATATATCTGGGCAGCGACATTGGTAAACAAAGTGAAGATGCGGATTGGCAAAGCAAAGGCAGCATTTCAATAACTGAAGAAAATCTGTGACTCCAAACAACTGTCAACCAACATCAAAGTCAGAATTTTCAATACAACTCTGAAGCCATCATTCAGAAGATACAAGTATTCCTTAAAACTTGTGTACGCAAAATACTTCGGATTCGTTGACCAGACACGATCAGTAACAACCTACTGTACTAGAGAACAAACCAGATTCCCAGTGGAGAAGCAAAATCAGGAAGAAGCACTGAAAAAGAGTAGGACACACATTGCGTTAAACACACAACTGCGTCACAAGACAAGCTCTCACTTGGAATCCTCAAGGACAAGGGAAAATGAGGCAGTTCATAAAACACATTATGTCGAGAAATGGAGACAAATGCGAGAGGAATGAACAAACATTGAACAGAACTGAAAAGGGAAGCCCAGGAGAGAATAGGTTGGAGAATATTAGTTCGCGGCCTATGTTCCACTAGTAGTAACAGGCGTAAGTATAGTAAAGTAAAGTAAAGTAAGGTATCTACACAAACTTCATGTAGTGATGAAGATCAAACTGTAGGAAATCATAATGAATGGAAGTATTAAATGCCATCTGATAAAAACTACAAACGTATTATTATGAAACTGTTATGTTCGTCACTTAGTATGCTTGAAGCTATTACGAGTTCACCTTAGTCAATAAACGCGAACGAGACAATTACCAGCATCCAGGTAGGCTACCTTGAATCCCAAACTGCAAAACAGAAGGCTTTGTAAGCGTAGAAAGTATATTCTACAAACACCCAGCAATCACACAATACAATCAAGCATACAACTCTCGTTTATTTATACATCATAGAAACGTCCTTGGGACAGTTACGTAACACACAGCAGCCAATCACAGCCAAGGATTTTCCTGATGGGAAATGAAATCTCAGGGTCAACTGATCAGCCCATGTCGGCAAACGTGAAATCCAAATAATAAGGCATTTATCTATCGAGTTCTGGGGATCTAACATCCCCAACAGAAACCTATTGACTTCAATGTAATATTTCACATATTGAATAAACATCAACTTTTCTTCTTGTCTTATACAGTTCCACTCCCTGAATTACTAACAATTCTTCTATCAGGAAAACCAGATTTGATTTCAAAAAGAATTTTTGCTGAAATTCAACCAGATCGTAATTTAGCACAAGAATTAAGAGTAAGTCAATGTTTTGTTTTTCTTATTTCTAATATTTTGAAAATGGCTATAATGTTTATTATACACATTTGAAATCATCAATTTAATCTACTGTTAGGATAATCATCCAATATCCTAAGAGAATTATTGGTCAAATCCTATTGGGCGATTTCTATTGGTCAAAATTATGGTCGTTTTAACTGTCAATGTCAAATATTTCAATGTTGTCACTTATTGGTCATCCGGACTGTCAATGTCATTTCAAATGTTCATTCTTATTGGTTGTCCTGACTATCAATGTCACTTCAAATGTTACTTCCTATTGGTCGTCTTAACTGTCAATGACACAGAATTCGATGCTGTTTCCTATTCGACCATAATGTATAAATACTGATTATCTGTAACATTTTATGACCACGACCAGGACCAGAGCTCGGATCCCTAGTCCGGGATCCTGTTTCTCTTCTGGATTCGGACCTCGTACTTTCTGAATGCTTGTAGAATACAGGTTTTACTTCATATCATATCTTCTTATTTTTACTCAATATGGGGGTTGGGATAATCGGATTAGTGTAGCATGTCGTGTCACCGGATCCTTGCTCTCGTTTTCCAACTAGGTAAACGCGTAATTGTTCAAGTATATCAAGTGAGGTGTTTACGTAACATCAACGTTAAATCATCATTAGAAATATGGAAGCACTGAAATGTCACTTCATCCGGTTATGGGATTCATCAGCGGCAGCAGTGTACATCCACCACTCTGATTTATATAACTTTAATTGAAAAAAATAAATATCTATGAAGTTTATAGTTCTTAGAAGGTTAAAATTTTCTTTTGGAAAACAGTACTAAGATTATTCATTATGAAAATATTTCAGTTATGTAATGAAAGGCTTTATCGATTATATGACTACAGATTGTATGACTACACATTTGTTTTATCCTACTTTGACATTTCTCACTGATGTATCTCGATAAGCCAACAAATCTTCTTGAGCCTGATGACTAGTGCAATGTTTATTTTTTTCTCTTATTAGACGGATAATGAAAATGTACTAAAATTTTGAACAGAATTTGAAATATGAGTAATATTCACTAGTTCATATAATTGAAGTGTTCTTTTCAGAATGCTCAAGATTTCAACAAAAATTGTATTATTGTTACATGTCAAGGAAAGAAACACGCACACACACACACACTAAACACAGAGTGACATTTTTATTTAGTTCTTACTTACTTACTTACTTACTTACTTACTTACTCAGTTGTCCTGCCTGTGTCCAGTGCGTTTCACTGATACTGAGCACCTTGAGGTTGTATCTTTTCATTTCTGCCGCAACTTGCAATTGTCTCCCAGTCTCCCACAATGTACGAGCGTTCCATATACCTAAAAAAATGGTTGCTCTGGTTGTGAGAAGAGACATCGACCCCATGACTTCCGAGGGAACTCAGCTTTCATCACGCGACGTCATAATCGTTCTTCCAACCCCCAGGGCAGAGTTAAAATATTTTGAATTATTTTTTCTGGTTAGGGTTTTTTTGGCAAGTTAGTTTTTTACACATTTGAATCATCAATCAGAGTTAGACATTAACACCACTTGATGCCGTCCCAGTGGTTCGATGGTAAGGCGTTCGCTTACGACACCGAAGGTCCCGGGTTCGAATCCTGCGGAGTGCAGGAGTCGTGGATGCGCACTGCCACTGATGAGTAGGCCCATTCCAGGACGAAACGGCCATCCAGTGCTTCCAGGTTTCTAATGGTGGTCTAACAATGATTGATTGATGATTTCAAATGTGTTAAAAACACAAACCTCCAAAACTGTGCCCCCAAAAGAGTTAGTTTTTGACGGAATGGGATCGCCAACCCCATGTCCAACCCTCCTCCTTTATCCACCGGGCTTGGGACCGGCAGTAGCCCTAGAAGGTTCTACTGGAGGAGTTTTTATTAAGTTCTACTTTGAGATTTTAACAACATCAAGGATGTACTCATCAAAAACTCTCAACTCATATTGTGCTTTTGTTTTTTATTCTTTATAGACTGTTGTTGAAACAATTTGTCGTTACTTGCCAAAATCACATACATATGGTAATTTAGCTGATTTTATTGGATTACGACCAGGTTATAAATTAGAAGTACAAATATTAAAACATGGTCATACACAAAAAATTTATAAAAATTTACTTATTAAAACATTAACAGATGCATGTAAGTAGTTAGTACTATATATATATATATATATATATATATATATATCGTTTTGACTAGTGAAAACTTGTAGTGAATACTTTCATGTGTACCTCACAGGGATCGTTCCATTTGTCTTTTGACTTTGTCAATCATTCACTCATATTGTAGTGAACGAGAATACAGGTGGGGCAACCGAATTGTATTTAACGATAATTACAGAGTTACTCAGTAAAATTGGAAAACCATATCGTAAATCGTTAATTTACAAAATATCAGTTCATCATCATATCGAACTGGACTGTTCCTGTTGCAAAACATCAATCCATTGTCACTATTCTCATGCGTTTCATACAAATTCCATTGTGTTCTATCTAACTCTTCCTTTCTTGATCTTCTCCCATCTTCTGCTGCCAGACATTAAGTTGACACGTACGTCATATACTACTTGTAAGTAGCTCGCACCACAATATTTGCGTTGCATTTATTCGTGTGTGTGTGTGTGTGTGCACGCCTGTCTGGCTTATTACATGTTTGGCTTATTTTTGTGAGACTATAAATTTTTAGTCATGCTTCGTCCAATGGAGTTGGCTCACTCGTCTCCTGTACTTCAGTTCACTTCGTTTTGCTTTGCTTTGCATGTATGTCTTTCATTATCATGTGTGCAATCAACGATTGTCTGAGATAAACTCATTCAACCGAATCCATATTTGGCTTCTTATGTTAGCGCCGTCGCACAAACAGGGTTCGCTTAAGTATAATATACGAAAACTGATGATGGAGATTTATTTCATAGCATATTTAAATATTCATCAATATTGGGTCGTGGTTCACTAAAGTATATGAGCCCTACATCGAATCGAAAAGCTCAACAAAGTGATAATCCCAATACCGAATCTAACGTAACCAAAAAACTTATTTTAAAAAATTTAAACAATTCACTGAATAAATAGTTTTGTTAAAGTAACGAATTGAAAATATGAAGAAGTTTTTTTTCTTTATTTCTATTGTACACTGTTTGTAAAGTACACCTGAAGTGAAATTGTATTACTTACTTACTTACTTACTTACGCCTGTTACCCCCAATGGAGCATATGCCGCCAACCAGTTTTCTCCAACCAACTCTTTCCTGGGCTTCCCTTACCAGTTCTGTCCAATGTTTATTCATTCCTCTCATATCTTTCTCTATTTATCGGCGTAATGTGTTCTTTGGCCTTCCTCTTTTCCTTTTGTCTTGAGGGTTCCATGTGAGGGCTTGTGTTGTGACGCAGTTGGGTGCTTTTCGCAGTATGTGTCCTATCCACTTCCACCTCTTCTTCCTGATTTCCTCCTCCATTGGAATCTGGTTTGTTCTTTCCCACAGTATGTTGTTGATGATGGTGTCTGGTCAACGAATCCGAAGTATTTTGCGTAGACAACTGTTCATAAACACTTGTATCTTCCGGATGATGGCTTTGGTAGTTCTCCATGTTTCCGCTCCATACAATAGAACTTTCTTGACATTTGTATTGAAAATTCTGATTTTGGTTTTGGTTGAAAGTTGTTTGGAGTTCCAGATATTTTTCAAATGTAGAAATGCAGCCCTTGCAAGTGAAACTGTATAGACGATGGTATTTTCTCATTCATTTTTTCTGTAACGTTAAAAAAAAATTTTTATAATTCTAATAGATGCCATCTTCAATGACATTAAGTTGTATAGTTGAAAATTTTCAAGGAAGCAGATCATATTAGGCCTACTCTCCTAATTGTTTTTTTTCAAGAATCTTGTTTGTATGTGTTGAGGATGTTAGATCCCCAGAACTTACTTGATAAAGCTACTAATTTTAGATTTCATTCATGAGCCGATCAGTTAACCTTGGGATTACATTTCCCACCAGGAAAATCCTTGACTGGGATTGGTTGCTGTGATATTTTAGTGTGCTATTTTTGTGATTCTCTTAAATGAGAGGTAGAAAATATTCAGTTCAATTTTAATTGTTGTCTAAAAGTCCATTTAATGTTGATATGAAAAAGGAAAATGTCTTTTTTGATAGGGATGTTAGATCCCCAGAACTCGCTTGATAAATATCTTGATTTTGGATTTATTTCATGGACCAATCATTTGACCTTGAGATCACATTTCCCACCAGTTGAATCCTTGTCTGTGATTGGTTACTGTGTCATTTTAGTGTGTGCTATTTTCGTGACTCTCCCAATGACGTCTCTATGGGGTATAAATAAACGCAATTTGTGTGCTTGATTGCATTGTGTGCTTTCTGGACGTTTGTAGAATTCAGTTTCTACACTATATGAAGATTTCTTGCTGATTCAGTTTGGTCAAGGGATCACAGTAGCCGCCTACCTGGACGCTGGTTCATTGTTTTGTTTTTGTTATTCGACTAAGGTGAACTCGTAATAGTTTAAAGCATACCCAGAAACGAGCGTAACATTTTTTCAATCTCAGCTGTTTATCAAGTGTCAGTCAGTCAGTCAATTACAACGTAGAACTTTGTACGTACGCACGTAAATCAGTTCAAGTTGCCATACCACATTAGCACAGAGATGCAATTTTTAATTCAAAACCTAGCAGTAATCTGAAAGAATAGGATTCGAAGATATTATTTAACAAGTAGAATCTATTGAAATAAACTTAATAAGAAAAAGATAAAGGTAATGAAGAATTCCAGAAGGTTACGATTTGAGAGAACATAAAGAATGAATTCACTTGCACCATTGCAAACGTTTTTGAGACATGTCGTTCAAGGTCTCTAAACATCGATTACTATCACCTCGCAGACCCCAAACATGTAGTCTGGATCTACCGACATGACTTCAAGTATTCCTGCCATGTTTTGGTCTGACCGCCCGTGTCCAACCTATTCCCACACTACAAAACATAGCTCGTCGAGGCAGTCGGTGGTTGCACATACGTACTATCAAGTGTAGTTTTATATACCTATCATACTGGTGTTGTATCGTTTGTAAAAATGTTATTGACACAGTCTAAATGTTCAAACTGAAGCTACTATAGTCGAATTTCAAAACTTCCGAAGTTGAATGTCTTCTTTTATATTCATCATAAGCTATTAAAACATTTTTTCATCAATCTATCAGTTTTATCATTGATATTTTTTCTATTTACTAGTTAAACATAGTACAATACAACAACAACAAATTACATTAAATCAACTAAATTCTGATTTGGAAAAATTAATTTCACAAATTTCGGAAGTATGTAGTATCATTGCAACAGAATTAATTGGAGTTGATACTATAAAACCTAGTAGAAATTTTATTGGTAAGTTTTACAAACAACCATTCAAATTACTAATCTGTTAATTCAGTAGTATAATCGCTTGTCAGCAAAAAATATATATATGTATATTTAAATATATTTATATATATATAAAATTCTTGAGTTAATGAATTTCTATTTTCTAACAAGTAATTTTAGGGATACTGCCCCTAACACAAGTCTCATGTAGTGCCTCCACATATATTCCAGTTCGCTTACATTTAACTTGGTTAAGCCTTTTCGACTAATTTATTTAACCAAGCCACTTGTGTATTGCAAGAATTTATATGTACCATTCGTTCTTATTATTATTGTCTGGTTTGTATGATGAGCTCACATGACGTGTCATTTTACTTTGTCAATCATTCGTCGCTTTTATTCATGTGTGCCTATTTCGCAACAGAGTTCTGAAAACTTCACAATTCTCTTTTATTTTCAATTAGAGTTATGGAGATTAGTGTTTTTACACATTCGAAATCATCAACCAATCATTGTTAGACTACCGTTAGAAACCTGGAAGCACTGGACGGCCGTTTCGTCCTGGTATGGAACTCATCAGCAGTGCGCATCCACTACTCCTGCACCTCGCAAGATCCGAACGCGGGACTTTCGGTATTGTGCACGAACGCCTAACCATTGGACCACTGGGCCGGTATCCAACGGTGCTAATGTGTAACTCTGATTGATCTAGGGATTTCGCGCCACCTCACCCACTTGTACTAGGTAGTTACTGCCTACACCCGAACAGGTTGAACTTCACTGGTCACGTCTTCTCACTAGAACTCCGAGAATTTCCACACGAAGCTAGTCACTAATGAGCACATTTACGATATTTTCAATTAGAATTATGGAGATTAGTGTTTTTACACATTGTTAGGTAGGTCCCAGGTCTAAATCCTGCGAGGTGCAAGAGTCGTGGATTCTCATTGCTACTGATGAGTAGTTCCATACCAGGACGAAATGGCCATCTCTCAGTGCTTCCAGGTTTCTAATGGTATGGTCTAACAATGATTGATTGATGATTTCAAATTCTCTTTTAAAATTGTTTTTAAAATTGTTAGCCATACTAACCATACTGATTGTAATCAAGTTCGTAATTTTGTTTACTTTTCTTAAGTAGCTTCAAATTGTTGAGATTCGCATCAATCAAAATGAAACTATAATGAAATTATTCACACAACCAAACATAACTACTAAATACATAATGAGTAGTTTATCGACATACTACAAGTTTTAATCATCAACTTTACATACTTGTTTTTGTGTTTTTCAGGTTTAAACATAGATACACTGATTATGAATTTAATTAAAGGAGCTATTTATGACACTGCATTAGCTAATCGTGGTATTCTCAGTCGATTATTAGCTTCAGCTGGGGGTGGAGTTGAAGCACTCATCCAATTACTTACATCCAAAGGGGGTGGTGTTGAAGGATTGATGAAATTATTAGCTACAGGTGTTAATCTATCAGATGCTTTAGGTGAATTATTAAATAGTCTTGATGATAATAATCCATTGAATGCTTTAAAACAACTTGCTAATGCTTTAGGTGGTGGTGCAAGTGGTGTTGATGTTATTAACACTTTATTGAGTGCATTAGGTGGTGGTAGTGGTAGTGATGAGGATAAACGTAAAGCTTTTAAAGAATTAATCAAACAAGTAGGTGGTGGAGTTGAAGGACTTAAAAATCTATTTGAATTTACTGGTGATATGAAACAATTAATAGAAAGTGTATTTGGTGAAGGTGCTGAAGGATTAGCTGCTCTGATAGCAACAGTTGGTGGTGAATTTGAAGGTTTACAAAATTTAATACAAGCTGCTGGTGGTGGAGTTGATGGGATTAAAAATTTAATTGGATTAGCTGGTGATCAAGTGACTGGATTGAAAAATCTTCTAACTGCTATTGGTGGAGATAATGTTGGTAAGTTTGTGTATAGATTTTTGATATTAATGAGTATTTATTTATTAAAACAATCAACTATCTGGTTGTGGTGATCCACGAGATGATAATAATTGGGGGGTTTGAGACCCTTGAATGATATGGCTCAAAACTGTTTGCAATAGTGCAGGTGCATTTGTGTTCTTTGTGTTCTCTTAAATTCTTATCTTCTGGATTCTTCAACATCTCCAGTTTTGTCTTTCTAAACTTATTTCATTGAATCATACTTGTTGAATAATATCTTCTAATCTTAACCTCTCCGATTACTTCTAATAACTTTACTATTACTGTGGTGCGCGCTACTTATAAGTAGTATATGACGTGAGTGTCAAAGTAATGTCTGACAGCAGAAGATGGGGGAAGATCAAGAAAGGAAGAGTTAGATAGAACACAATCGAATTTTTAATGAAACGCATGAATAGTGACAATGGATTGATGTTTTGGAACAAGAACAGTCCAGTTCGATATGATGAACTGATATTTTGCAAATTAACGATTTACCATATGGTTTCCGATTTTGCTGAGTAACTCTGTAATTTTCGTTAAATCAATCCGGTTGCTCCACCTGTGTTCTCGTTCACTACACTACTACTACCACTATTTGGATTTGAATTGACAATTACATTTCTGTGTTCTAGTATGTGGTATGGCAACATGAACTGATGTACGTAACGTACGTACGAAGTTCAAAGTTGCATCTAACTGACTGACAAACATTTAACAACTGATCTATGCACAAACAAACATCATTTTGATGAAATCATCAAAAGCAACACTGTTTAGATTACAAATTCTTCAATGTTGCTTAAATTAACTAACCTTTTCTGTATTTAACTTATGCTGCATTCTCAGTGTAGATCGTATAGAGTGGATCATTTCAAAAAACCACTAGATTCTTCATATGTTGTAATTTTGATCTGATCAAATCCTTTTAGGCCAATAAATAATCTGACATTCGTAATATGTTTTCATCTTATCAAGAGATATGGTTTATCTCAAACTTTGTACAAATCAACTAATCCATTCTTTTCGAGTCATCATTCAGATATCTTTCAATCTTATCAATTACTCGCTTATTATGATCTTGGTTTCTTTCAACTGAACGCATGTGTGCATAGTTGTTAACTTCGCTTGTCATATGTCTCGGCTATTTTTATCATGGCTTATCGATTGAGCTGGCCTACTCGCTTTCTCCGCTACACTTTAATTCGCCTAACAGTTACGCTTTACATTCTATTATCTGTCTGCTTAAGTGATACAGATTTCACCTAAATTGAGGTCAGCAGAACCAGAGCATTTTGTTGACAGTATTTAATCGAATAATTATGACTTTCAGAAAATTCTAGAACTTTATTATTACTTTGCAGTGCGCCGATTTATTGCGTGTTCGTAAGCTCGGTTTATAAATCAAAAAATGAACTCGTATTGATGAATACGTTTATTCGAGGCACACCACAAAGCGAAGCGGAGAAGCGAATTGGAGAAGAGATAGAACATGACTAAGAATATATAGTCAGATAAAAATAAGACAGACATGACAAGCGAAATAGGCATGCACAGACATGAATGATTGACAAGGTCAAAAGCAAGCGATACAAATCATGTGAGTTCATAGGGATATTAAGAGATTAACATTAGAGCGAAAAGGATGAGTAAGCGCGTAGGCGTAAGCAATGCTCAGTCGTACAAGCTCATACAAAGCAGATAATAAAAAATACCAATGGTAAATATGAGTTGTTGCTATACAAATGGCTTGGTTAAATAAATTAATCGAAAGGGCTTAACCAAGTTAGATGTAAGAGGACTGGAATATATGTGGAGGCACTACAACCTTATCAGAATTAACTCAGTGATATTCAACCATGAATGCAAGATATCACTTAGATTTCACTCAAAGCTAAGTTTTAGCATCAATTATCTTTGTATATCATTTGAATTCATTAATCGATCATTGGTAAACTACCAATAGAAACACAGAGACAATGAACGGCCATTTTTTCCTACTACGGGACACATAAGTAGTGTACATCAACGACCTCAGCTCGCAGGAATCGGACCTGTGACCTTTAGTCTCAAGCGCGAACGCTTACCCTCTAAAGTACTACACTGGCATCCGATAGTGGTAAAGAATATTTGTGTTGCGAGTGTACGTCAACACATCATTTGATACGCTTGAACTATTACGAGTTCACCGCAGTCGGTGAACGAGAGCAAGGATCGAGGATCCGGCGACACAACAGGCTACTACTCTAATCCGGGTGTCCAAAAACCCCATTGAATAAAAGAAGAAGACTTGATATGAAGTAGAACATGTGTTCTACAAGGATCCAGAAAGTAAGCTGTCCGATTCCAGAAGAGCATAAGGATCCCGGACTAAGGATTCGGATTATAAAACGTTACAGATAATGCATATTTATACAGTGAGGTCGAATAGGAAACAACATTTGAAGTATGTGACATTGATAGTTAGGACGACCAATAGAAATCAACTAATACGCATCGATCAGTCGAATTAGCATTACAAATAATTCTCTTAGGATATTAGATAAATATCCGAACACTATGTATACATAAGTTTTCTGTTATTTAAACTTGGCATTCTTTGTTATTATTCATTTATTCATTCTAAGTGCTATCGACTTGATTGTTCGTCTAATTCAGACAGTTATAGCGACGAATAATGAATTATCAATCAAAATGAAAGAATGAAGAATTTTTATTGTGAGACAAATACTTCAAGGTCTCTAACCATCGGTGACTTACATCTCGCGGACCCCAACCAGGTAGCCTACATCTACCAACATGACTCAGTTCACTTGTTAGTGAATTCATGGATTTGTGCCATGTTTTGGTCTGGCCGCCACTAACTTTCTTTCAGCCTACTCCTACACCAAAAAACATAGCTTGACGAGGCATTCGGTGGTTAGGCATACGTAACACTTGTCCCAACCATCTCAACTGATGAAGTTTCACTGCTTCATCAACTGATCTGCCATCCCTACCTAGAACTCGTTTCCTAATGACAGCATTGCTTATACGGTTGTCCTAGGATACACGAGCAATGCTTCTAAGACATCTATGATTGGAAACAGGTAACATACGAATATCTTCTACTCTGATTGGCTATGTTTCGTATCTATATAGTAGAACGGAGTGAACTATTGCGCAGTAGACTCGACCTTTTTGAATACCTAGCATTTGAATTGGCTGATTTTTTTCTATGTATCCAAAGTCAACACTCACCTTAACGCACAATGTTTACTCATATAGCAGATATATATAATGGAAGAGAATGTTTTTTTTTAACAAAAAGTACTAAATCATGACATCAATCTAGGCAATTTGATTTAAACTATTTGATTGCAGTTCAAGCTATAATCTGAAATATTAGTTAGAGACGTTGGATGAAATAGTTTAGAATCATATGTAATCATATATATAATCATCACACTAAATCTTGATTAATTGACTAGCCCGCTGCACATACACATGGCTTCTTTTTAGGCAACACAAGGATTTTCACTTTAGCCGTTTAGTGATCACCCTTGCCCCAATCGGGAACATACATGTTGTCCAGGTTCGCCCGCAAGCAGGTCGGACGACCAAAAAGCACGCGCACGAACAGTGGCCCCCGTTCAGGCACTTATGAATCAACAAGATCCATCCACCAATCCACCACCCGAAATCCTTAATCGGCATGGGAGGCAAGGCGGACTTAGGCAGCCAGACCTGGCATACTGAACGGATTACCGAGCCACCCAGCTGTGCACTACCCAGCAGCCGTTCCAACCGTCCGGCCTCCAACTTCCTTGTGCTGATACAATCGACCGGAGCCCTCAGACCCCACATGAAGCTAAAGATCGAGTTTGTCCCACAAGGTCAGCCGGAACGTTCACCCTCCTCCAATGGGGAAGATGTCATGGACTTAACCAAGTGCAAGCACCCGGCCAAGCTGGGTTAATCCCACAGAAGTGGGCAGACATCATTGGCGTCCAGTACTCTTTAGCACCGGATCAAATAACCCAACTCGAGACCCTTGTTTAAGGAGCCTCGACGTCAGTTGACGCAATACACCGAGATGCGGAGTGTTCGGGACAACCACATAGGGTCGGCGTCAATAGTCCAGCATCTCTACAGCTGCTTCCACAAACAGAACGTCTAGGGCCGCCTTCAACCATCCTGAAAAGCTGCATCCCTTTCGATGTATTTGCTACAAGCAGGATGATAGAGGACAATTCCTCAAAACATTATCGGAATTTACCTACGCTCAGAGGATGGGATTCAGACTTAAAGGCGTTCAGCCCTAATCGCCCAGAGTGACAAATCCGCATCCACAGCCTTGCAACCATGAACGCGTACCATTATTCTGGACCATGCTAGGCACGGTATCCTAAGCGTTTGGAACGGCTTTTAGTCGCAGCGCTGTAAACGACACGTTGCCTGGCAGGATCACAAAGAGGTAGTCGCCACCACAACCCCCAGAAGGCTCCATTTATGCGCGTCACTTTTCTTTTCTTAAATCATCACACTATATGTTGGTGATAGGCGGGAGCTTACGATCAACTGACTAACTGACTGACTGGTTGATTATTAACAGTGATGTGTGTAACCTTGGAGATCATTGAGCTGTAGTTTGTTTCATTGTGAATGTAATTAATTTTGATAATTATTGAATAGATTTCTCTCTTATTGTACTTTTTTTTCCTCTTTCTTTCTTTCTTAGCTGATGCATTATCTACACTATTAAAGGCTACCGGTAATATAAAAGATGGTCTCTCCGCATTACTAGGCGAATCTAGTGATTTAGGATTAGCCAATTTAATTGAAGCTATTGGTGGTGGTGTAGAAGGATTGAAAAATTTATTAAAAGCAACAGGTGATAATCCAACTGAAGCATTAGCCAATATATTAACAGCTATCGGAGGTGGTGTAGATGGTTTAAAAAATCTACTCGAAGTTGTAGGTGGTGGTGGTGGTGTTGAAGGATTGAAAAATTTATTCAATCTAATGGGTAATAATCCTAGTGAAGCGTTAATGAACATTTTAAAAGCTACAGCTGCAGCTGATGGTACTGGTGGTGGTAATACTGTTGATGCGTTAAAATGTTTACTTGAATCACTTGGTGGTGGAGGTCAAGAAGGTTTACAAATTCTATTGCAATCATTAGGTGATAATCCTGTCGAAGCTTTAGCTAACTTAATCGCTTCTATTGGTGGTGTTGGTGAAGGGGGAGGCGGAGGAGTGGAAGAAGGTTTGAAAAATTTAATTGAAGCAGTTGGTGGTGGTGCAACTGGATTAATGAATCTTTTAAATTCTTTAGGTGGTTCTTCTAAAGAAGCTTTAGAAGCATTGTTCACTGTTGCAGGTGGAGGAATAGAAGGTTTGAATCATTTAATTGCTGCAGCTGGTGGAGGTGTGGAAGGTTTGAAAAATATTTTAGAAGCTGTTGGTGGTGGTTTAGAAGGATTGAAAACTATACTCTCATCACTTGGTGATGAACCTGTAGAAGCGTTGAGAACATTGCTAACAAATATGACCGGTGGTAAGTGTTAACAAAACTATGTCATTGAAAAACATTTTTTAAATTGAATCAAATATACATTATTTTCTATTTGTAACCGTGAATCGATCAATGTTAGACCACCATCAAAAACCTGGAAGCACTGGACGGCCGTTTCGTTCTGGTATGGGACTCATAAGCAGTGCGCATCCACGACTCCTGCACCCCACAGGATTCGACTCCAGGACCTTCGGTATTGTGCGCGAACGCCCTAACCGTTTTCTCTTAAAAACACTCCTCAACCATGTTTTTTTGCTTCCAATATTCTTAAACAGATGACTTTCACAATGCAGTTAAAAATACAAGTTAGAATTTGATGTAGCTCTTAAATTAATGTATACTGCTATCTTTGTAGGATTTATTTGTTGTCCTACAGATGTACTTCTAAACTTGTAAACGCAATATTGGCGAGCAAAGAGTCTGTGGGAAAGCTATATATAGTCAAACACAAGATCAATTTGGGGTCTTAAACTTTATCTGTCTCTAAACAGAAAAAACAATTAGATTAGTACAATAAATAAGGAAATTACAATTATCAAGTAAAACGAGTTAACTTACCGACCAATATTGCGTGTCTTATGGAAATGAGTACAGTTATGAGTCACATCAATAATAATAACATAATAATGTCATTCAATTAGTAGTAGGTCATTTACAACAAAGAGGATTTACAGACACATCAGGTCAGATCACGTGATGGGCGCTTAAACCACAATTTGATTGGTTAGTTATGACAACTACAATTAGTTATGAAAATAACTAACATCTTATTGAGCTTACAGTAACAATACAATTGGTGATTTTTCATAAGAACACTCGTTATCGGTCTGGATAAATGAACAGTTTAACAAGTAATTAAATCTAACATTATTGCTAGATATTTTGTTCTACTGTTCAATTGGGCAAATATCACGTGACGAACCTTGATCCACCTAATCACAAAAAAATACAAAGATGACTAACACGTGATGAGTAACTTCATTGCCAAGACTTGAACAACAACGCTCACAGCTTATGAGTACATTCAGATACTTGAGCTGATTCAAACAGATAAATGTTTAGGAGTGACCTCGATCAGTTAAGTAGTTTACTCTGGTTAAAATGCATCACCTCTCCTTCACTACTTAACCATTAGACAATTATTTTTATCTGTCATCATTTCTCAATAGATCATTTTATTAGGTAGGATGCGTATATCGACAACTGTTGGGGATGTTACATTCCCAGAACTCGCTTGATATAAATATCTTTATTTTGGATTTTATTCATGGGCCGATCAGCTGACCTTGAGATCACATTTCCCAACAGGAAAACCCTTGGCTGTGATTGGTTACTGTGTCATTTTAGTGTGTGCTATTTTGTTACTCTCCCAAGGACGTCTCTACAGAGTATAAATAAACGCGATTTGAGTGCTTGGATTGAATATGTGCTTGCTTGTTTCTACGCTATATCAAGACTTCTTGCTGGTACATTTGGGTCAAGGGATCACAGTAGCTAACCTGGACTCTGGTTCCTTGTTTTGTTCTCGTTATTCAACTAAGGTGAACCCGTAATTGTTTAAAGCGTAACTGGAGACGAGCATAACAACAAATCTGCCTGAAGCCCATCTGTGCCTTCTGTCCATCTAAAGTCCGGATAAAGGAGGAGGGTAGGGCTTAGGGTTGGCGACTACATCCGGAGAAATAGAGAAAAATATAAGAAGAATAGACAAAAAATTGAATAGAACTGGTAAAGGAAGCTCAGAGATAGAATAGTAGGTTGGAGAATACTTGTCGGAGGAGGCCTATGCTCCATTAGGGTGTGGGGGTAACAGGCCAAAGTAAGTAAGTAAGTGTACATGCATATTCCTCTATTTATAAACTAAACCCTTGGTTTCACACCTGTTTTATTTTTTATTCTTACAAACAAATAAACAGGTATTGCAAATCTAATAGCAGCTGCTGGTGATGGTGTATCAGGTTTGACAAATTTATTCAATGCAATCGGTGGTGGTGATATTGTAGAAGGATTCGCCAACTTGTTAAATGCATTAAGCAATAATGGTGATATGAATGAAGCACTCATGAATCTATTGAGCATGAACGATAATCAAGGCGAAAATTTAAAGAATTTAATTCAAGCATTAGGTGGTGGAGTAGATGGCTTGGAAAATTTACTCAAAGTAATCAATAATAATCAAATTGGTCTAGAAGGTTTATTAAATGCATTAGGTGGTGGAGTGAAAGGTTTAACCACCCTGTTGAATTCATTTGATCAGACTGGTAATAAAGAAGAAATCATTCGAAAATTAATTGAATTATCTGGTGGAGGTGTTGAAGGATTGGCTGCTTTATTAAAATCTACAGGTGGTAGTATTGAATCGATTAAAGAAATTTTAAATGCATTTGGTGGTGGACCTGAAGCATTAGCTAAATTATTAATGTCATGTGGTGATAATCCTGAGGAAGCATTAAAAGTTTTATTAACTATGTTAGGTGGTGATGAGAATGCTTTGAGAAATTTACTTCTGGCTAGTGGAATTGATCCAAATGATCCAGATTCATTGAAATTATTTTTTGAATCATTAGGTGGTGCTGATGTTGGGTTAAACATTCTATTTAATGCTTTAGGTGGTGGTGATAATGAAGAAGGTATGAAGAGATTATTGAAAACATTTGGTGATAATGGTTTAGTTAATTTAATTAAAGCAGCTGGTGGTGAACAGAATGGTGGTTTAGAAGCATTAATTAAAGCAATAAGCGGGGGTAAATCATCTGCAGAAGGTTTATCCATGTTAATTAATTTGCTGGGTGGAAAAGAAAATGGTCTTGCCACGTTGATTGCAGCTGTAGGTGGTGGACAAATTGGTTTAGCGGCATTACTTAAAGTAGCAAAAAATCTATCTGAAGATGGTGATGGTTTAGCCGCATTGATTACTGCTGTAGGTGGTGGTGTTGAAGGTTTAGAAGTGTTAATTAATGCAATTGGTGGAGGTGAAGAAGGATTGAATAATTTATTAGAAGCAGCTGGTGCAACTGATGCCAGTGCAAAAGCTAACATTTTAAAAACTTTAATTAATGCTGGTGGTGGAGGTCAAGAAGGTTTTAATAATATTTTAAAAATTCTTAGTCGACGTAAAAATGAACGACCAATAGATGGATTAGCAAATTTACTCAAGGTACTTGGAAATAATTCAGATTCATTAGGGATTCTATTCGAAGCAATTGGTAATTCTACAACAGATGGATTAGCTGATATATTAGCAGCAGCTGGTGGAGGTGCTGAAGCTTTACAACTTTTATTGAATACAGTAGGTGGTGGAGCTGAAGGTTTAATGAATCTGCTGGCTGCAGCTAAACTTGACAATTTACAACAATTAGCTGATGTCTTGGCTGTTGCTGGTCTTAGTGATGATATTGTCACAGCTGCTAGATTGGGTAATTTATCAGAACTTTCAGGTATGTTAATTTACAATTAACTATATATATATTGTGTGATTAGTGAAATGAAAATTTTTTCTACTCTTGTTGAATTACGAATTTCTTAAAGAAATAAAAAATAAAATAACATGCTAATTGTAACTAAGCTGAACGAAGTGTAGTGAAGGAGAACACAGGTGAGGGCAACCGAATTGTATTATCTCAAATTATAGAGTTACTCAGTAAAATTCGGAAAACCATATCGTAAATTGTTAATTTGTAAAATATCAGTTCATCATCATATCGAACTGGACTGTTCCTGTTGTAAAACATCAATCCATTGTCACTACTATTCATGCGTTTCATACAAATTCCATTGTGTTCTTCTAACTCTTCCTTTCTTGATCTTCCCCTATCTTCTGCTGCCAGACATTACGTTATTACTCGCGTCATATACTACTAATAAGTAGCGCGCACCACACAAGCAGCCCCGAGTTTTTCATGAAAAGCATTTTATGCATTGAAAACAAATTGAAACATAGTTTTTATCATGAGAATGAAAGTCACTTGGAGAATCATTTTTTTTTGTAATTCTAATTGGGACTCTTTTTAAAATTCGTACTCATTAATCCACATTGGATTGGATTGAAAGCTTTGATTTTTTGTAGTAGGCATGATTCAATCAAACTGTTGAGTCATCCGTATCAGTGAGTCTATGTTGATAGTTTTACATTAATCTCATAATACTGTAGTGTGTCGATTTACTGCGTGTTCTTAAGCTCGGTAATTAACTCGTTCAGACAATCGTTACATAGTAGTGTCTGACAGTTTATAAATCAAAAGGTGAACTCGCAGTGATGAATACGTTTATTTTTGGACACACCACAAAGCGGAGCGGAGAAGCAATGTGAATAAAACGAATGAAGCTACGTGAATCGGAGAAGGCTGTTGAGCCAACTCTTAGGGATAGAGCATGACTAAGAATATTTAGTCAGACAAAAATAAGACAGACATGTGATCAACGAGATAGGCATGCACACACATGAATAAAAGTGACGAATGGCTCATGAGGTCAAATGACAAGTGAGACACGTCATGTGAGCTCATACAAACCAAACAATAATAAGAACGAATGGTACATATAAGTTGTTGCTGCGCAAATGGCTTGGTTAAATAAGTGATCAATCAAAAGGGCTGAACCAAGTTAGATGTAAGCGAACTGGAATATATGTGGAGGCACTACAATACTATAGCTACTATCCTAAAGTGATGATCATCTCATGTTCCATTAAAAGACAATTTATTGAAACTACATTGGTTGAAGCAAGGGTTCCCTCAAAGTTCTGGAATGACATGATCTTGGCATGCAACACGTTTATTATTAACAGATATTCAATATCAATCAATCAACAGCAACGTAGAACTTCATATGTACGGACATCAGCTCAAGTTGCTATACCACATTAGCACAGAGAGATGCAATTGCCAATTCAAATCCCATAGTAGTAGAGGTAGTAAAAGTATTAGCAGGAGTCGGAGAGTTTAAGGTTCGACGATATTATTCAAGAAGTATAATGTGGTGAAATAAACTTAAAAAGAGAAAGGTGATGAAAAATTTGGAAGGTTGGGACTTGACAGAACACAAAGAATGAATGTACCTGCGCCAATCCAAACGGTTTTGAGACATGTCGTTCAAGGTCTCTAACCATCGGTGACTTACGTCTCGCGGTCCCAACCAGGTAGCTTACATCTACCAATATGACTCAGTCCACTTGTTAGTGACTTCATGGATTACTGCCACGTTTTTGATTTGGCCAGCCATAACTTCCTTCCAACCAACTCCTACACCACAAAACATCGCTCGTCGAGGTCTTCGGTGGTTGTGCATACGTAACACATGTTCCAACCATCTCAACTGATGAAGTTTCAATGCTTCATCAACTGTTCTGCCATCCTTATCTAGTACGCGTTTCCTAACAACAGCATTGCTCACTTGGTTATCCTAGGATATACCAACAGGTCACCGGCAATCGAACACTAATAACCTACAAATGTCCTCTACTCTTACTGTCTATGTTTCACATACATATAATTGTACAGAGCAAACTGCTGCGCAGTAGACTCATCCTTTGGTTAGCAAGCGGATATCTTGCCTACGCCGCAGTTGATGCAAGTTCGCAAAAGTCAATCAAGATTTTTGCACTATCAGCTGTGGAGTTTAGAATTTTCAAAGCTAGTATATTGCAAACTACTCATAAAAATACATTAGGCAACTAGCCTTAGGTCTGTACAAACGCACTCTCAAGTAGTTAAGACCAATAATACTAACTCAGTTTTCTCTCTTGGATCCCTCAACTTGAAATATATTTCCAAAGTGTGAATAACTGGTATATTTGTAAAACTACTCATATATTTAATTTATTCATGATTAATTATATCTCATCAATTCGTCATGCAGCTTATAGTGTTACTAATTTACTTTTCTATCTCGATAAATTAAAAAAAGCCTTGAAAATTATTGAGAGCTCACTTAAAACTTGGAAGTGATCTACATAGTTGAATACTTACTACATAGACGGGATGTGGTGCGCGCTACTTATAAGTAGTATATGACGTGGGTGAAAACCTGATGTCTGGCAGCAGAAGATGGAGGAAGATCAAGAGAAAGGAAGAGTGGGAACACAATGGAATTTGTATGAAACGCATGAATAGTGACAATGGATTGATGTTTTGCAACAGGAGCAGTCCAGTTCGATAGGATGAACTGATATTTTGCAAATGAACGATTTACGATATGGTTTTCCTATTTTACTGAGTAACTCTGTAATTTTCGTTAAATACAATTCGGTTGCCCTCACCTGTGTTCTCCTTCACTACAATAATAAAACATATTAGGTTTCTCTATTTGAATTTAATTTCCAAATCAAGTCAATTTAATTTGTAATTAAATTTTCAACTGTACTATATTTTTATTTTTTCGTATTTTTTGAAGATTCTAAATTACACTAACAGTAATAATTTCATATAATTACGGGGTTGTGAAGATTGTTAAGTTACACATTTTTGAAACCACGAATCGACCAATGTTAGACCACCATTAGAAACCTGGAAGCACTGGACTGCCGTTTCGTCCTGGTATGGGACTCCTCAGAAGTGCGCATCCACGACTCCTGCACCCCGCAGCATTCGAACCCAGGACCTTCGGTATTGTGCGCGAACACCCTAACCGTGGATGCGCACTGCTGAAGAGTCCCATACCAGGATGAAACGGCCGTCCAGTGCTTCCAGGTTTCTATTAGTGGTCTAATAATGATCGATTCATGGTTTGAAAAATTTCATACAAGTCAGTCAGTCAAGTGAATCTCATAAGACACAGTATTCACTACAAGTCTCTGTTTGCTTCATAGTCTGTTAAAAATATGTATGCTAAAGTTGTTCCTGAATATTCATATAACTTTGTACATACATATATATATACATATACATATATTCCGAATTATTTTGATATTTCCTTTTGAACTACAGTTTCAATATTATGATTAGTCATTACTGTAATGTTTATTAGTATTATTCAATCAGTCAATTAATAACAACATAGAACTTCGTACGTACGTACATCAGTTCACGTTGCCATACCACCACATTAGCACAAAGATGTAATTGTCACTTCAAATCTCATAGTAGTAGAAGTAGTAGAAGTATTAGAAGTAATCGGAGAGAGATTAGAGTTCGACAATATTATTCAAGAAATAGAATCTACTGAAATAAACTTAAAAACAAAAAGATAAACCTGATGAAGAAATCAGAAGTTTAAGAGAAGTTTGAGAGAACACATGAAGAATGAATGAATGACTGCACCTTCATACTATTCATTCTTTGTATTCTCTCTTAAAATTTCATAATAAACTGAAATTATCCTTGTTTCATCATGAAACATATATATTGTATAACGTATAATACTAATACTTTTACTAACTCTAATACTATTGGATTTGAATTGACCATTGCATCTCACTTTGTGCTCATGTGGTATAACAACTTGAACTGATCTATGTGTAGGATTCATCTTTTGTCCTACAGATGTAATTCTAGAACGATAAACGCAATATTGGCGAGCACAGAATCTATGGGGAAGCTAAAGTCAGAACAAGATCAACTTTTTGCTTTAAACTTTATCTATTTGCAAACATAAAAACATTTAAATTAGTACAATAATTGAGGAAATTACAGTAGTTATCAAGTGAAACGAGCAAACGTACCGACCAATATTGCGTGTCTTATGGAAATGAGTTGAGTCATGAGTCACATCAATAATAATAAGATAATAATGTCCTTCAATTTGTAGGTTATTGACACAAAAGAAAGTTTACAGACACGTCACGTCAGATCATAATTTGATTGGTTAGTTATGACATAACTACAATCAATTGTAGAAATAACTCACAGTATGTACATACGTACGTACAAAGTTCTACGTTGCAACTGATTGGTTGATTGAGTGACTCATTGGTTGGTTGACTGACTCATTATCGATTGATTGACTGACTGACTGTCTGGCTGTCTAATGTATAAAATATTCTATATATTAATTTAACTATTATGTTAGTCGACTATCTATTAACTAATGTACGTTTTTTCTTTTTCTTACATAATTTTTATTATTTTTTATTATCATTTTTTAGAATTAGTAGCTCGTAAAGCAGCAACAGAGAATTATTTAAGAACAGGAGGTAAATTGAAATTATATTGTCATTTTTGATTTTGATTTATTCAAAATATTAATGATAAAATCTTATTTTCTTACGAAATTAACAAAATAGAATATTTTTCCTCAGTAAATTACTATTCATTTCTCAATTGATATTTTCATTAAAAAAAACTTAACAGAAATTGTCAACAGGAGCGAAATCAAGTACATGGATCAATAATAAACGGATCATTCTACCATATATAAAAAGATATATCGGAGCATACAGCATGAGTACTCAAAACCATTTTGGAATAGGTATGGTATACAAACCAACAGAATTACTTCACTCAATCATCCTGTATGTAGACCAAAAGACAAAATGATAAAGGAAGAGAACCAAATATCATTTACAAAATAAATTGCTCAGATAGAAGTGAAGCATTCGAATTTCTCCACGTTTGACCTGTAGCTTGTTCTGCTAACCTCGGTCTTGATTGGTTGTTGTTGACCTTAAACCTGTCGTTGTTTGCACCTTTGTTTTGATTGTATCCCCTTTTTAATCTGCTTCTTGATCCTATTTCACCTATGATTTTTCTGATTGATTGATAAATTGAGTCAATGTCGATGTGTTTATTGATTGTTGACTGACCTGAGTGCTAAGCTTCTACAGATTCCTTAGTGTTCTTTGTCCTCCCCCTATCCAGCATTTCCACATTGTCCCAATCGAATGTATGTCCATAATTGTCGGTATGTATTGATATAAGCGAAGCGTTGTCTTGGTGTTTGACTGCTAATTGGTGTTCACGTAAACGAAGTTGAAGAGGCCGTCCACTTTGTTCTATGTAGCGTTTTTCACGACACATTTGTCATTATCAAAAAGAACGAGCTGGAGAACATCTACAATCAGATCAACAACGTCTTAGATGACATCAAATTCGTGATGAAAAAGGATTCAAACAATGGTCTATTATTCCTGGATGTACTCATCACCAGAACTAACACAGGAAAACTGGAAACTTAAGTATTTCGGAAGCCAACCCACACAGACGTAATTCTCAACTACGATAGCAACAACCCAAGAACCCACAAAATCAACTGCATACAAACTTTGTTGAAGAGAGCGAAAACATTCTGTAACACATATGAAGCACTAACGAAATGAGGAAAAACATCTTTTGGCTATCTTCCAAAAGAACGGTTATCCACGCAACTTCATCAAAAAACATCAACCGAAATCGTCAACAGAAGCGAAATTAGGTTCAGGAACCGATAAACGAATCATCTTACCATACATAAAAGACATATCGGAGCATACAGCATGACTACTCAAAATAATTTTGGAATAGATGTGGCACATAATAAACCAACAGAATAACTTCAATCAATCCTGTATGCAGACCAAATGAAAAAATGACAAAGGAAGAAAAGCCAAATATCATCTACAAAATAAATGACTGCTCAGATTGTGAAAAACACTACATAGGACAAAGTGGACGGCCTCTTCAACTTCGTTTACGTGAACACCAATTAGCAGTCAAACACCAGGACAACGCTTCGCTTATATCAATTCACATCGGCAATTGTGGACATACTTTTGATTGGAACAATGGAGAAATACTGGATAGGGGAAGGACAAAGAACAGTAGAGAATTCAGAACAATGAGATAACTCAAACTATTACTAATAATGATCTTTTGATAGAGATATTCCATGCAATGAAATATATCCCCCCTCCCTCAGAGATCGATAAGATATTTAGATTATAATCAGTGAAAAAATTTATTGTGTTCTTTTAATCAATCAACTTGGAAAAAAATAAATTTTGTGAATTAAGATTTTTAAAATATTGATTAGCGTGCATTCAAAAATTACACTCACTTATTCAGTCAAGTTATTAATCAGTCAGTCAGTCAGAGAGTTGCAACGTAGAACTTCGTACGTATGTACATAAGTTCATGTTGCTGCCATACCACATTAGCACAGAGACGTAAATGTCAAATCAAATCCAATAGTGATAAAGATAGTAGAGGTATTAATGGTAATGAAGAACACTAGGGTTAGAAGATATTATTCAAGAAGTATAATTCAGTGAGATAAGGTTAGAAAGACAAAGGTAGAGCTGCTGACGAATCCAGAATATTAGGATTTGAGAGAACACAACGAATGGATGCACTTGAGCCATTGCAAACGATTTTGAGCCATGTCATTATTCAAGGTCTCTAACCATTGATGACTTTCGTCTCGCGGACCCCAACCAGGTAGCCTACATTTACCAACCGGACTCAGTCCACTTGTCAGTAACTTCATGTTATTAATCATAAGTAAAATAAACCTCTTAATACACTGATTTCTTTTAATAAAAATCAAGTTTATTGTTTAAATACACTTTTTTTCTTTCTTGAATTAAATAAAATGAAAAAATAAAACAACCTCAAGTAAAAGATCTGTGTAAAGAAGAAAAAGCTTGGCTTCGTACACGTCCAACTGGTCCAATAAGTAAGTTGTATTTTAATACTTATCATTTTCAAATTATTACATTTTGTCTATTGTAAGTTTAAGTTTAACCTCAAAAAAATCTCACAAATGATATTCAATGATGTTGGTAGCCAGTGTCTTACTAGTTTCATGACGATCGAGTGTTCAACGTGTTCTTAGACTTCGTAATTTGCTCTTCTAGACAACCCATTACTAAATATGGCTTACTTACTAACTTACGCCTGTTGTCCCCAATTGGACCATAGGCCGCCTACCAGTTTTCTCCAACCAACTCTGTCCTGGGCTTCCCTCTCCAGTTCTGTCCAATGTTTGTTCATTCCTCTCATATCTTTAACTATTTCTCGGCGTAATGTATTCTTTGGCCTTCCTCTTTTCCTTTTGCCTTGAGAGTTCCATGTGAGGGCTTGTCTCGTGACGCAGTTAGGTGCTTTTCGTAGTGTGTGTCCTATCCACTTCCACCGCTTCTTCCTGATTTCCTCCTCCACTGGAATCTGATTTGTTCTCTCCCACAATACGTGCAACAATCACTGGTCCTTCCTTATTTCATGATGGGTACTTGTTTGTGGTATGAAGTTGATCTTTAACTGTGGTTAAGATAGCTTACAGAGTCTTTTAGGAGTCCGGAGTGCTTCTGTCCAATCACAGATAGAATATCGATATGTCATAAAGTGATTGGATGTTGATGTAACATTGCTAACTACGGATTGAATGATTTCATTGATGTTTTCACGTTATATATGGAAAACCATGAATGCACATATTTTCTCTGTATAGTAGTAGTATATTAACCTTTCTACTAATAAGGTTAAACAATTTATTTGAACAGGTAGAAGCATTGTTTGAATGTCAAAAGTAAAACAGGTTGAACAGTTTCAAATCAGTGTTATAATAAACCTTAATGCAGCAACTCAATCTCAATTAGAAATGACTTACAAATGAGTCAGCTAAATTACATACCATTTCCATCGCTGATTGTGTTCACAAATTCGAGTTTTGATTAATTTGACTGATAAAACGTTCGAATCATGATTCAAGAATGTTAGGATATTCATCCAATATCCTTAGAGAATTAATAGTCGATTCCTATTGGTTAATTCCTACTGGTCAATTTTATGGTTGTCCTGGATATCAATGTCACATACTTCAATGTTATTTCTTATTGGTTGTCCTGACTATCAATGTCACTTCAAATGTTGCTTCCTATTGGTCATCTTAACTGTCAGTGTCACAGACTTCGATGCTGTTTCCTATTCCTCCAAAATGTATAAATACGCATTATCTGTAACATTTTATGACCACGACCAGGACCAGGACCTGGTCCCGGATCCCTAGTCCAGGATCCTGATTCTCTTCTGGACTCGGACCTGATACTTTCTGAATGCTTGTAGAATACAGGTTCTACTTCATATCAAGTCTTGTCTTATTTTTACTCAATATGGGGTTTGGGATAATCGGATTTGAGTAGCATGTCTTGTCACCGGATCGTCTATCCTCGTTCTCTTTTTCCGACTAGGTAAACTCGTAATACTTTCATGTATATCAAGTTGATGTGTTTACGTGCAGGCGTAACAAAGAATTACGAGGATTTGTTTCAAGGGTGACTTAGATAAATTTGATCATGCTGTTAATGTCAAGATACTGTTAAGTAAAATTGATACCACTGAACATGAATGTTAAATTAGTAATCTAATCCTTACAAAATAACTCAAGAGATCTTACATTTCATGTAACAGTTTATACATTATCACAAATTCTTTTGTAAACAATCTTCTCTGTTCAATATTCATTATCAATTCTTCAAGATAATGAAAGTTAGTAATAAAGGCACTTGCAAACGATAAATTACTGGTCACTATTTAAATTATTATTTAAGTATCATTTAAATTATATAGTAGAATTGTAAACTGAATGTAACTGAAAATAAGACATTTCGCAGCTTCACATTCAGATGATTGTTGGTAAATCAAATAAATCTTATCTAATACTTACTTACTTACTTACTTACTTACATCTATTACCCCTAATGGAGCATCATAGGCTACTAACCAGTTTTCTCCAACCAACTCTGTCCTGGGCTTCGCTTTCTAGTTCTTTCCAATGTTTGTTCATTCCTCTCATATCTTTCTCCATTTCTCGGCGTAATGTGTTCCGTGGCCTTCCACTCTTCCTTTGACCTGGAAATTTCCGAATGGGGGCTTGTCTTGTGACGCAGTTGGGTGCTTTCCTCAATGTTATATCCTATCCACTTCCAATGCTTCTCCTTGATTTTCCTCCTCATAAAACACAAAAATATCCAAATTCGACTTCTTATCTACTTGAGAAGATTAAACGCTTACACCGAAACAATCAACTCATGGTATTATTTATTCAATGATCATATTGCTAGAAACTTTTGCCTAATTAAAATATTATTTTTCTTGTCGATAAAGTAATTTGCTAATCCAGAGCATAGAAGGAATGAGACATTCTCAACTGAAGTTCATAGCTGAATAATAAATATTCTCATTGTTGGGGACGTTAGACTCCCCAGAACTTGCTTGATAAATGTCTTTTGTTCATGGGTTGATCAGTTGAGCTTGAGATCACACATTTTCCACCAAGAAAATCCTTGACTGTTATTGGTTACTGTGTTATTTTAGTATGTTATTTTTGTGACTGTCCCAAAGATGTTTCTATGATGTATAAATAAACTCGATTTGTGTGCTTGAGATCATTCTATTTGCTGGATGTTTGTAGAATACACTTTCTATGCTATATCAAGACTTTTTCGTTAATTCCTTTGGATCAACGGATCAGACTAGGCTATCTGGACACTGGTTCATTGTTTCATTCTCGTTTATCAACTAATGTGAACCCGTACTAGTTTCAAGCATATCAAGTGACGAGCATAAGACTCATATATTTGATACTTGAAACTAAATAACAACATTTGCAAACAAATCTTATTTACTTGCTTAGCAGTCAGTTTATTTCAGAAGGTTCTCTTTTCATAAACTGTTCACTTTATGATGGGAATGTTACATTTTTAATTACATTCTCGTTGAAGACGATTCCAGTGTTCAAGAGTCGTTTTTTTATTCAGTTAAAAAAAGATTTTTCACTGAAATTGAGAGTTTCCCTCTTCAAACATGGTAGAGTTAAATCTTTTTGAACAAAGAAATGAGAAGACATATTTTGTGAGATAGTGGTACCATTTCGTGCTTTCTCGTCAGTCACATACAAGCAACATGTTATTTGTGTAAATACAGTTTTGAAGATAAGGTCAAAATTTCTTATTTAACATGACATTCACTCACTTAGAACCATGGTAAACAAAGGTCAACATACAGTTGTTTTTGAACACATAAAGTTGGACTTTTCCGACCAATCAAGATAGCTTCGAGTAGTTTCAGTGTGTGTGGGTTTTGATGACATGTCACAACTCTAAAGGCTGATTTTGGGTCAATTTGATGACCACTCATCATTAGATGCTTTACAATGGATGAGGCTGGGTTTCTTGATCGATCTTGAGATGACGGGTTAGGTGGATGAATCATGGATTTGATTAGTCATTTTGGAATATGTTCCCCTATCCTGTCTTCCAATCGGCGATCTTTACTCCCCAAGTAACTTTCTCAACAGTTACATGTGAATTGGTAAATATAGTGGGATTTGGACTGAATCGGTCTTGGAGACTTGATTGGGGTAACTGAGATCGATTTAGTTGTTGTGATAAGCCTCAGATTAACTGCATTGAAGGTCTTTTTTATTGCAGCTACAGTCTGTTTGTTTGTAATTTTCATGCAATGATCACCTTTGAAAGGTAACTGTAGGTACACTGGTTTCTTGGGTACATCAATTGCTATCGTCGTTTCGTCGTAGTTGTGTTCTGATGACCAATAAACGTTTCGACTGACGAAAAAGCATGAAGTGGTACCACTAACTCACAAAATATGTCTCCTCATTTCTCTATTCAAATTTATCAAAGGGAACCACTGTTTTTAAAGATTTTTGTCAAAAAACCTATACTCTTGTTTGTTAATCACGTAATAGTAGTTGCACTATGACAAAATGTTAACAATGGCAATTGTTTACCCTTTTATTTCGGTTAAATAGATTTCTTTCGTAAAATTACAACGACAAAACGTAATTATAAAAGATGGAAGAAAGTAAGTAGTGTTTTTTGAATTATTTTTTTTTGTCAGTTAAAAACGAAAACATTACATTGAATACTCTATTTGCACACCATCTCTTTGAGTCGTGACTTCCAACACTCCATCCTTCTTCCATTCCTGTTGTTGCTTCCTTTCCTTCCTCTGTTGGTACTCCATTTACTTCTTGCTTTTGTTCCATTTGCTTTCCGTTTTCCTCTTCTGACCGTGGTGAGACTTTTTCTTTCACGTCCCCATTCTTATACTACTTATATCGTTCGTATAAGTAGCACACACCACAATAGTGCACAAAAATGTATCTAATCAATTTTTAGTTAGATTTCTTTTTAATGGAATTTACAATTTATTTATTATTCAATGTTAAATTTATAGAAACGTTTTATTTTTACAATAACTTAATTTGGAAGCAATGGATGACCGATTGAGTCCTGGTATAGGACTCATCAGCAGTGCGTATCCACGACTCCTGCACTTCGCAGGATTCGAAACTAGGACCTTCGAACTTACGCGCGAATGCCTAACCTCCGGATTACTGGGTCGGATTTCAAATGTGTAATTTAACAGTCTTCACTACCCCGTAATGTAATTACATGTGCTCACTAAGGACTAGCTCCTGTGAGGAATCTTCTCCGAGTTCTAGTGGGAAGTTGTGATCAGTGAAGTTCAACCTTTTAGGGTGTAGACAGTAACTACTGAAGACGGTGTATGAGGTTGCACAACTCCTTGAATTGACCAACCCAGTGGTCCAGAGTTTATGCGTTCACGAACAAGACCGAAGGTCGTCTGTCCGAATCCTGCAAGGTGCAGGAGTCGTTGATATACACTGTTGATGAGTTCGATACTAGGACGAAACGGCCGTTCAGTCCTTCCAGGTTTCTAATAGTGGTGGTCTAACACTGATTAATTGATGATTTCAAAAATGTGTAACTTAACAATCTTTACAACCCCATAGTGTAAAAATACATGTACATATATAATTAACCAGTTAACCGACAGTTTTATCCTACCATTTGTATTCTGTTTTAATCTGGCGATTGTTTCTCCGCTAGTAAATTATCATCATTGTCAAATTTCAGTAAATTGTTCATTTAATCAAAATCATTGATTGAAATATACATGAATTGAAAGAATACAAACTTAATTTCATTGGTCAGAATGATTGGACAACGATATTCTAACCTTGAAATTGTATTCAAGGACGTTCAGTATCTGAAGGCTGACTAGAACTTATATATATAAATATATATATATATATATATATATATATATATATATATATGCATCTTTTTAATATTTACTGTTTTCCACAACAGCGATATTTTAACTTTTATCATTCTTTTCATTTCATATTTAGTTAGCTGAAAAAGCTTTGGAACAACAGAAAGAACAACTTGATTTCACTATTTTACCGGAATTTTCTCAGTCAGTAAGTTTATTCAGCTTTTTTTCTGTTTTTGGGTTATTACAAAATACTGATTTATGTTTCATTATTTTGTGTGCGTTTTTATATTCACTACTATTATTTATTTGTAGTGTCCTCACATATATTTGAATTCGTTTACATTTTATTACGTCAAGTCTTTGGGTTAATTTATTTAACCTGGTCATTTGTATAACAATAACTCACATGCATTACGGGGTAGTGAAGATTAATAAGTTACAGATTTTTGAAACCATGAATCGATCAATGTTAGACCACCATTTGAAGAAACCTGGGAGAAGCACTGGACGGCCGCTTCGTCCTGGTATGGGACTCCTCAGCAATGCGCATCCATGACTCCTGCACCCCGCAGGATTCGAACCCAGGACCTTCGGTATTGTGCGCGAACACCCTAACGATTAGACCACTGAGCCGGTATCTAACGGTGTGTTAGTAATATCTAACTTGATCAAATTCACGCAGTTGCGCAACCTCATACCCAGTCTTTGGTAGTTACTGTCTACACCCTAACAGGTTGAACTTCACTCCACGAAACGGCGGTCCAGTGCTTCCAGGTTTCTAATGGTGGTCTAACATTGATCGATTCGTGGTTTCAAAAAGGTGTAACTTAACAATCTTCACAATCCCGTAATGCAAATAACTCACATGTACCATTGGCTTTTATTATTGTGTGGTTTGTATAAGCTAGTATGACGGAGCATTGCTTACCGCCTACGCTTATATTCATCCAATTCGCTTTAATATTAATCTCTTAAATATCGCGATGACTCAGATATCTCCCTTTGTATATATATACGAACATTTTTATCTTATGAATGCACTCGCACATTCGCTCGCTAGTGTGTCTGCTCGATTTGCTTGTGGTCTGCTATCCTTTTTATGGCGTGCCAAAAATAAACGTATTCAATACTTCGAATTCATCTTCTGATTTATAAACTGTCAGGCTCTATTTGGCGACGATTTTCTGAACGAGTTAATTACGAAACTTAAGAACACCTCTAAATGGGCACACTACATATTCATTATGAAATAAATTATTTTGTGAATTGTAACTTATTACTTTTAAGTAGTATGGTTAATAACGTAACAAATTAATGTGGCTAAGTAGATCTTAATACAATAGAAAAGATGAATTTACAATTGATAAGAATACACTGGTGATCAGTACTGACTGCTTTTACGTGTTTGAGTCTAATATTCTGTTGAACATTAAAATATCAATAGACAAAGCATAATTTGAGACTGCAAAGAATTAAAATCTAGTTGAAATATTTTTCAAGTTGATATACATTTTTAAGCAAAGAGAAACGAATTAAATAATTTATGTTGATTAGCTCAACAATAGAATTTATTATTATCTGGTAAATTACTCTAACTGCTTAACAATATACATTAGAATATGGAATGGAAATAGTTGTTACCTCTATGATGAAGAATCAATCATAGTTTTATTTTTCCTTTGAACTGAGCATTTCCCAATGAAGTAATTGTCGACTACCTGGTTGGGGTCCGCGAGATGATAATAATCGATGGTTAGAGACCTTGAATGACATGGCTCAAAATCGTTCGCAATGGCATTTATGTTCTTTGTGTTCTCTCAAATCCTAATCTTCTGGATTCTTCAACATCTCTAGTTTTGACTTTCTAAACTTTTCTCACTGAATCATACTTCTTGAGTAGTATCTTCTAATCCTAACCTCTTCGATTACTTCTAATACTTTTACTACCTCTTCTACTATTTCAGTCATAAAAACACTTCCGAAGCTAAACTAATTTCTCATTATCATCTACTTAGTGGTTCAAGAAATCGATTTCGGAATGTGATGTATTTGAACGATAACGAGTTCATATTAGTCGGTAAGCAAGAGCGAGGATCGATGATCTGACGACACGACAGGCGAATACTCTAATCCGATTGTCTCAAACCTCCATTGAGTAGAAGAAGAAGACTTGATATGAAGTAGAACATGTATTCTCTACAAGCATCCAGAAAGTACGAGTTCCGAGTCTAGAAGAGAATCAGGATCCCGGACTAAGGGATCCGCGTCATAAAACGTTATAGATAATGTGTATTTATACAGTTACGTCGAGTAGGCAACAACATTGAAGCCTGTGATATTGATAGTTAGGACTACCAATGAGAAACACCATTTGAAATGATGATGGCAGTCAGAACGACCAATAGGAATTGACCAATAGAACTAGACTTACAAATAATTTTCATTGGATGTTAAATGAATATCCTAACAGAATGCGAAGATGATTTTTATTATTAACTATCAAAGAAAAGTAATAAAAACACATGATAGTTGTCCTATCGTAGTTAATTACTTTTAGGAGGCGCACAAACATTTACTTACTTACTTACGCCTGTTACCCCCAATAGAGCATAGGCCGCCCACTAGTTTCCTCCAACCAACTCTGTCCTGGGCTTCCTTCTCCAGTTCTGTCCAATGTTTGTTCATTCTTCTCATATCTTCTTCTATTTCTCGGCGTAATGTGTTCTTTGGACTTCCTCTTTTCCTTTTGCCTTGAAGGTTCCATGTGAGGGCTTGTCTCGTGATGCTGTTAAGTACTTTTCGTACTGTGTGTCCTATCCACTTCCACCGCTTCTTCCTGATTTCCTCCTCCACTGGAATCTGGTTTGTTCTCTTCCACAGTAGGTTGTTGCTGATGGTGTCTGGCCAACAAATCCGAAGTATTTTGCGTAGACAACTGTTAATGAATACCGTGAATAGTCTAGATGATGGCTTTGGTAGTTCTCCATGTTTCCGCTCCATACAGTGGAACTGTCTTCACATTTGTATTGAAAATCGTGATTTTGGTTTTGGTTGAAAGTTGTTTTGAGTTGCAGATATTTTTCAACTGTAGAAATGCAGCCGTTGCTTGACAATCCGCTCCCTCACATCTGCATCAGATCGACCTTTGTTGTCAATGTATTAAACTACATATTTCTTAATAATGTTGTAAGTTATTTTAATAATTTTTTAGTAAAAAAAGCCTCAACATCTCAAATTTCATGTATTTATCATTTAAATAACTAAATTTTTCAAATCCTATTTCTATTTTAGACAACTATTGATTCATCCGTGCTTCTCAATCATCATGCTAATCGTCAATCTAATAATGAAGAACGTTTGAAAAAATTCTCAACACATTTAAATCCCAACATTTTAAATACTATTAAAACACAACTGTTACAGTTAGATAGAAAAATTGATTTTGATTTAAAAGAAACTGATCAACTGGAAGAAAATGAACATGTTGAAGAACAACGTCTTATTAGACAAAAAGTGGAAGAAGTCAGTGATGATCAAACATTTGATTCTGTAAAAATTCATTTATCCAATTCAGAAAACGACTATCAAACTGAAGAAGAATTGTTATTGGAAAGCAAACGATTAATTGAAGCATTTGATCAACATGTGAATATGCGTAAAAAGCTAAGGGATGAAGAAATTTTAGCTAAATATAAAGGTTAGTTCAGTAGCTATTATTTATCTCTGATTCTAATAATTATTATATGACATTTAAATATTGGAGGAGTGGGGGGAATGGAACTAAATTTTACAAATTGATTGATTACATGATTAAGTTTTGCAAAAAAATATTGATTTTTATCTTTTTTATACACTGAACTTTGTCTTGATAAATACAGAATGTTAATAGAAAAATATGATCACTGAACTAATAATGATTACAACTCATGGAACTTAATCGTCAGATTTCAATTGACTAGGTTTTAAGAGAAGTCATACGACAAAATTATATATATATATAGGCATTACGGAGTTGTGAAGATTGTTAAATTACACATTTTTTGAAACCATGAATCGATCAATGTTAGACTGTCAGCATTAGAAACCTGGAAGCACTGAAGTTCAACCTGTTCGGGTGTAGACACTGTCTACCGAAGACTGTGTATGCGGTTGCGCAAGTCCGTGAATTGATCGAAGTTAAACATTAACACTGTCAGATACCGGCTCAGTGGTCCGATGGTTAGGCGTTCGCGCACAATACCGAAGGTCTTGGGTTCGGATCCTGCGGGGTGCATGAGTCGTGGGTGCGCACTGCCACTGAGGAGTCCCATACAAGTATACTGGACTTCGTACGTGATCTGACTCTTCTATGACACACGAAACAACAAATGCAAGAGAAGACAATGAGTGTAGCAGCAGCAGGTATCAACATACATTAAGAGAAAAGCGAGATTCTCCGATACAATACAACATGCACCAACCAAAACACTCTTGATGGTGAAGGCTTCGAGGATGTAAAAACCTTCACATATTCAGGCAGCATTATTGATAATAAATAAGGTGGATTTGATGCAGATGTGAAGGCGCGACTTGGCAAAGAAAGAGTTGCATTTCTACAGTCGAAAAATATCTGGAACTTCAAATAACTTTCAACCAACACCAAAGTCAGAATTTTCAATACAAATACTAAGACAATTCTACTGCATGCAGCTGAAACTTTGAGAATTACTAAAGCCATCATCCAGAAAATACAAGTGCCTATTAACAGTTGTCTACGCAAAATACTTCGGATTCGTTGGTCAGACACCATTAGAAACAACCTAACGAGGGAGAGAACAAACAAGATTTCAACGGAGGAAGAAGCCCTGGAAGTTGATCAGACACTCTTTACGTATAGCACCCAACTGCGTCACAAATCAAGCCCTCACTTGAAATCTGTAAGATCAAAAGTAAAGAGAAAGGCCAAGGAACACAGTAAGCCGAGAAACGGAAACAGACATGATAAGAGTGATCAGAAATCGGACAGAACTTGAAAAGGATGGTCAGAATAGAGTAGGTTAGAGAATACTGGTCGTCGACCTATGTTTCATTGTGGATAGTTATTAGGGAATCAAACTACTTCAACCGAAACTGAATGCTTGAAAGCTCCGTATCAAAAAATACATAAAATCTTTTGAAAATCTCCTTTCCTTTGTCTATATCATAGTTTTTAATCCATTAACAAAATGACAAGTTCTGTATGTTAATTGAAATGTAGTTTCGTTAATAAGTGCAAAATGTGATCAAAAATGTTTATTCCATCGACAGCACATTTCGTACATAAAGTCATCATCATTACACTGTGGATAAACAGTGGGCTGGTACGGGTATGAGAGCGTTTGTCACTTCCCAGCTGCCCACACCGTGGAAGGTTTTTTGTTGAGGGACCTGAAAAGGAAGGTAGATTAGTGTTGGTCTTAGAGACCTGGGTGCGTAACCGCAGAGCCCAAGGGACAACTGCTTGAGGCCGGTCATACACGGCCTTTTTATGAAAGGTTTTTTGAGGATTAGCTCCGCTCTTTTAAAGCCCTTTGTGGGCAGCCCTTACCGACGGAGAAAGAAATCCGTGAGGTAGGTTGAGGTGTGACATTTTTAGGGTCGACCTTTTCTAACCCTTCCTTCCTTGTGAGAAGGCAGCAGTATCGCTGCAGATGCTGGTTGTCCGAGGGAAACACCTTACTGCTGTCACACCCCTCTGCAGTCAGCAGTACGACTACGCCCTCAGAACTTGGGTAGCTGCATTTAGTCTGATCGTTCTCCAATCGACCAGCCTGACATGGTATAACCTTCAGGAACATATGTTCTAGCCAGCACAGCTCGGTTGGATCATCACGATAGGCAAGCCCGACCACCACGTCAAGGTAGCAGCTAGGTCGGGGTGGATGAACAGTTGTCTACATTCAAATATAAAAACAGTTAAGAAATACACCTGTAAACATTTTCCATAGATTTGAATTCCAAGGGAATCATCAATTTCCTTCAATGTTGCTGCTATTAATCATTATTTTTATTAAAAAAAAGTGTAAAACGTTTGTATACAAATTGATTTCAATCATTATGAATGGATTTACATAAAAATTATTTACATTTGCAAAATACCATCTCATCTAAACTTGTATTTTTTATCTTACACTGAAAAGATTTCTCTGTTGGTTAATGTACTCATTACTGTTGATTAGGTATTGTTTGGGAAGAGTAAGATCTTCAGGAATCACTTGAAAAATGTCCTAATTTTGTAATTCATTTCTGAAATTTCGAATTTCTATGTTTTCGCGCCAAATGACCTTTCCCACTCGGAAAACCCTTTACTGTCATTGTCTGATGTATTGTTTTAGTACGCTAATTTTGTGGCTCCCACCAAGGGCGTTTCTATCATTGCATAATTATCCTTGATTTGTGTGCTTAGCAACCGAATTTTCTCGGATGCTTGTAGAATACATTCCCTATGTCTTATCTAGACGTCTTGATATAGTTAGCGGGACAATCGGATTAGAATAGCCTATCGTGTCACTTAGTTATTGCTCATTGTTCTGGTTTACCGAGTAAGGCGTTTACCGAGTAATATAGCATTCAATTATATTAGTTGACGAGCAGCATATCAAGTATCACCTGAAAAAATATTTTCAAATAACTTTGTTTGTATGCGAATATGATGGTATCATACACAATTAAGAACAATGGATAGTAACATCATTTACACAAAATCTGAATGATATACCATTACATGTGTTTAGGTTGATTCATTTCAGCAGTAATATATTGACCGTACTGCATTCAATTAATTAACTTGTATATCACTAAAAATACATATAGTCAATCAATTACTACGTGGAACTCTGTACATGAGTACATAAGTTCAGGTTACCATACTACATTAGCTCAGAGAGGCAACTGTCGATTTGAATCCCATAGTGGTAGCGATAGTAGAAGTATTAGCAGTAATGAAGAAGAATAGGGTTTGAAGATATGATTCAAGAAGTTTGATTCAGTGAGATAAATTTAGAAAGAGATAGGTAGAGTTGACGACGAATTCAGAAGATTAGAATTTAAGAGAATACAACGAGTGTGTGCACTCGCGCCATTGTAAATGATTTTGAGCAATGTCGTTTAAGGTCACTAACCGTCGCCGACCTAAACAAGGTAACCTACAATATGATACCAACATGATACAGTTCACTTGTCAGTGACTTCATGGATATCTGCCATATTTTAGTTTGGTCGCCGCTAGCTTTCTTCCAACCTACTACTACAACACAAAACAGTCGGTGGTTGGGCATACGTAACACATATCTTAACCACCTCAACTGATGAAGTTTCAATACTTTATCGATTGATCTGCCATTCTTACCTAGTACTCGTTTCCTAACGACAGCATTGCTTACTCGGTTGTCCCAGGATATACGAGCAATGCTTCGAAGACATCTATTATCGAAAACTAGTAACCTAAGAATGTCTTCTACTCTGACTGGCCATGTTTCGCATCCATATAGTAGGACAGACCGTAGTAAACTCGTCTTTTGGTTAGCAAGTGGATATCTCGCCTATGCCATAAGTGACGCAAGTTAGCAAAAGCCAGTCGAGCTTTCTGCATTCGTTCTGAGATTTCATCAGTCACCAGTCCATCAGCACTGATGAGACTCCCGAGATAAATGAAACGGTCTACACGTTCGACTACTTTACTACCTATCACTAGTTCAGGTGACCATGCAACACATACAATCAAATTCAGTTATCCTGTATAAAGTTTTCAATAATAAAATTGTGACAAACATTTTTTTCGTCTTTGAATGAAATACTTGTTTTTTTAATTTTTACTTATCAATATTGTTAACTTTCTTTTCTTATGAATCTGTTTCTCTTTTCTATTATAATGACAATCAATCATCGACATCAGAATATCAAGATGAAGGAATTTTGCCTGAACTAGAAGGCATACAACAAGATATTGTTAATACACATGAACTAGAGTATGTGTAATTTTTTATTTTCATAATCGGTATAATATTTTTTGAATTTTCAGATTTGGTAATTCTACAGTTAGAATAACACTTATAAGCGAACAATATTGTTTTCGATTAGATCGTCATCAGGCTGCTTTACTCTAAGATACATGAATATTTAAATGAAAATGTTAAACCAGTCAAGACAATTTGAGTGATAATCACAATGAAATGAAAAAAGGCAAAAGTACAAGTGGATAGTAGGAAGACAGAGGTGTACTGATAGTAGTAAGAAAATCTATAAAATATGATAACTAAAGTAGGTCAAAGGTGGATGAATAGACTTCAAATAGTCAATAAAAAACATCAAAACCATTACGTAATAAGCAAATATGTAAAAATATAATGTCAATCGTTAGTTACGTCATATCCGGCCACGGGAGAGATAGAGGTGTCACGAAATTCTCCTGAATACATAAATTAGGGTTGAATGTACGTATTCCTGTGGCTTCTGCAATGTATGTAGGAGACGGGATCGAACTCCGTTGGGAAATGATTGAGGTATAAGATAGATATTCCGATATAATGTTATCTCGTTTTCTATAAATCGTCTGAGAGTTATTTATATATATTAATAGAACCATAAGAGATTTAACAAATTTTGAAAACGTTTTCTCCGTTGATATTGGTATCTAAGGTAGAAATGATTTGTTGTGGATAAATTTGCTAAATGAACGCATGATCTGATTACCTCTCCGCATCTGTTAACCCCGAGACTAAATCTGTTGAGAGGTTGATGCATGGCACCAATCGTTTTGGTCTGAATACTGG
Organism: Schistosoma turkestanicum; assembly: GCA_944470395.2. Taxonomy (NCBI): domain Eukaryota; kingdom Metazoa; phylum Platyhelminthes; class Trematoda; order Strigeidida; family Schistosomatidae; genus Schistosoma; species Schistosoma turkestanicum. Next base: position 1,819,578 of record OX103977.1, read on the forward strand.
CTGTGCTTCTCATGGAAGGATGAGGGAAGCTTTTGATCTAGTGCATTCCCCCCGAACCATCACTAAATACTATTTTATGTCAGTCATATTATTAATGCGCCGACCAATTTTAATAGCCTCTACGTCGTTGCAGATTAAGTTAATTTGGTGATCGGTCAACTTCTTCAACTTATCCAGTCCTAGTCCGAGTTACTACTGCTTTCTCGATAATTTTTTTCACCATGACTTCGCAGTGTTTTTCATCAACAATGTTTAACATTCCATTAGATAGATACACAGTTAGTTGGTTGTTCAGTTGTGTAGATCTTCGGTGACGCGATCTTCTCTGATGTTTTGCTTCTTATGTGATTTTGTCAGTAGTTATATCCACCTGTAAGTAAGCATGATAACGATTCATCTTATTGGAAACATATTTTCTACGATTTAAATGAAACTCTATAGTTAAAAGCTACTCTCACTCTGGCCGTTCGTAGTTTGAATCGCTTAGAATATACTTTTTGGTTGATGGTGGCATCTTCTAGTTTTACTGTGACTTTCTTTATGCCATTTTCTAGAATATGTTGTACGATGACTTTGAAACGGGCTAAACCTTTTGAAATGTCAACCTCCACACAGACAGCGTGGCTTATAGCTGTCATTGCGGTAATTCTGTGTGCTAACAAATAGTGGCTCTTTTCTCTCAACTTCATTGATATCTTGTAATCGGATACTGTTCACTCTCTTCGGGGTTTCGCTTTTCGAATTCCCTAGCCTTTGGCACTTACTAGTCACTTCTTGTAAGCCAATGCTGGAGCAGTATTCACGTTTGCTTAGGATTCATGTTTGGATATCTTGTAGTGAAGGAGAACACAGGTGAGGGCAACCGAATTGTATTTAACGCAAATTACAGAGTTACTCAGTAAAATAGGAAAACCATATCGTAACCGTTAATTTGCAAATCTTCAATCCATCATCAATCCATTGTCTGACATTTCACTATTCATGCTATTTCATACAAATTCCATTGTGTTCCCACTCTTCCTTTCTTGATCTTCCCTCATCTCCTGCTTCCAGACATTACGTTTTTACTCGCGTCATATACTACTTATAAGTAGCGTGCACCGCAATCTGAGTACTCGTATAAATTCAGGCTGCGGATATATACGAGACACTTGAACTGATCTTTTGTCTTAGAATACAACTTAAACCCCTGACATTCTCAGTTCACAATACCTGTATGCTTTAACCAGCCGTCTCATGAATATTAAGAAGTGATAACTGTTCTCAGAAGTTTTCAGACAAGATTTTAAATGTTTAATCAAAATCAAATTCCGGTGGCGTCGTCTGAAGAATAAAGTTTCTGTGGCGTGTATTTTTCACTGTTCCAAATTTTCTTAAAAGTATTCTCAATTTTGAAGCGTCATACATAACTAATGGAATTTATTACTTGAGTTCACAAGGTTAAGATTCATAAAAGGCGTATTTTGTTGAGTATTCAGTCTCAGATATGTCACAGGTGAGCCCTTTCAAATCACTGATATTTAGATAATATAAACATTAAGTTCAAAAGAAAATGAAAATGTTCAACAACATCGAAAAGTACTCAATAATTTATATTCAACCTCTTATGTGAAATGCTGTCTATTATAGAATTAAAACAGCTGAATTGGTACGTTACATCAGATTGGGGAGTTATTCAAACTTGATCTCAGCTTTTTTTAGAAGTTACGAATAGTTTTTATGATATTCATAATCTATGATTAAAGATATTCAGTCATCAGATCAATCCACTTACAATGTAGCCAATCCACTTGTTCCCTATCTAGTTTTTAAATTTCCTAGTTGAAATATAGTTGTATACTATTTTATTGATATACTTGAAACTATCACGAGTTCACCTTACTTGGTAAACATAACGAAGAGCAATAACTCAGTGACACGATAGGCTATTCTAATCCGATTGTCCCAGGCTCTGCTAACAAAAGCAAGAAGTCTTGATAAGGTGTTGAGAATGTATTCTACAAGCACACAAATCAAGCTTCTTTATAAAATGATAGGAACGCCATTTGGAGAGCGACAAAAATAGCGTACTAAAATAATACATCAGACAAAGACAGTCAAGGGTTTTTCGAGGGGCAACTATGAGCTGAAGGTCAATTGGCGCGAAAACATGGAAATTCAAATTTTCAGAATAAAATTAGAAAATCAGAACCTTTTTCAAGTGAGTTCTGAGGATCTAACGTCCCCAACATTTATTGACAATATGGTATGGCAACTTGAAATGTTGTACTTACTACGTACGATGTTCTACGATGTAACTGACTGACTCTTTTGTTTTTGAAGTCCACGTTCTTGCGGGCTGTTTAATCCTGAAGCTTTACTCATCCTTCTAAGCACTATTATTAATATACTATTTAAAATAGAAACCTGTACAGCTAATGATGAAGATTTCTCAGTTGAAGCACCTACCTCAGAGAACCTATCTGTAACCAAAATCATCCTTTTAAGCTACTAATCTGAAAATGTCGTAAATAGTCCGGAAATTATCGAATCACTGAATCATAACAAAAAAATCAATAATGAATTTGAATTTCTTTTCATAATCATTGAATTGTCAAGAAACCTGTCATCTAGTTACAATCATTAGTTATAGTCATTACCTTAAAGAGTAATGTGATTATTTTTGTTGGTAAATCAGCCTCACAAGGGAATGAATGAGAAGATTGCGGTGGCTGAATAGTTTTTGGTTGTGAAGTTTTTATTGTTCTTCTTCTTCTTCTGAACAACATCATTAGCACAAGATATGAAGAGTATTCGGATTTCTGCAATCAACATCAGGGTTAACAGAACAAGCTACAGGTCAAACGTGAAGAAATTCGAATACTCTTCACTTCTTCGATCTGAAGTTTGTGCTTATGATGATGTTATTCAGAAGAAGAACAATGAAAACTGAGATAGTGGAGAAAGCTTGTAGCTCAGGTGGATGATTGTGGTGGTGCTTCGTTCTCTGAGCTGGATGTTTTGGTTATGGAGCTTTCATTGTTCTTCTGCTGAACAACATCATCAGCACAAACTTCCAATAGCAGAAGTGGAGCATTCGAATTTCTCCAAGTTTGACCTGTAGCATGTTCTGCTAACCTCGCTCTTGACCTTAAACCTGTCGTTGTTTGCACATTTTTTATCTGTTTTTTGATCCTATGTCGCCTATGATTTTTCTGATTGGTTGATATATTGAGTAAATGTCGATGTGTTTGTTGACTGCTAATTAACCTGAGTGCTAAGCTTCTAAAAATTTTCTAGTGTTCTTTGTCCTCTCCCTATCCAGCCAGTATTTCCACATTGTCCCAGTCGAGTGTATGTCTATAATTGTCGGTATGTATTGATATAAGCGAAGAGTTGTCGTGGCGTTTTACTGCTAATCGGTGTTCACGTAAACGAAGCTGGTGAGGCCGTCCACTTTGTCCTATGTAGTGTTTTTCACAGTCTGAGCAACTCTTTCTCTACTCCTCATCGTACCCTACTTACATAATCAATGAAATCATAATAATATGATCAATTGAATATTGAATATATAATTGAAACATTCAATGTTTTTCATGAATCAATCAATATTCAATGTTACATTGATAATGAAGATTATTTTATTTTGTAAATCAATTACTGGTTTGTTCTCTCAAATCCTAATCTTCTGGATTCTTCAACCCCTCTAGCTTTGTCTTTCTAAACTTTTCTCACTGAATCATACTTCTTGAATAATATCTTCTAACCCTATCCTCTCCGATTACTTCCAATACCTTTACTACCTCTACTACTATTGTATTTGAATTGACAATTACATCTGTGTGCTAATGTGATGGTATGGCAACATGAACTTATGTACTTACGTACGAAGTTCTACGTTGCATCTGACTGACTGACTGACTGGTTTGTTTTATATTTTTGATTGTAAAAACATCAGATTGGCAGAAGAATTAACTGAAGCTCTAGATGAAGTAGAAGAAATAGAGGAAGAAGAAGTAGAAGAAGGAGAAATCGAAGCTATGAAAGAAACACATGATGATTTCAATGAAACTAAAAGAGTAAAATCTAAACTTCTTATAGTTCATGATTTATTACGTGAACGTATAGGATTGGAACGAAGTTTAAAGGTATGATTAGAAGTTTAATTTATCAATATTGAGTTATATGTATATATCTATATTACTGAACTTTGAATTTGTTTCATAGTGTTATAAACAGTAAACAAGCAGTATACAATTGCCTGTCAAATTTGAATGATTAAACTTGAATTCTACTCTAATTCTGTTACAATATAGCTATCGGTGTAAATGACTTAATGCTATGATGTGTAGAATACAAACTGAAGTTTAGACTGAGGAATAACACTGTTTAGGTAGTTTAGATACTTGTCTTCACCCAGTTTAAGTCCAAAACAAGTGATCTCGGTAAATAACGGTTCTAAAAAATATTACCACTCAGTTATTCTACCAACAATTGTACAATTATTCAAATCAATGATATTCTATCCCACATGGATAGATCAGATTCGTTCGAAAGATAATACTTGGTCACTATATAACACAGATTGCTTCTTATTCTAGAAGGGTGCTTCGATTCACAATTAAAATGCACAATTCCAGTCCGTACAAGCAACCCAATCAAAAGAGGAACAAGTCAATATGGCTGTCGTCATGACTAAGACTATCAACTTAAACAACATAAATGCAGTTCACAAGGAAACATAGAAACTCAGTAAAGGCGGAGGAAATAGAAACTATTATAAAATATACATATTATCATCACAAAATGGAATCGAACAGATTCACAAAATATACAACTGAAAGAATCTCAATAAGAACAAATAACAAACAAAGCGTTCCAAATTAGATCTTACATGGTGTTGTATTAGGTTTAAGTGTTTCAACAATTTATAGACTATAAATAGGAGGATATCAGAAAACCGTAACACATGTAGAAACCAGGTGAGGGCGCGGATTGGCAAAGCAACGGCTGCATTTTTACAGTTGAAAAATATCTGCAACTCCAAACAACTTTCAACCAAAACCAAAATCACGATTTTCAGTACAAATGTCAAGACAGTTGTTCTACTGTATGGAACGGAAACTTGGAGAACTACGAAAGGCATCATCCAGAATATACAAGTGTTTATGAACAGTTGTCTATGCAAAATACTTCGGATTCGTTGGCCAGACACCATCAGCAACAACGTACTGTGGGAGAGAACAAACCAGATTCCAGTGGGGGAGGATATCAGGAAGAAGTGGTGGAAGTGGATAGGACACAGACTACGAAAAGCACCTAACTGCGTCACGAGACTAGCCCTCACATGGAACCCTCAAGGTAAAAAGGAAAAGAGGAAGGCCAAGGAACATATTACACCGAGAAATAGAGAAAGATATGAGAGGAATGAACAAACATTAGACAGAACTGGAGAAGGAAGCCCTGGACAGAGTTGGTTGGAGAAAACTGGTGGGTGGCCTATGCTCCTTTAGGGGGTAACAGGCGTAAGTTATTAAGTAAGTATTTAGAAACCAGCCAGCATCCAACAGTGTTTTTAGCTACTCATTTGAATCAATACATGATACGACTGTGCTACCATCATCGATTGTCTTCTATGAGTCACTGCCTCATATCTATCACACTACCGTTATCGGATGAAATTTCAATCTAACCATTATTCTTATTATGATGTTGTTTCACAAAAACGATTATAATCCAATACAATCAACAAATAATTATCACTGTAAAAGCTTTAATGTGTTAGCCTACTTCTATGTTCAGTTTGGTGAAGTCAAGGTTCTAAAATGATTTAATTTGGCTGTGAACATAAGCCACTGGATTTCCAAAATACAGACATATTCGACTAGGACGGATTTATTGATAACTAAAAAAGAATCGTCATTTCATATACATAGAAAACAATAATACAGTGTAGTAGTGTTGGGGATGTTAGATCCTCAGAACTCGCTTGATAAATGCCTTATTTTGGTTTTCACGTTTGCCAGCATGGGCTGATCAGTTGACATTGAGATTTCATTTCCCATCAGGAAAATCCATGGCTGTGATTGGCTGCTGTGTATTTTAGTGAGCTATTTTTGTGACTGTCCCGAGGACGTTTCTATAATGTATAAATAAACGAGAGTTGTATGCTTGATTGTATTGTGTGATTGTTGGGTGTTTGTAGAATGTACTTTCTACGCTTACAAAGCCTTCTATCTTCAGCTTGGGGATTCAAGGTAGCCTACCTGGACGCTATTAATTGTCTCGTTCGCGTTTATCGACTAAGGTAAACTCGTAATAGGCTCAAGCATACTGAGTGACGAACTCAATAAGTAGCTTACATTTTAATCCTATCAATATTTAGCTTTTGCGCTGTATAGTTTAGTCAGGATGCATTTTGATAATTGGCGATGTTTTTAGTTATCTTAGGAAACTCTCATTAACATGTAGGGGGGGATCTATTAGGGCAATTAAGCTGAAACACTTAGAAGCTACATTCAAAGACGCAGTCATTATGCTTACAAAATTGTCTTTACTTAATTACATTGATATATTTCATCCATTTTAATGTAACATTTAAAATATTTGAATATCCTTTCGTTATTTTCACTTAGATTACACCTGCTTTTGTATGGTCATACTTTGAATTATTAAGAAAAATGAAAAAGAAACTTCCACCATTAGAAATTCCAGGTGGTCAAGAATCGAATGAAACAATTGAATTGAACATTTAATGTTATCACTTACTGAATCATTCGCTGTTTTTATTACTTGTATTTATAAAAAAAAGGAATATTTTTATCTCTCTCTGTTTTATTCTGGAAACCAGTTGTATTGTAGTTGTGTCCAAATTCAACGGCGGGCTCACCATGTTGTTGTGGCCACATATCTGCGTGTTCTTATTCGCGGTAATGAAGCTCGTCTAGACAATCGTTACATAGTAGTGTCTGACGGTTATAAATAAGAAGATGAACTCGTAGTGATGAATCCGTTTATTCGGGACACACCACAAAGCGAATCGGAGAAGCAATGTGAATAAAACGATGAAGCTACGTGAATTGGAGAAGGCTGTTGAGCCAACTCTTAGAGATAGAGCATGACTAAGAATATTTAGTCAGACAAAAATAAAACAGACATGTGATCAACGAGATAGGCATGCACACACATGAATAAAAGTGACGAATAGTTGACAAGGTCAAATGACAAGTGGGACACGTCATGTGAGCTCATACAAACCAAACAATAATAAGAACGAATGGTACATATAAGTTGTTGCTACGCAAATGGCTTGGTTAAATAAGTGATTAATCGAAAGGGCTTAACCAAGTTCGATGTAAGCGAACTGGAATATATGTGGAGGCACTTCAGTATTACTTGTGTAATTTCCATATTTTCGACCTTAGGTTGATTACTGAGTGTAAGGGGACCGAAAGCTCTACTCCTGTTACACATTTATCTTGAATTTCTAAGAAGTGATCTACATAATGGACTGCCTGTATACTAACCATTGAGTTGGATGTATCATTATTAAGGAATAAAATTAGTAGTATTGGGATCACATAAATGCTATCAGTTCACAGATTCTATTACATTTATGTTGTGGTATGAATACCGATTTTCATTTTTACTTTGTTGAATCAAAACATCGATTTGTGGAGGATGTTAAAAACAGTCCGCCAGAAATGTGGTTATTCTTCAAAGGATGCTTCCAAGGGTTACAATATTCGGTGTCTTCATTTAGTTGCTTCATACATAATGTGACTTTTAGCCCGAAAAGTGCTGCTATTTCATTATTTTGTCCATCCGACGTTTATTTACCGCATCAAATATTTAGAGGAGATCCCGACCTCTTGACTTACTTTGCTAAGAAACGACTTACCTGAAAAATTTTTCACTGATAAATTCTTCATTACGCGAATCATTTTTAATATTAAATTTGAAATATGGTTCAAGCTTTAGGCCACTTGCTTACAGAGCGAAATAGAACATTTGAAAGTCATAGAGAAGAAGAATGTTTCAAGCAATACATAAGCAGGTTAACTGTGGGAACGATTCTCTTGTGATATACCAAGTTATCTTTGCGTAAAGTGATGAATTGCGTTTGGCATGACTGTCTCCTGTGATTTTTTAATTTGACGTCCAAGCCTTTTTTTAGTTTTTCGTGACATATCACGTTCTTATAGGGAAGCTGTTATGTTTTGTGTCATCCAGTTAGGTGACATATCAGTAGCCCCAGAGTTGTGTTTCACAAAGGTGTCTATCTGAGAGAGTGATGTCTGAAGATGGAAATTTATTGTGTGATAAAATTATTTTGATTATCAGAACAGATGTGAATGTAGTCATCTAATAATCAGTTTGTACTGTAAATGGATCTCTGAAGATTAGTTGAACATAGTTGGTAGGTAGATTTTCTTCTATAAATATATATCCCATCCAGTATTGATGTACTCTTTCATTACACCAGGAGGATGTAAGTTGTTCATTTCATACAGGGTCCAATGTTGATGCTAGAATATTTCGACCAGTTTACTGTCAGTCCTTTGTCCACTGCCTATTCCTCTACTGCCGTAAGGATTTTTAAAGTTCAAGTTAATAATTTTCGTTTTTACTGGATCTTCAGATGTTTGCTTCGTCTGTCTAGACTATCGCAACCGAGATTTGTTAATCTGACAGATCGAAAAGTGGATTGTACCTTATTTGGTTTCTAGTCAATGTCCTGAATTTGTAACTCACCATTTGTCTTCGTGCAAGACCTTCTACTAAGATCCAAGACATCAGTATGTCAGTAAATTCAGTCATCACAGCCATATGAAATAGAACTATATAGGGTAATGTTTTTTGTGTTTACAAACGAACATCTTAAAACGATTGCTAATGTTCCTACTCTGAGAATTATTCTCAAATATTTCAAGACTTTCCAAAAAAGTCAACCACAATAACCATAATTATTACTGGTGTCACAATTTCAGGCACTAGGACTCCTGTCATACGTTTGGCTGAGGTGTGCCGATTTACTGCGTGTTCTTATAGCTCCGTTTATAAATCAGAAGGTGAACTCTTATTGATGAATACGTTTATTTGAGGCACACCACATAGCGAATTGGAGAAGCGACGTGGAGAAGGCTAGTGAGCCAACTCCTTGGATTACAATGCGAGCGAATGGATGAAGCGAATAGGAGAAGGCTAGTGAGCCAACTCAAAGAGATAGAGTATGACTAAGAATATATAGTCAGACAATAATAAGACAGACATATGACAAGCGAAATAGGTATGCACACACATGAATAAAAGCGACGAATGATTGACGAGGTCAAATGACAAGCGATACAAATCATGTGAGTTCATGGGAATATTACGAGATTAACATTAAAGCGAAAAGGATGAGTAAGTGCGTAAGCGTAAGCAATGCTCAGTCGTACAAGCTCATACAAAGCAGATAATAAAAAATACCAATGGTACATATGAGTTGTTGCTATACAAATGGCTTGGTTAAATAAATTAATCGAAAGGGCTTAAGCAAATTAAATGTAAGCGGATGCAAATAAATGTGGTGGCACTACATGGCAACACACCCGCCGGCACGAGCGAACGGTAGATGTTCTCGATGGATGTGGACGAATGTTACACATCACTAAAAGGATGATGAAGGTTTACTACCTAGTCAAACTAAGTAAAGAATTAGGTATCCTTCTTGCAAAAACACAGTAATGCTGTAAGCATGCAGAAAAGTCAAGGTCGGATCGACTTCTTGACTTTTTCAGTTAAAATCAAAGTAATTTTCGGGTCGACGTACAAATTGGTGGTCATTATTGACTCCTGGAAACCAGAGTAAGTAGCTGTGTCTATTTAACGGACTGTAAGGTTCTTCCCGGATTCCGCCTGTAACCCCTGTAGAATCATTTTTTGAATGTTTTGTTTTTTGGAAAATCCCTCCATGTTTACATATTTTTGTTATGACATGACGGACTTTTTCTGTTGTCATTTTTGGTATTTTATTTGATTCCATTTTGAGATTTTATCATTGTATATTGTTATTCTTTCTATATTTTGTACTTATATTGAAGTTTTTGTGTTTGCTTCTGAACTGTACACATGTTGTTTAAATTTGATCTTTAATATGGCTACAGCCATATTTGGATTTGATACTGTTGCGGTTGGATCTAGCATCACTTATTCTTTTTGAACTCGGATACTCATCAGAGTAATTGGGACTTGGAAGGTGTATCAAAAGTCAGGTACTTGTTTGTATTTCCACTTTTTATAAAAATAGACCACTTTCTCCTAGAATTATTGTGTTCTGATATTGGACTAGGAGAGGGGTGCGTTCGACTTACACCTACTGGAAACAAATTGAACTGCTACGGTAGAAAATTCATCACCAGTCTGACTTTTGAGAAGAACAAGCCTACTACAGTCTGATTATTAAGAAGAATAAGGAAACATTTGTAATTTTAATCGTTTATGATATTAAACTTCTTGGAAGAAGAACTTTGGATTACTTATAGTTTTTTTGTGATCGAACTGTATTTTGGAAAACGAATTTCTGATCTTTTTGGATTTTTATTGACCAATATTTACCGGTGGAATTTCTTTATTTTGTATTTGTTATTTATCTTCCGTTGAACTTCAGTTAACCATGAGCAGCCGAAAGAAAACAAACACGAAGAGGGTGGAAGAGCATGAAGAATCCCGAAATGCTAGGCAAGTCGTTAATGATTCTTCTTGTTTAATGGGTTCACTTTCCACCAGTAGTGATGTTGTGTTTGATACGTATTATTGTAAGTCACCCTTAGAAGGCATTAAGGAACAAAATTTGGGCGAGAATTCCAAGGTACCAGAGAAGGATCAGATGCTTAGGACACCGATAGTAGGCTTGGAATTACCTAAGGTTGAACTTCTATTCTTTGACGGCAAACACCGAGACTACTTTAGGTTCGTTAAGCAGTTTGAGACGTTTATAGAACCTAGAGTAAGGGATGATAATTTGCGTTTATTATATTTAATTCACTACTGTAAAGGAAAAGCAAGAAACGCGATTGAAGGTTGCCTTATAATGGAACCACAAGTGGGATATAAAAGAGCTAAGGCTATTTTAAAGCAGCTCTTTGGACAATCGCATGTGATAGCCCGTGAAGCTTTGGAGGACTTGTTTAGAACTGGGAATGCGGACTATAATGATCCAGAAAAATTGACGGAATTAGCAATTAAAATGCAAAATGTTGCTATCATTATGGAACAGTTCAACTGTATTGCAGAAATAAATTCTTCAGTAACTTTAGAACGAATAGTTAGGCTCTTACCTCATCGAATGCAAGCCCAGTGGGCAGAGCTGGGAATCAAGTGGGACGAAGAGGAAAGAGAACCTAATTTCAATGAATTGACGGAATTTATTATGTCTCGTGCTAAGATAGCTAGTAGTAGGTTCGGAAGATTAGCTAATCGGGCTAAAACAGATCATAATACGGCAGCTATTAGTGATCTGCGTGCGAGACATGAGGATTCTTCGTTTACACCTAACTCACACCCGGAATTCAAGAGAGTTATTAATTGTATCAGAAAAGTATACCACGTTGAAAACCGAGTATGTGACCGCGATGATTTAAAACCCCTTGATGCGTATCCTAGTAAGAAGGCGGTTTGTGTAGCAGATAAGATGGCTTTTTTAAGTATGGAAAAGAAAGAAAAAGGCGAAAAGTGTAGGCGTCAGGATGGATCCGAGGTGTGTGATGGTAAAAGCCTCTTAACGGCTCGAAAAGCAAGGAACGGTTATTTGGATTTCAGCAAACAGAGGTTATTGAGTACAGTGAATATGAATTAGGACAAAACAGGTTTGGCTGGATGGAATAAAGATTATGTTCGGAACCCTTCACGTAGGGTAAATTATTTGACACGACCTAGAGTTGATGTTGCTAATGTAGCTTCTTTGAGTACTTCGGATCAAGACGAAATTGGATGTTTGAGCGTGGACAATGTAGGCATCGGTGGCAATGGCGTCAGCCACAGTGATGGCAGTACTGTGAGGGCTAACATTCGGTACCCTAGGTGCAATGAGGAGTCATCTAGCTTTCATGGACATGCTGTTGTTTTGAATATGCAGCCTGAGGAATCGAGCATGGAATTGTCCACCTGTCGCACTCCACCATCATTGACTTGTACTACAAGTATCGGGATGAGCATTACCAACAGTGATAAGATAGATAAGGCTAAGAGCATTCCTATTAAGGAAAGCAATGTTGATCGAGTAGAGTTAGCCACTGTGCATGAGTCGACTGGATGTCATGAGAAATGTACTATTGCTTGTACAGATGTCGGTGGCAATAGCTTAAGCCACAGTGATGCCGGTACTGTAAAAGCTAAGAAGAATAGGAAGCAACATGATGCTGCTATTATTAAGAAGCCTAAACTTCGTTCTCTTTCGGATGCTATGACTAGCAATGGAAATAGTAGTCATCGGAATCTTAGTATTGACAGCGATAGTAAAGAGACAGAAAGCGTGAGCAATCCACCTATAGTGACTAGTCGATCAACTTCATCGAATGAGCCTTCTAGTGTTTTGACGTCATCGGACCTTGCCACGAATGTTAGGTTGATTGAAGATACACGAGGTTGTGTAACTGTATCTGTTCCTACTTCGGTTGACTGTCAGTCAATGTAGAATTCTTTTTGAATGTTTTGTGTTTTTGGAAAATCCCTCCATGTTTACATATTTTTGCTATGACATGATGGACTTTTTCTCTTGACATTTTTGGTATTTTATTTGATTCCAATTTGAGATTTTATCATTGTATATTGTTATTCTTTCTATATTTGTACTTATATTGAAGTTTTTGTGTTTGCTTCTGAACTGTACATATATTGTTTAAATTTGATATAATATGGCTACCGCCACATTTTTGGATGGACGCGGTGGCTGCTGGACTTAGTGTCACTTACTAGTTATTGTGTTGGATACTCTGCGCAGTAATTTAACCCTGGAAGGAACACAAATTCCGTAAGACTTTGTATTTCTATTTTATAATAATATAGAGACGTTTTCTCCTAGAATTTTGCCCTTTTTGATTTGGCTGGGACCTGGATCTAGGAGGAACGTACAGGAGTGTTTCTATTGGAAACAATTAGGACAGCCACTGTCGAAATAAATCTACAGTCTGGAATTTTCTTCTTTCGTGGACTATACTTTGTGGAATTTCTTCTTTCGTGGATTATACTTTGTGGAATTTTCTTCTATTTTGAATTATACTTTGGAAATATTCATCGGAACATATATATTTTGGAACTATTCGGATTATTAAGAATTATAAAGAAACATTTGGAATTTTAATCGTTTATCACACTAGACTTCCTTGGAGGAAGAAGTCGGATTATTCACCGTATTTTTGAACTGAACCGTGGAATTACTATTTTGTATTGTTACCTTTTCTACTGAACTTTATTTATAATGTCAATCAGAAAAAAATCACACATGAGGACGGTGGAAGAGCTCGACGGATCACAGGGCTCTAGGCAAGTCGTTGATGATAACTTTTTTATGGGTAACCCACATGTTATGTCTGATATTTATTATTGTAAGTCATCGATAGAGGGTTTAGAACTACCTAAGGTTGAACTCTCATTTTTTGACGGAAGGTCTCGCGACTATTTTAGGTTCATACGACAAATAGAATCGTTTATAGAACCTCGAATCAAGGATGATCAAGTGCGTTTATTGTACTTAATTCATTATTGTAAGGGAAAAGCAAAAAATGCGATTGAAGGCTGTATTATTATGGATCCACAATCAGGATATAAGAGAGCTAAGGCCATTCTAAAACAGCTCTTTGGACAGACGCATGTAATAGCGCGAGAAACCTTAGAGGACTTATTTAGAACTGGGAATGTAGAATTTAATGATCCTGAATCATTGACGAACTTGGCTATTAAAATGCAGAATGCTGCTTTAACTTTACAACAGCTCAATTGCACAACGGAACTTAACTCTATGGCTACTTTAGAACGAATAGTAAGGCTCTTACCTCGTCGAATGCAAGCCCAGTGGGCAGAGCTAGTATTCAAGTGGGGCGAAGAGGAGAGAGAGCCCAATTTTAACGAATTGACGGAATTTATTATGTCTCGTGCTAAGATAGCTAGTAGTAGGTTTGGAAGATTAGCTTATCAGGCTAAAACAGGAAATAATACGGAAGCTACTAGTGGTCTGCGTGCGAGACATTCGGATTCTTCGTTTCTACCTAAAGCACGCTCGGAAGATAAGAGATTTGTCAATTATATCACGAAAGCATACCCTGATGAAGGACGAGTATGTGACCGTAACGATGTAAAATCTCTTGATGCATGTCCTAGTAAGAAGCCGGTTGGTGTAACAGATAAGATGGCTTTTCTAAATATAGAAAAGAAAGAAAAGGGTGAAAAGTGTAGGCATCAAGATGGATCCGAAGTGTGTGATGATAAAAGCCTCTTAGCTGCTCGAAAAGCCTGGAACGGTTATTTGGATTCGAGTAATCAGAGGTTAATGAGTTCAGCAAATATGAATAAGGCCCAGGCAGGATTAACTGAACGGAATAAAGCTTATTTTCGGAACCCTTCAGTTAGGGTAAATTATATAACTGGACCTAGAGTAGATTCTAGGATAAGTGATGGTGGAACAGTAACGGCTAAGAAGCCTAGGAGACATGATGCTACTATTACTAAGAAGCCTGAACCTCATGCTCTTTCGGATGCTACGACTAGCCATGGAAATAGTAGCCATCAGAACCTTAGTAGTGACAGTGATAATAAGGATATAGAAAGTGTCAGCAGTTCACTTATAGGGACTAGTTTATCAACTTCATCGAATGAGCCTCCTAGTGTTTCGACGCCATCGGACCTCGTCACGAAGGTTAAGTTGATTGAAGATGCACAAGGTTGTGCAGCTGTAACTGTTCCTATTACGGTTGACTGTCAGTCGAGTGATGATGAGAAGAAAGTGTTTGATGGTAACAGCCAGTCTACAGTGCTGTGTGATGACGATGCTATTGTTGAGCATATGTCTTGTGCCGCTGAAACGGATGCTAATGCAGAACGGAATCAATTAGACGTTGATAATAAACTGGATGTCACTGATGTGACAAATGAGTTACCGACGATGATGAATACTGTTCAAACCTCCTCTGCATCAGGAGATGGAAGGATAAATATTGATCCTACGTCATGCTACTTAAAGTCTTCTGGAGACGATGAAATGTCAAAATTGGAAATCTCACCCTTGCATATTATTTATGGGTCAAAAACTTCTGTTGATAAGTTAGCATCACGGACTTCATGGTATCTGCTGATCGGAGCAAGTGGTGGTGCATTGGCGACTCGTCCCCATGATAGGGAATGTAGTCTTCGAATAGGATATGACCAGTTTTACGATGTGTTGTTCATGTTCGTATGGGTTAATTGGGTAAGGTTTATACTACCGTTAGGTCATTCCACGATAGATAGGGGAATCAAGGGCCTGATGGGGAAGTATAGGTACCTAGTCAACACGATAGGTCATATCCATGTTGGATGGCGGGTAGGCGTACCGCTGTAAGTCCTACACGTTATTCCGGTGTGGATTAGGGGATAACGGGGAACCCTAAAAAAAGTGTCACTAACGCTTGCTCTTTTTGCATCGAGAGATTTTGCGGGCCGGTGTAGAATTCTTTTTGAATGTTTTGTGTTTTTGGAAAATCCCTCCATGTTTACATATTTTTGCTATGACATGATGGACTTTTTCTCTTGACATTTTTGGTATTTTATTTGATTCCAATTTGAGATTTTATCATTGTATATTGTTATTCTTTCTATATTTGTACTTATATTGAAGTTTTTGTGTTTGCTTCTGAACTGTACATATATTGTTTAAATTTGATATAATATGGCTACCGCCACATTTTTGGATGGACGCGGTGGCTGCTGGACTTAGTGTCACTCACTAGTTATTGTGTTGGATACTCTGCGGAGTAATTTAACCCTGGAAGGAACACAAATTCCGTAAGACTTTGTATTTCTATTTTATAATAATAAAGAGACGTTTTCTCCTAGAATTTTGCCCTTTTTTGATTTGGCTGGGACCTGGATCTAGGAGGAACGTACAGGAGTGTTTCTATTGGAAACAATTAGGACAGTCACTGTCGAAATAAATCTACAGTCTAGTGATGATGAGAAGGAAGTGTCTGATGGTAACAGCTGTAGATTTATTTCGACAGTGGCTGTCCTAATTGTTTCCAATAGAAACACTCCTGTACGTTCCTCCTAGATCCAGGTCCCAGCCAAATCAAAAAGGGCAAAATTCTAGGAGAAAACGTCTCTATATTATTATAAAATGGAAATACAAAGTCTTACGGAATTTGTGTTCCTTCCAGGGTTAAATTACTGCGCAGAGTATCCAACACAATAACTAGTAAGTGACACTAAGTCCAGCAGCCACCGCGTCCATCCAAAAATGTGGCGGTAGCCATATTATATCAAATTTAAACAATATATGTACAGTTCAGAAGCAAACACAAAAACTTCAATATAAGTACAAATATAGAAAGAATAACAATATACAATGATAAAATCTCAAATTGGAATCAAATAAAATACCAAAAATGTCAAGAGAAAAAGTCCATCATGTCATAGCAAAAATATGTAAACATGGAGGGATTTTCCAAAAACACAAAACATTCAAAAAGAATTCTACACCGGCCCGCAAAATCCCTCGATGCAAAAAGAGCAAGCGTTAGTGACACTTTATTTAGGGTTCCCCGTTATCCCCTAATCCACACCGGAATAACGTGTAGGACTTACAGCGGTACGCCTACCCGCCATCCAACATGGATATGACCTATCGTGTTGACTAGGTACCTATACTTCCCCATCAGGCCCTTGATTCCCCTATCTATCGTGGAATGACCTAACGGTAGTATAAACCTTACCCAATTAACCCATACGAACATGAACAACACATCGTAAAACTGGTCATATCCTATTCGAAGACTACATTCCCTATCATGGGGACGAGTCGCCAATCCACCACCACTTGCTCCGATCAGCAGATACCATGAAGTCCGTGATACTAACTTATCAACAGACGTTTTTGACCCATAAATAATATGCAAGGGTGAGATTTCCAATTTTGACATTTCATCGTCTCCAGAAGACTTTAAGTAGCATGACGTAGGATCAATATTTATCCTTCCATCTCCTGATGCAGAGGACGTTTGAACAGTATTCATCATCGTCGGTAACTCATTTGTCACATCAGTGACATCCAGTTTATTATCAACGTCTAATTGATTCCGTTCTGCATTAGCATCCGTTTCAGCGGCACAAGACATATGCTCAACAATAGCATCGTCATCACACAGCACTGTAGACTGGCTGTTACCATCAAACACTTTCTTCTCATCATCACTCGACTGACAGTCAACCGTAATAGGAACAGTTACAGCTGCACAACCTTGTGCATCTTCAATCAACTTAACCTTCGTGACGAGGTCCGATGGCATCGAAACACTAGGAGGCTCATTCGATGAAGTTGATAAACTAGTCCCTATGAGTGAACTGCTGACACTTTCTATATCCTTATTATCACTGTCACTACTAAGGTTCTGATGGCTACTATTTCCATGGCTAGTCGTAGCATCCGAAAGAGCATGAGGTTCAGGCTTCTTAGTAATAGTAGCATCATGTCTCCTAGGCTTCTTAGCCGTTACTGTTCCACCATCACTTATCCTAGAATCTACTCTAGGTCCAGTTATATAATTTACCCTAACTGAAGGGTTCCGAAAATAAGCTTTATTCCGTTCAGTTAATCCTGCCTGGGCCTTATTCATATTTGCTGAACTCATTAACCTCTGATTACTCGAATCCAAATAACCGTTCCAGGCTTTTCGAGCAGCTAAGAGGCTTTTATCATCACACACTTCGGATCCATCTTGATGCCTACACTTTTCACCCTTTTCTTTCTTTTCTATATTTAGAAAAGCCATCTTATCTGTTACACCAACCGGCTTCTTACTAGGACACGCATCAAGAGATTTTACATCGTTACGGTCACATACTCGTCCTTCATCAGGGTATGCTTTCGTGATATAATTGACAAATCTCTTATCTTCCGAGCGTGCTTTAGGTAGAAACGAAGAATCCGAATGTCTCGCACGCAGACCACTAGTAGCTTCCGTATTATTTCCTGTTTTAGCCTGATAAGCTAATCTTCCAAACCTACTACTAGCTATCTTAGCACGAGACATAATAAATTCCGTCAATTCGTTAAAATTGGGCTCTCTCTCCTCTTCGCCCCACTTGAATACTAGCTCTGCCCACTGGGCTTGCATTCGACGAGGTAAGAGCCTTACTATTCGTTCTAAAGTAGCCATAGAGTTAAGTTCCGTTGTGCAATTGAGCTGTTGTAAAGTTAAAGCAGCATTCTGCATTTTAATAGCCAAGTTCGTCAATGATTCAGGATCATTAAATTCTACATTCCCAGTTCTAAATAAGTCCTCTAAGGTTTCTCGCGCTATTACATGCGTCTGTCCAAAGAGCTGTTTTAGAATGGCCTTAGCTCTCTTATATCCTGATTGTGGATCCATAATAATACAGCCTTCAATCGCATTTTTTGCTTTTCCCTTACAATAATGAATTAAGTACAATAAACGCACTTGATCATCCTTGATTCGAGGTTCTATAAACGATTCTATTTGTCGTATGAACCTAAAATAGTCGCGAGACCTTCCGTCAAAAAATGAGAGTTCAACCTTAGGTAGTTCTAAACCCTCTATCAATGACTTACAATAATAAATATCAGACATAACATGTGGGTTACCCATAAAAAAGTTATCATCAACGACTTGCCTAGAGCCCTGTGATCCGTCGAGCTCTTCCACCGTCCTCATGTGTGATTTTTTTCTGATTGACATTATAAATAAAGTTCAGTAGAAAAGGTAACAATACAAAATAGTAATTCCACGGTTCAGTTCAAAAATACGGTGAATAATCCGACTTCTTCCTCCAAGGAAGTCTAGTGTGATAAACGATTAAAATTCCAAATGTTTCTTTATAATTCTTAATAATCCGAATAGTTCCAAAATATATATGTTCCGATGAATATTTCCAAAGTATAATCCACGAATGAAGAAAATTCCACAAAGTATAATCCACGAAAGAAGAAATTCCACAAAGTATAGTCCACGAAAGAAGAAAATTCCAGACTGTAGATTTATTTCGACAGTGGCTGTCCTAATTGTTTCCAATAGAAACACTCCTGTACGTTCCTCCTAGATCCTGGTCCCAGCCAAATCAAAAAGGGCAAAATTCTAGGAGAAAACGTCTCTATATTATTATAAAATAGAAATACAAAGTCTTACGGAATTTGTGTTCCTTCCAGGGTTAAATTACTGCGCAGAGTATCCAACACAATAACTAGTAAGTGACACTAAGTCCAGCAGCCACCGCGTCCATCCAAAAATGTGGCGGTAGCCATATTATATCAAATTTAAACAATATATGTACAGTTCAGAAGCAAACACAAAAACTTCAATATAAGTACAAATATAGAAAGAATAACAATATACAATGATAAAATCTCAAATTGGAATCAAATAAAATACCAAAAATGTCAAGAGAAAAAGTCCATCATGTCATAGCAAAAATATGTAAACATGGAGGGATTTTCCAAAAACACAAAACATTCAAAAAGAATTCTACAACAGCCAGTCTACAGTTTTGTATGATAACGATGCTATTGATGTGCATATGTCTTGTGTCTCTGAAACGGAACATGAAGAACAACAAGTGAGCTTATCGGTTTTGGACTGTGACACTTATGCTGTTCTTTAATGTAGAGAGATGAGTTATACAACAATGGAAGAGTTTCACTCTACGGATGCTAGTGCAGCCAGAAACGACGCGGCTTGTCTGACACAACGGAATCATGATGACGATGATAATAATCTGGATGTCTCTGATGTGACAAATGAGTTGCCGACGATGACGAATGCTGATCAAACCTCCTCTGTATCAGGAGATGGAGAGATAAATATTGGTCCCATTTTATGCTATTTGGAGTCTTCGGGAGACGAGGAAATATCAAAATTGGAGATCCCACCCTTGCATATTATCTATGGGTCAAGAACTTCTTTTGATAAGTCAGCATCACTGACTTCATTGTATCAGCCGATCGGAGCAAGTGGTGGTGAATTGACGACTCATCCCCATGATATGGAATGAAGAACTCGGATAGGATATGACCAGCTCTACGACGTGTTGTACATGTTCATGTGGGTTAATTGGATAAGGTTTATACTACCGTTAGGTCATGCTACGATAGACAGGGGAATCAAGGGCCTGATGGGAAGTCACAGGTACCTAGTTAGCTTGATAGGTCATATCCATGTTGGAGGGCGGGTAGGCGTACCGCTGTAAGTCCTACTCGTTCTTCCGGTGTGGATTAGGGGATGAGAGTGAACGCAAACTTGAAGTGTCAGTAAGCGCTTGTTTTTTTGCATGGAGGGATTTTGCGGGCCGGTGTAGAATCATTTTTTGAATGTTTTGTGTTTTTGGAAAATCCCTCCATGTATATATATTTGTGTTATGATATGACTGACTCTTTCTGCTGACATTTTGGTATTTTATTTGATTCCATTTTGAGATTTTATCATTGTATATTGTTATTATTTCTATATTTTGTACTTATATTGAAGTTTTTGTGTTTGCTTCTGAACTGTACACATGTTGTTTAAATTTGATCTTTAATATGGCTACAGCCATATTTGGATTTGATACTGTTGCGGTTGGATCTAGCATCACTTATTCTTTTTGAACTCGGATACTCATCAGAGTAATTGGGACTTGGAAGGTGTATCAAAAGTCAGGTACTTGTTTGTATTTCCACTTTTTATAAAAATAGACCACTTTCTCCTAGAATTATTGTGTTCTGATATTGGACTAGGAGAGGGGTGCGTTCGACTTACACCTACTGGAAACAAATTGAACTGCTACGGTGGAAAATTCATCAACAACCCTTCTGGGATTACATCCAGTTCTAAGCCTGGAAGAAGTAGGAGGGTTAGGCATGCGGTTAGAGACCGCGTCCGGTGGAAATATATTTCGCTTAGGTACGTTACTCAACTAAAATAATTCAAAATATTTTAACTACCTGGCAGTTGTAGGTGTAGCAACTCACATATATTTTTCACGTTTATCATTGTCGAGCTCGTATGCGCATGTTTGCTTGGACATTACTTACCACACACGCATAGTTATTTGACGAGCCTTATCGATCAACTTTTCAAATAATTCGATGGCGATGTAGGCAATTCATATATGAATAAATTCCAATATTTGTTTCACGGGGCCGATGCTCCTTCAACAACCAGAACAACCAATAACACAGTCATCCACGACGTTGCAAAAATTAGGAGATAAGCCCCGTAGGCGCTTGGAATCTGCGAAACTCTGTGGACGCAGGTTAGACAAAATATACTAGCTTCAGGTGTGCCTGTGTTGTACTCTGGCTATGAAGAAGAAAACACCTCACGTACAATAGGAGGTGCATTGATGCCATACAGACAATCGTAAATGGACTTGTAGGACAGGAAACTAGAGGACTCAGGATCATCAAAGCCTCCTTCGAAACACGAATCAAACGACCAAAAAGGATGACACTTTATAAAGCAAAGACAAGAGATCTTAGCAAGTAAGGAAACTATAGAAGAACCACTGTATTGTCAGTACTATGGAAAGTCTCCGACGGAGTGTTGTTAAGCAGAATGAAGGACTATGGAGACTCCAGACATTGAGATCAAGAAGCTGGATTCCGTAAATTTCGATCATTGTGGAACAATCATTCGAATGGTATTCACCAGTCTTTAGTGGTGACTGAGTCGAGATTGACTATGATCACTCATTACTGTCCCGTCACATATTAAAGAAATAAACCCATGGTTCAACATTTATTTGTAGGAGAACGTAGGAATTACATAGAGCAGCAAGTTATGAAAAGTGGCAGCAACGCGTAAAAGAGCGTTGCACGCAAATAAGTGCTTTTGTTACAGTTGAACAAAACGAGTGCAAAAGTAAATGTTTGTTTTTCACCAATCGAGTTTTCTTCGTAGAAGTGTTCCACTGCAAGTTTACATAGATTACGTCGACCTCAAGAAACCGTCTGACAAATTCAACAGAAAAACAATGTTGGGTCTTCTTCGACACTACGGAATGCCTGAGAATATAGTAAACATCATGCAAATTTCGTACGATTCATGGAGGACAGCTGCCTAACTCGTTCTAGTTTGAGACCGGTGTCAACCAAGGTTGCATACTCTCAAACATTCTTTCTCTCCTGGTGATCGTTAACATCTTGAAGGCAGCACAAGATGCAGTGGATAGCTCGGATGCCGCTGGACTATCTAGTCTTTAGAGATAATCTTGCTCTCCGATCGCACATACAACAATAAATGTAGAAGAAGACTATCATTGTAGTAGTAGCCTCTCGGCCAGTACGTTTAAATATACACAAAGGAAAAAGGAAGTTTCTCCGGTACTACACAACATGTGCCAACCAAATCACACTACAAATGTCAAGTCGCTGTATGTGTATAGAGTGGAAACTATCATCCGGAAGATTATTTATTAACATTTGTATATGCAAGATATTCGGGATCCGTTGTCCAGACACCATCAACAACAGCTAACTGTGGAGAGAACAAAACCAGCGATTGAGGAAGAAATCAGGAAGAAGCACTGGAGGAGGATAGGAGAAACACGAAGGAAAGCCCACAAATGCATCACGAGACAAGCCAACACTTGGAACTGTAAATACCGAAGGAAAAGATGTAGATCAAAGAACACAATGCTCTCAGAGGCCTATGCTCCTCTAGGAGCAACATTCTTGAGTAAATATGAAGGTCTTTCCTAGCAGTTATTGCGAGACGTGCACATTTCTCGGGAGACCCTTAACTAACAAGCTAAGTCAATGACGAAAATCATTCAACCGGCTGGTGATTCTAGGAAAACTTTCTTCATAGTGAAGGAATGTTCCGAAAAATCTGCAACGCTGGCATGTTGTCACACCTAAGTACTATTTAGTATCATCATAGATGCATCTAGCTTGACAATTGGAGGAATATCACAACAACGTTTATTCAATATTTGTTGAACTATGGGATCTTACTCTGAACAGCTGCAAGATACTGGGTCGAGGTAAAGCACATTTGGCAGGGAAGATGAATATTTATCATGCTCCACTGCACTTTTTTCTGGTTAGAGTTTTTTTGGCAAGTGAGATTTCGACGGAATGGGGTCGCCAACCCCATGTCCAACCCTCCTCCTTTATCCACGCTTGGGACCGGCAGTAGCCCCTAAGGTTCTAATAGCGGAGAAGATACAAGTATTTATGAACAGTTGTCTACGCGAAATACTTCGGATTCGTTGGCCAGACACCATCACCAACAACGTACTGTGGGAGAGAACAAACCAGATTCGAGTGGAGGAGGAAATGAGGAAGAAGCGGTGGAAGTGGATAGGACACACAGTACGAAAAGCACCTAACTGCGTCACAAGACAAGCCCTCACATGGAACCCTCAATGCGAAAGGAAAAGAGGAAGGCCAAGGAACACATTACGCCGGGGAAATAGAGAAAGATATGAGAGGAATGAACAAACATTGGACAGAACTGGAGAGGGAAGCCCAGGACAGACAGAGTTGGTTGGAGAAAACTGGTGGGCGGCCTATGCTCCATTGGGGGTAACAGGCGTAAGTAAAGTAAGTAAGTCCACTGCACTGTCAGCGCTTTTCGGATGATTCAGTATTTCTTTTGTTCATCGATAATTTTACTTACTGTTACCCCTAATGGAGCGTAGGCCGCCGATCGGCGAGTTATTTTTTGGTTAGCTTTTTGTAGCGATCTGGATTTCCAAAGGACGAAGTCGCTAAGTTCATGCTTAAACCGCTGACTTAATCGGGGATTCAGACAGGCAGTAAAACTAAAATTGGCACAGGCGGTCAAAAACCACTAACTCTTTCTTCGGATATGTACGCCCATTAAAATTCTCAAGTAGAGAGAGTATCACAGTTTATTGCACATATTTCAGAAGGGGAATCTATGATGCTCACTAGAAGCACGTATGCTCGGTCAGACTATAGTCGGATGTAAATGGATAATCTTGTTTCTTAACCTGTGTCGAGTATTTCACACAATGGACAGAAGTAGTACCCATCAGGGATATTACTGTTGAAACAGTGGCATTCGACAACGTTGAATGACGGGTAGCAAACATCAACTGCCCTTCAATCAACAATACTGTCTTCTCATGCCATTTATATTCTGCAATTTTACGCTGTCTTGATACACACTGACATACAAATTCACAAACCTTAACCAACTGACTAGAATTAATGCAGTCCAGCAACTACAATAGCATCGATTGAATACAACCAATATTTCTTGAACCATAATGAAAGAATAAGCAGCCGCATGAAGAAATCAATTGGTTGAAAATTGTTCGCCTAAAATTTATTGAAAATTGAATCTTGCATGAACTTTGAAGAGGGTCAATCAGAAACTTAATGCTCTTTAATTTGTTTGCGCTAGTCCTACAACAGACTAGTTTTATAGTCATAGAAGGTGGATATGGATGCTTCTACAAGGTATCTGATATTTAATTACTGAAATCTATCTCTATCTGTGTGATATTTACTTGAATATTTTCCTATTTAGGAGAAAGTTTTAACACCAGGACTATAATCTCCAAAGTTTCCTTTAACTATTGAGAGTCCCACGATATTTTTCAGTGCGTTCTCCTAAAAATCTAAGTTCTGGGTGAAGTTTCTTAAGATTTGCAGAAAGATAGATTTTTTTGCCGCGAAATAGATTGACGCTTTTAGTAGTGTACATCACAAATTTAGAAGTAATTTGTTAATAATTTTATGTAGCTAATGTCACATATATGTAGAATGCTTATTGTCCAGAGGTTGCGACTATAATAGAACTATTTAAAACAAATGGTGAGTGGTAGTCATTGGTGTACTTGATGGTCATCCTGCACTGGTTAGCTTCATTGAGCTGATCTTTTTACTTAGTGTTCTTTTCAGTAATCGACCGGTTATGATTTGATTATTGTTTGAGAAAGAAATATTACTTGGCTTTTCATATTTTTATCCTGAATCACCAAAGCAACTATCCACACTACTTCGATTACTAGAGTGATAAGATTACTGCTTGATGCCTTCACCTTCTCGCTTCTAGCTGCCTGTTTTGATTAGCTGTTTATTGTTGCTTTGTTTCACAACCTCTTACAGACAAAAAGTACTACCATTTAAAAAGTCCTAACTTTTATACGAGCTAACTTTATGTCATCGGTCTTGACTTCAGAAGGAGATAAGATTGTGCTTTTTTTTATCATTCATGACACGAAGAGATTTTACTGAAAGATCTCGCTTCACACCTTTTTAAACAAGCTGGAACTGATAAAATCACTTTTCTGTTGGTACGTTTTTAATTATTTATTCTTTTTATTAAATTCAAAAGCAAATATATAGCCAATCATTATTATGGTTTTCATAAACCTAGAAAAAATCATTTCGCCACTCTGTAACTATTTTATCACCTCAGGACGAGAGTAATTTCACTCCAAAATATTCGAACTGATGCTCTAACTGATGGATTTGTACATTTCAATGTCTATAGGAGAAATGCCACAAATGACTGTTATAATAAAAATTGTTAATTTTTTACAGTCAGCTTTCGAAATTCCTTAACTCAGCCTCAGTAACTGAAGTAACATTATAGTGTTTTGTTTAGTTCTTGTCATCAATGTCTTTTTGGTGAATTTGGCTTCAATCAAGAAATGTACAATTTATTTTTCGATAAGTACCTCAAACACCTCTATTACTTGATAGTTTTTATAAAAATGTTAGTAGAATTAAAGTGACATTTTACAACTTATCAAGTAAGTAAAAAAATACCTATAAATTGAGGCACATGTAGTCACCAGAAGGATTTTAGATTAACGATTAAAGGAAGCTACCTATCTAAGCCTAATAGTTTTATTTTTTTATGTCCGTTTCAAATAAATGCCTTACTTTTATTTCTGCCGTTATTGAAAAATAGAAAGACAAGTTGCAGTGAGGAAGAAGAATGTAACTTGAGAATCACTGAGTCTGCCGATCACAGCTGTTGTTCAACCAAAACGAACAATCTTGGACCAAATTGTGTTCAGACAGTTACCTTACCCAATAACAAGACTATTTTACACTCACCAGTAGTAGCAGTCAAGCAACACTATGCTGATCCTCGTTTCTTGCCACTTCAAGATAGCCCAGCTAGTAGTATTGCCGGAAGTGCAACAACAGAGGGTACTAGTGAAGGTAGTCATAGTAGTAATAGCAAAAGCGGTAGCAGTAGTAGTTATAAGCCTCAATCGTCTTGTTCAAATGCACCAAACAAAGGAACTCAATGTAGTAGCAGTGCCTCATCATCGACTGAAGAAGCCGAAGCACGTGAAAAACGCTTTGGTAGTGTAAATCTACATCCTTTGCCAAGCGTTGCATTAACAGCTATAATGAATCAAGCGATGCGTCGAAGTTTATATACTGAGTCTTCAGTTCAAAATCCTGAACAACTACCGTACGCTGTTTTACTAACAACTCACAAAAATTATGGAAGCTCTTCAGGTCATGATGATTTAAAAATGAATTCAACACATGTTCCAACATCTAATAATGACCTGAGTAGTCTCTTATCACACACCTCAGCCCAAACTAATCTAAATTCTGTTCATAGTACATCTGTTGACGTTTGTTCGTCTCAATTTAATCAAAACTTGCCGTTACACCTTATTCCTCCTAATTTATGGCCACGTAAGTCTTTGTTAAATTTCGAACTAATAATATTATTTTTAATTGCCTGAAATGATGTAGTCAGTTTTTTTTTTATCCTGTAAACAAACAGACATAACAAATTTCGTTTCGATCCATCAATATTTTGAATGAAAATGGTCTGCATTTAGTATTGAAGTAAATTTAAATCAGCATCCTATCTCACAAAAATATTATTAGGTCATTGAAATAAACTTTCGTAATCACTTGATCTTGGAAAGTTTTTTATTAATCAAGTGAAGGTTTTCAAGAAATTGTTTACCATACAAAGTTTTAGTCGACAAACTGTATTCTCTATAAAAAATAATCAACATTACCCGAGTGAATTAACTTAATTTGGACTCCCCCGTATCTCTTAATCGAACCGAATACATACTATTGTACTGGTAAAACAAGAGCTAGTCATTGTAGCAGAGAGTGGTATTAGGTGAACAGAAAGCTAAAGCTACGTTTGTTCATATTGTAGTGAAGGAGAACACAGGTGAGGGCAGACGAATTGTATTTATCGCAAATTACAGAGATACTCAGTAAAATAGGAAAACCATATCGTAAACCGTTAATTTGCAAAACATCAATCCATCGTCTGACATTTCACTACTATTCATGCGTTTCATACAAATTCCACTGTGTTCCCACTATTTTGTTTTCTTGATCTTCCCCCCATCTTCTGCTGCCAGACATTACGTTTACACTCGCGTCATATACTACTTATAAGTAGCGCGCACCACAATATCATGAAAGTTTGAAATGAAATTGTATTTTTACCATTTCACCAATAAATTATAAGTGTTTATGAGCATACACAGATTTCTTAAATAAATTTTTTTTAAAAATATCTAAAATATTGCCTTGATAAATCAGTTTAAATCAGTTTAATAAACATTAATCAAGAATACACATTATAAACAATTCCTGAAAAAAGATTTTCAAATTTCACAGATTGAGATGTTAGTGATTAGTTTATATATATATTTGAAATTATTAACAATTATCATTTTGAGTTACAGTACTCAGAATAATTAAGAATTTTTGTTGTATTTGCACAGCTGCATAATTTAAAGTGATTTTAATGCAATTTTTAAAATTCAGAAATTGAAGCTCATCAAATCTGTTAGACATTGTAAAAAGAAACCATGATGATTCTTCAGATTTCCTTGTCAATAGTAATTGTATTGAGACGTTGTTAGTTCACTTTACTAAGATATATATAGCTCATACATTTTGTTCCCCTTGAAGTAAAATCAGGTAAAGTTGTAGCGTAAGATCAACACCGCTTATGTCCAAAAATTTTGTTCACCTGTAGATTGAATAAATTGAAAGTGTGACTAAGATATAGTGATAATAGACAGCAATATCGATCGTAAATGCATTAAGAAAAATGTACTGCCGCGAATTACGTAATAATCTACATATATGTATGATGAGGTACTACAAAGTGTATCATAGTCTAAGACCTTTGACTCAACTTAGTGCATAACTATAAACTTTCAGCATTTCTCGACTATACAATTCAAGGATATGTGTCTCCTCAAGGCGAACGCTTTGATTTTCGAATGGGTGCAAAGAAGTACTGGTCTCCTGCCTAAAACCAAATGTTTTATTCAAGGTTGTTCCGCCTTCAATGTTGCTTTACAACGCACAGTATTGTAATTAAAAACGTAAACTAAAGAAAAATTCTATTCATTTGGTAGTTAAATAGTGGGATCGAATTTGGCGAATAAGTCTGATTCTCAAATGTGTTATCACTCAGTTTACATGCCGCATTAGTAAAGTAATTTGAAACATTATCAACTAATGTCCTTGAATTCATGAATAAATCAATATAAGACCTCCATTTGAATTCTGGAAGCACTGGATTGTCGATTCGTCCTGACTTCAAGAAAACTCAGCATTCTCCACAAGCCTATAATGACAATGATTATCTGTCTACTGACGACTAGCTTCTTGCTGAAATTATCGGAGCTCTACTGAGAAGTCATGTTCATTGAAGTTCAACCGTGTCGATTTTATGGCAGCTACCCACTCAAGACAATGGATGAGGTTGCGCAATATCATGAATTGATCAAGGTTAGACATCAACACATTTGGATGCCGGCTCAGTGATCAAGAGGTTAGGCGTTCGATCGCGCGAGACCAAAGGTCCTTGGTTCACTTCTTTTGTAGGGGAGTCGTGGATGCGCACTGTTGATGAGTCCAACACTTGGACGAAACGACGATTCAATGATTCCAAGTCTCCGATGGTTGTCTAACATTGAATGATTCGTAACTTCAAAGAAACTTAACTATATGCACTACTTATAATGACAATTATCAACTAGGTTTATATATTGAAGAAGTTGTTATATTGTAATCAGCAAATCAAATTTTTCCTATTTTTTTCTTTTGAACGCAAACACCATTAATATCATCTATTATCAATTTAACGTCATTATTATTGTTCTGTCTTTCATTGAAATGTGTACCAAAGAAGTACATTAACCTTATACCAGCTCTCTACTCGAACACCACTGGTCGAGGGAGAGCTAATGGCGAACTGTCAACGGAATTCTTTACTTCAAGTGGTGTCCGTCAGGGATGTCAACTCTCTCCATCCTTGTTTAATTTTATCATAGACATGCTCTTAGAAATAGGCTTATCCTCCTCTGAATTTTCAGGAGTAGACCTATTACCAGGAGGTTCGCTTATCGACTTAAAATATGCCGATGACATAGTCCTACTTGGTGAAGACGCGAACAAAATGCCGAGTCTTCTGACTACCCTAAGCAACAATGCAAGCATGTTCGGGATGCAATTTTCCACCTCGAAATGCAATATGTTGCTTCAAGATTGGGTTGCAACGGCACCTGAACTAGTGATTGGGAGTGAAGTAGTCGAACGTGTAGACCGATTCACCTATCTTGGGAGTCTCATCAGTGCTGACGGCTTGGTGACTGACGAAATCTCAGCTCGAATACAGAAGGCTCGATTGGCTTTTGCCAACCTGTGTCACCTATGGCGTAGGTGAGATATCCGTTTGCTGACTAAAGGACTAGTGTACTGTGCAGCAGTTCGCTCTGTTCTACTGTGCGGATGGGAGACTTGGCTGTTAAGAGAAGAGGACTTCAATAGGTTACTAGTGTTCGATCATCGATGTCTCCGAAGCATTGCTCGTGTATCATGGGACAACCGTATAAGCAATGCTGTAGTTAGGAAACGGGTGCTAGGTAAGGATTTCAGATCAATAGATGAAGTAGTGAAACTTCATCAGTTTAGGTGGTTGGGACATATGTTACGTATGGCTCACCACCGACTGCCTCGAAGAGCTATGTTTTGTGGGTTAGGAGCAGGTCGGACGAAAGCTAGGAGCGGCCAGACCAAAACATGGCAGAAATCCATGAAGTCATTGACTAGTGGACTGAGTCCTTTTGGTAAATGTAGACTATCTGGTTGGGGTCCGCGAGACGAAAGTCACCAATGGTTAGAAACCTTGAACGACATGGCTCAAAATCGTATACAATGGCACAAGTGCATCCATTCTTTGAGCTCTCTTAAATCCTAATCTTCTGGATTCGTCAGCACCTCTACCTTTGTCTTTCTAACCTTATCTCACTGAATTATACTTATTGAATAATATCTTCGAACCTTAGTCTTCTTCATTACCATTAATACCTTTACTATCTTTATCACTATTGGATTTGAATTGACAAGTATATTTCTGTGCTCATGTGGTGTGGCAACATGAACTTATTTACATACGTACGAAGTTCTACGTTGCAACTGACTGACTTACCGTGAATCACAATATGATGATATACTTGCATTCGTTAGTCCTAAAATTTAAAAAATGTATAGCCCAAGTGAACATTTCTGGTAGGTATCGTTTGTTTTACGTCAAACAATAAGTCTTATTTCTGAACAGTCTAATCATAATTACTACATATATTTCCTGAAAGTAACAATTTATAGAATTCATTCGAGTTTGATAGGCATAATGAAATTGAAATCGATCACAATAAAAAATCTTGAAGAAGAAAGATTTACTAAATTAGATTATTTGAAGTGTTCTAGTGATAATATTGTTTAGTTGGTAGTACGTCTTTTACATTTTATTACATCAGTGTAAATTATCATTTCAAAACCGATAACTTTCTTTAAACGGATATCTTCTCTGGTTGATGTATGAACACTATTTCCAGTGCTATTATAGATTGACTATAAACGTTTACAACTAGAAAAAAATAAAACTGGGGAAGAGAGACAGGGAGAGCACAAAACAGCAAAAGCAATAATAATTATTACGATATGTCAATCAAGTCAACCATAATGTATGTATGTGGTACGTTTACTGTTCGGGTTAGATATCATTCAAATTAGTTAAACCTATAAGGAACGGTGTTAGCGTAAATTATGCGCGTGTATTGATTTGTTTCCAGAGTATACTGGAGGTTCCAGTCAGCAAGGTTTTAATCCCTATATTATTTGGGTTATAAGAGGGCTAGATAGCATGAGCATGAATTACTATTTTGCGGCCATTTATTTCAAACTCATTGTACAATTGATTAGATATTTGGATGATATCTCTACAGAATATTTAATCCAGTGTACTATCATGTCTTGTAGGAGCACAAACACATTGTGACCACCAGTGCATGTTAATTGTTGCTGAGAGTTCATCATCACATGACTAAGCACTACCAGTATTCTAGGGTAATTGAAATATCTTGTAATTAATTACCTTCACATTGAGATTTAGAGCAGATTTAAAAGTTCATTAATAAACAAAATCATTTATATTAGCCGAAATATCAAACAAATTTGGTTCTTAACGCTAAATAGGCATTGATAAGTAATATGCTTAAAAAGTAAATATTATCTGGTGGTTAGGTTATGTGCTTTGGTTTAAATATCCGATTGTATGAGCTATGACTTATACAAGCTGTGGTGCATGAGGGACCAGTGATTTCTATTGGCTAAAAGATCATTATTTCAGTAAGGCAACTTATTTGATGAAATCGACTAGGCTGACCTTTAGAAAAGTTATCTGCTCTTTTAGATTGAATAAATGGGGCGGATTCTAGAGATCTATCTCATACCTTAGGAAGAAGATGAGGATAAATATATCTTTTTGCAGATTCAGTACATAAAATGTTCACGTTCAACCGTGGAACAAGTTAATTTTTGATAGTCTACCTAACATTAGATCTTCCTACATTAAGAGTGTAGTTGAAGTATTTTATTTCATCTGCGTAAAGTATATTCCGATTTTGACAAGTCACCTATTATTTATAGTTCTAGTTGAGATAATGAGATCGTGGATTGACGGGTTCCAATCTGTAGACCTGTATAACCACTTAGTGTTAGAGGGTTTATTTTCCTTTGGCTGAGCCATTGTAGTGAATGAGAACACAGGTGGGGCAACCAAATTGTATTAAACGGAAATTACAGAATTACTCAGTAAAATTGGAACACCTTATCGTAAATTGTTAATTTGCAAAATATCAGTTCATCACATCGAACTGGACTGTTCCTGTTGCAAAACATCAATCCAATGTCACTGTTCATGGGTTTCATACAAATTCCATTGTGTTCTTCTAACTCTTCCTTTCTTGTTCTTCCCCCATATTATGCTGCCATACATTACGTTGACGCTCACGTCATATACTACTTATAAGTAGCTCACACCACATTATTACTGATACTAGTTTCTGTATGTATTTTATTTTCGTTCTGCTTAGACGTCTAAATCTTAACACTACTTTAAAAAGCTGTATTGTAAGGTTTAGAGGTTTGAGTATGTGCTTCTACTGTACATTTGCGGAATAACAAATTTTAGGACATATTATCGTTGTTGACATTAAGTATAAGTTGGTAGTCTGAACTTGCAACAGGTTTACGTTGATGCTTATGGCAAGTTAACATTCTTCATTAATAAATAACTTGGAATATTGATCGACCGGTGAAATGTTAGTCGCAAGATTGGTTAATGTTGATAAACTAACAGAATTCTTTGTAAAATTATACATTAATATTTTCGTTTGAGGTATACTTTTGAATACGTCTATGATTTTTGGTCTTATCTGAGATTATACGGACATCCATGAATTTGGGCAAATGTTCAGCTTAACCGTTTGGATTCCGTTATTGTTGTTCAGCCGCTAAATGTAGATTGAATCCAAGGAAAATAAAACATGACAATTGGTGCTTTTCATAAAGGCATCATAAAATGTTAGTTGTATAGAACAGTATAGAACACCTCATTGATTTAAGCGGGATTTAGACAGGTCTATGATGAAAAAAAGTCACCTTATTTCTGATGATGAATCACTCAGTAACTCCGCTAACAATAATATTTTACGTAATAATTGATAAACTAGATTTATGCTAATAAGTCTATTAATTACAGATTAGCCAGAAAAAAAAGATCTATAAATTCTGTAGGATTCTCATAATCTTAGAACCTGTTTGCCTTTTGTTAACTCAAAGTACGCTAAAAAAATCATCTAGTTTGATATAAACATGTTTTTTTTAAGGAAAGGTTAGTACATTTAAAAAGGATAAATAATCAAGTCGGATACTCAAATCATACCTTAATTATCAGTGAATAACAACAAGTTGAACTTTAATTTATTCGCACTACAGGGTTGGGAAGATTGTTAAGTTACACATTTTTTTGAAACCGTGAGTCGATCAATATTAGACTACCATTAGAAACCTGGAAGCACTGATAGACGGCCGTTTCATCCTGGCATGGGACTCCTCAGTGGCAGTGCGCATCCACGACTCCTGAACCTGGCAGGATTCGAACCCAGGACCTTCGGTATTGTGTGCGAACGCCCTAACCGTTAGACCACTGAACCGGTACCCGATGGTGTTAATGTCTAACTTGAACTAATTTCTGTTTTGTTTTGTTTTGTTTTTTTGCTTCTATGCACAGAATTGATTTGTCCAATACATGCTGATAATTTTCTGGCTCAATTTTCTCAAATTTTATGCAAAACAAACAATGGTGAGTAGTGTAAAAAAAGAAAAAAGATTATTTCAACGTATATTCCCTTTGTATATCCTGTTAATTGTACTGCCTTTTTATTATTATATCAATAATATTAAAAAACTGACAAAAATCAACAGAAATTCAACCGTTCTAGATTGAAATATCATTATGATAACTCCATTTTACAGTATTAACCCTAGAGTGTATTACTTACTTACTTAATTACTTACGACTGTTATCCCCAATCTAGCATAGGCCACCGAGCAGCTTTCTTCAACCAACTCTGTCCTGGGCTTCCTTTTCCGATTCTTTCCAATGTTAGTTCACTCTTCTCATGCCTGTCTCCATTTCTCAGCGTAATGTGTTCCTTGGCCTTCTTCTTTTCCTTTTACCTTGAGGGTTCCATGTGAGGGCTTTTCTTGTGACTCAGTTCGGTGCTTTTCGTAGTGTTTATCCTATCTACTTTTACTGCTTCTTCCTGATTTCATGCTCTGGAATTTGGTTTGTTCTCTCTCGCAGTAGATTGTTGCAGATGGTGTCTTGCTTAGTCAACTGGTAATGAATACTTTTATCTTCTGTATGATGGCTTTCCTAGTTCTCCATGTTTCCGCTCCATACAGTAGAACAACTGTCTTGACATTGGTGTTGAAAATCCTGATTTTGGTTTTGATTGAAAGTTGTTTGGAGTTCCAGATATTTTTCAATTGTAGAAATGTAGTCCTTGTTTTGCCAATCCGCGCCCTCTCATCTGCATCGGATCCGCCTTTCTCGTCGATGATGCTGCCCAGATATGTAAGCGTGTTAACGTCCTCCAAGGTATCTGCATCAAAAGTGAGTGATTTGGTTGGTGCATGTTGTGTTGTATCGGAGAATTTTGCTTTTTCCTTTATGTATGTTGAGAACTGGTGCTTCAGAGGCTTCTGCTAAATTGGTCTTCTGGAGTGTATACTAACTGATAATTAAATGAGCTTACATCAATGAATTCGATTGAATCTAGATTTTGAAATAGTAATAAAACAATAGTTATTTTGGTGAAAACCATCTAAAACGTACGGATACTATAATTCCTCCGAATTTTGAACCCGTTTATCTTGTGTTCAACTTGTTCTTCATTAAGAAATGCATTTTCAGTGGGTTATCCGTATCAGTTTAAATCTTATCCTTCACTGTGATAGTGATCTTTTAACTTTTTTAAAATGTTCAAATGATAAAGAAGGTGATGAATAAATGCTTACTCAAACTGAACCATTCATACTCTTCTTACTTTCCAACTGAAGCGATAGAAAGTGTAGCCAAATATAAAATAAAGGAAAACTGTTAATTATATTCAATGCTCATGAAAACATATTTAAAAATAGCTTAAAATTATACATTCAAGATAACAAACAAACAAAACAGCTGATTATTGGGGATGTTAGATCCCCAAAACTTGCTTGATAAATGCCTTAGTTTTTGGATTTCATGTTTGCCAGCATGGGTTGATATTCACTTATTTCTATTTTTTTTTTTATTAAATTTTGTGATTCAAATGTTTTTCTCCCTTTTTTTTTAAAAAAGAGATCAACGAAACCAACAATGATAAAACAATATCAACAAATTTTCCAATTCTGTGCACAAAAAATGAACAATCACTTGGGAATATGACATCATCTACAACATTGGAAGAAATGAAACCCGATTACAATAATAATATGAATAATTTGAAAAAAGCAACACATACAATCATTACAACTACTGTACCTGAAACAAATACTTATAGTGGTATACCTGTAGTAGGATATTCATGTAATGTATCTGGACCAAATAATAATAATAATAATAATAATAATAATAGTGCCGTACAACCTACTAGTCAACAACGTGTTGGCCCATATTATTTAGGTCCTACACTTGGTCGTGGTAATTTTGCTGTAGTGAAATTAGGCAAACATTCACAATTGTCTGTAAAGGTAAAAATTGAAATCAACGAGTTATTTTATTCCTATTTTATACCTAGTTGATTAAAGTAATAATTAAATTAAATTTAATTAAATTTTATTCACTATTTTTGTATGTATTCAACAGTGTTTAGTTTCGATTGTAAATTGTACAAGTGTTTTTTATTGGATTATGATTAACATATCTAGAGAGATGATTTTTTTAATAGTGATATATAAATATTGTTACGATATTCATCCAATATTCTAAGAGAATTATTGGTCAATTCCTATTGGTTAATTCCTACTGGTCAATTTTATGATCGTCTTAGATATCAATATGACGTGCTCTAATGTTATTTCTTATTGGTTGTCCTGATTATCAGTGTCACTTCAAATGTTACTTCCTATTGGTCGTCCTGACTGTCAATGTCACAGACTTTGATGCTGTTTCATATTCGACCAAAATGTATAAATACGCATTCATTATCTGTAACATTTTATGACTACGACCAGGACCAGGACCCGGTCCCGGATCCTTAGTCCGGGATCCTGATTCTCTTCTGGATTCGGACCTCGTACTTTCTGGATGCTTGTAGAATACAGGTTTTACTTCATATCATATCTTCTTCTTTTATTCAATGGGAGTCGGGATAATCGGATTTGAGTATCATGTCGTGTCACCGGATCCTCGTTCTCGTTTTCCGACTAGGTAAACGCGTAATAGTTCAAGCATATCAAGTTGACGTATTTACGTGCAGGCGTAATATATATATATATATATATATATATATATATATATATATATATATATATATATATACAATGAAATTTCTACTAATCTTAATGTATACACTTTATTATACTGACTGGATTACATGCTCACATTCCTTATTACTTAATTCTGATCTTAATAATTGAATAAAATCTTGGGTAAATTTACACAGAAATACCAGAGGTTTCGAATTGGTAGGATGATATGCTCGTCAGTTGATATGCTCGAAACTAATATGAGTTAACCTTAGTTGGCAAACGGAGCGAGGATCGATGATCTGGCAACACGACAGGCTACTCTAATCCGAGCGTCACAAGGCTACACTAAGTAGAGGAAGAAGTCTTGACAAGGCGTAGAAAGTGTATTTTAATAGCACCCAGTTATATAAAGTCGACAAGCACACAAATCGAGTTAATTTATACATAATAAAAACATCTTTGGGAGAGCCACAAAAATAGCCTACTACAATATCACACCAACCAATAACAGTCAAGTACCTTCCGAGTGGGAAGTGTGATCTCAAGGTCAACTGATCAGCCCATGCGCGAAAACATAAAATCCAAAATTAGGACCTTCATCAAGTGAGTTCTGGGGATGTAACTTCCCCAACAAAGGATCACTTGTTTATACAACTGTACTAAATTATCTCAAAAAACAGTGTAAGTGTAAAATAAACAGTTTTCTTTTGTGATAAGATCGATTATGAATCAGTGCATTTGTTTCACTCAACCTCATACCATTTTATTGTTTTCATTCTTCCATCATAGGTTGCTATTAAAATTATGAATAAAGATTTGATTGGTTCTAAAAATCTTAGTAAAATTTCACGTGAACTTGAAGCAATGAAACGTTGTCAACATCCACATATTATTCGTTTATATCATGTTATGGAAACAGAATCAAGCATTTTTATGGTTACTGAATATGCTAGTAAAGGAGAAGTATTTGGTAAGTTTGTATTTTTAAATGCATCCTTCGATTGGTTTTTGGTGTTGTTACTGTAAAATAACACTACGGATATGTTATGTTCGTCACTTGGTACGCTTGAAGCAATTACGAGTTCATCTTAGTCGATAAACTAGAACGAGACTATTACCAGCGTCCAGATAGGCTACCTTGATCTTAAACTGCAAAAGAGAAGTCCTGATAAGCGTAGAAAGTATATTCTACAAACACCCAGCAATCACACAGTACAATCAAGCACACATCTCTCGTTTATTTATACATCATAAAAACGTCCTTTGGACAGTCACAAAAATAGCACACTAAAATGCACAGCAGCCAATCACAGCCGAGGATTTTCCTGATGGGAAATGAAATCTCAAGGTCAACTGATCAGCTCATGCTGGAAAACGTGAAATCCAAAATAAGGCATTTATCAGGCGACTTCTTTGGATCTAACATACCCAACAAACTTTTAGTCGAACAAAAAAAAATACAGAAATCATTTCTATTCAAAAGTAAGATTTAATCAATTCTCTTTAAATGATATTCAACATTTAGAAGTAAAATAGTCGAAATAAGCTGAAACACATCAAAGACACTATTCAACATACTCATTATAACAGTTGAATGCAACATTGTGAGTGCGCTTATCAAAAATATCTGATAGAAAGACACAAAAAAAACCCAGACTTAAGATGCTTCTTCAGGCTATAAAGTGATTTGTCAAGATAGATCGTTATCGAATAACAAAAAAACTATTATCAATTTAAGAATATGTCAAATATCAAAATATGTGAGATTTTTCAACATTGACACTTAATGCATAGAGAGTAGATAATACACTTCATTGATAAATAGTCAATAGGTCGTTGTTGTGTCATATACGCATTTATAACGTAACGAGATTGTCACTCATTTTACGTATCGATATATAATCATAAAGGTGACTTTTTGTCGCAAATCTGAGAGTACTAAGTGATCTGATGATAAGTTTCTATGAAACTACTCAACAGTGCTCATTCATAATACTACAACGGTTGAACTTAGGATGGATAATCCTGGATTACTGAATTGAAGCCAGTTGCTTATAATTTAAACTCCAATTAAGTTATGTCGGTGAATCGGTGGTCAGAGATAGTGTGGTCTAGTTTCGAATTTCACTTGTCACAGATCAATTATAAAAACTTTAGAAAATGTTTATGTTACGCATGCATGTAAACACGTCAACTTGATATGCTTGAACTATTACGAGTTTACCTTAGTCGGAAAAACGAGAGCGAGAATCCGGTGACACGACATGCTAGTCAAATCCGATTATCCCAACTCCCATTGAATAAAATAAGAAGACTTGATATGAAGTAGAACTTGTATTCTACAAGCATTCAGAAATTAAGAGGTCCGAATCCAGAAGAGAACCAGGGTCCCAGACTAGGGATCCGGGACCGAGTCCTGGTCATAAAACGTTGCAGATAATGCATATTTATACATTTTGTTCGATTAGGAAACAACATCGTATTCTGTGACATTGACAGTTAAGACGACCAATAGGAAGCAACATTTGAAGTGACATTGATAGTCAAGACAACCAATAAGAAACAACATTGGAGTATGTGACATTGATATGTAGGACGACCACTATAAAATTGAGCAGTACGAACTAACCAATAGGAATTGAGCAATAATTCTCTTAGGATATTGGATGAATATCCTAACAGTTTACTTCAGTTCAATTATTCGTATATAGTTAGTTATTACTTGATATGATATTTTCTTTTATTATCCGATTAGATCATATTAGTTTATCTCATGCATTTGGGGAAAAAGAAGCAAGAGAATTATTTTGGCAAATTGTTTGTGCCATTGAATTTTGTCATGCTTCGGGCATTGTACATCGTGATTTAAAAGCAGAAAATCTTCTATTAGATGCTGATTTTAAAATTAAAGTTGCTGGTAAGCTACCCATTCATTACACATGATGTATTCTCATATTTGTGTTTTCAAATCTCAACGAGAGGCTTTTCTTCGAACGAATTGCTTTTTGGATAACCATTTTAAAAAATCAGAAATTTTTAAAAATTCTTTGACAGACAACATCTACCTTTTTGTACAATACCAATAGACGCCTGTTTCATTTTCTACATAGTTGTACTTAAAGACTGTTATGACTTTATCCTTTTATAAAAGTGTCATTTAATTAAAGTATGAAATCAGTTATCTTCTTTGCTGGTGCAAACAATGATAGGTTTAAAGTCAACAGTAACCAGTCACAATTGAGGTTAACAGAACAAGTAAACTACAGGTCAAACTTGGAGAAATTTTGAGTACTTCACTTCTTCTATCTGAAGTTTATGCTGATGATATTGTTCAGAAGAAACACAATGAAAGCTCCACAATCAAAGCATTCAGCTCAGAGAACGTAACACCACCACAGTTTGAAGATTGATCCTAAGTTAGTTAGAATCTGAATTCAAACGTTGTTATTCACCATACTATTTTTCTATATGCCTTCTGTAGAAATGAGAGATTGATGAATGTATCGCATGTCATGATTGGAAGGGTTGAGAATTTTCTGCTGCATTGCAATCTATGATATTCAATAGAGCTATTATGATTATTATTATTATTATTCATCTGATCAGTCCTTTTTTTGCTGAAATCACTATTAACTCATTTACAAATTTACCTTTTATTACGTGATTTCTTTTATTTGGTCAAATATTCTAAAATCTTAAAATACGGATAGTGAAATATAGAAACATAGATGCTTGAAATATGTGATCAACTCATAGTTAAATGCTATGATTACCATAAACTTCTTATCAAGTAACAGAGTTTATCTCACTTGTTAAACAAATCAGAACTATTCATTGCACTACTAACAATATTTTGTAAGTAGTACTACATTTTCCGTTAAATATAATGCAAAGAAATACTTCAATTACAGTTATTCCTTTGTTTCAGTTTGGCAGTTGAGTTGTTTTATTTCCTTACACTGACTAGAGATGATCTTTGACTAATCAATACACAACAACAACTACAACGAGAAAACTGATACTCTACGCTTTAAGGGTAATATCGGCTTGATGTGTTTCTTGGCATTCCACTT
This sequence comes from Schistosoma turkestanicum, assembly GCA_944470395.2. Taxonomy (NCBI): domain Eukaryota; kingdom Metazoa; phylum Platyhelminthes; class Trematoda; order Strigeidida; family Schistosomatidae; genus Schistosoma; species Schistosoma turkestanicum. The sequence goes on from OX103977.1 coordinate 1,860,150, forward strand.
TTCCTTTTGCCTTGAGGGTTCCATGTAAGGGCTTGTGTTGTGACGCAGTTCGGTGCTTTTCGTAATGTGTGTCCTATCCACTTCCATCGCTTCTTCCTGATTTCCTCCTCCACTCGAATCTGGTTTGTTCTCTGCCATAGTAAGATGTTGCTGATGGTGTCTGGCCAACGAATACGAAGTATTTTGCGTAGACAACTGTTAATAAACACTTGTATCTTCTGGATGATGCCTTTCGTAGTTCTCCGAGTCTCCGCTCCATTCAGTTTAACTGTCTTGACATTTGTATTGAAAATCTTGATTTTGGTTTTGTTTGCAGATATTTTTCAATTGTAGAAATGCAGCCCTTGCTTTGCCGATCCGCGCCATCGCACCTGCATCTGATCCACCTTGATTGTCGATGATGCTGCCCAGATATGTAAAGGTGTTAACGTCCTCCAAGGCATCTGCATCAAGAGTGAGTGATTTGGTTGGTGCATGTTGTGTTTCATCGGAGAATCGTGGTTTTCCCTTTATGTATGTTGAGAACTGTTACTGTTGAGGCTGCTGCTACACTGGTCGTCTTCTGTTGCATTGATTGTTGAGTATTCGATAGAACAGCCAGACCATCCAGCTGAAGTAAGCAAATAAGACTTTAGAAAAAAACACAGTTTCAAAAGTTTACTATCTTCAAGTGAAGTCCGTCCCTCATAGTAAATTATTAGAATGATATATATATCAACAGGGAACGAATAACCTACTATCATGACACATAATTTTTGTTCAAAAATAAAACAGCCTGTCAATGTAATTTAATGAATCTGTTTTCTTTTCTTTTTTTATTTTTTAATCATAATAATAGATTTTGGATTTTGTAATTTTTTTCAAAATGGTCAATTATTATCTACGCATTGTGGAAGTCCTCAATATGCTGCACCGGAATTATTTAAAGGTGAATCATACGATGGAACATTGGCTGATGTATGGGTAAGTTATAAAAATGGATACAAGAAGAAGATGATATATGTGGTTGTGATATAAATTGTTTTAAAGATTACCGTGTTGATATTGATAATGATATACTTGACCATTTCATTGATTTTTAATTTTCATTGTATGAGATGGTTACAGTGTGTCTATCATTCCTATGCAATTGCATGCATAACTTATCACCTTATGAGAGTAAATGTTGGAATTTGTTCAGGAATGATATAAACCTTGTATAGTTAATTGACTTTCGATCTGAACTATTAGATAGTCCTACTTGGTGAAGACGCTGACAAAATTCAGAGTCTTCTGACTACCATAAGCAACAATCCAAGCATGTTCGGGATGCGGTTTTCCCTCTCGAAATGCAATATGTTGCTTCAAGACTGGGTTTCATCGGCACCTGAACTAGTGATAGGGAGTGAAGTAGTCGAATGTGTAGACCGCTTCACTTATCTAGGGAGTCTCATCACTGCCGATGGCCTGTTGACTGACGAAATCTCAGCACGGATACAGAAGGCTCGATTGGCTTTTGCCAACCTGCGTCACTTATGGCGTAGGCGAGATATCCGTTTGCTGACTAAAAGACGAGTGTACTGCGCAGAGGTTCGCTCCATCATACTTTATGGCTGTGAAACATGGCCAGTCAGAGTATAAGATATTCGTAGGTTACTGGTTTTCGATCATAGCTATCTTCGAAGCATTGCTCGTATATCGTGGGACACCCGAGTGAGCAACGCTGTTATTAGGAATCGGGTGCTAGGTACGAATGGCAGATCAATAGATGAAGTGCTGAAACTTCATCAGTTGAGGTGGTTGAGACATGTGTTGCGTATGCCTAATCACCGATTGCCTCGACGAGTATTGTTTTGTAGTGTACGAATAGGTTGGAAAAAGTTATGGGCGGCCAGACCAAAACGTGGCACAAATCCATGAAGTCATTGACAACAAGTGGACGTAGCCATGTCGGTAATTGTCGACTACCTGGTTTGGGTCCGCGAGACGATAATGATGGATGGTTAGAGACCTTGAACGGCATGGCGCCGGTGCATTTATTCTCTGTGTTCTCTCAAATCCTAATCTTCTGGGTTCTTCAACAACTCTAGTGGTCTAACATTGATCGATTCATGGTTTCAAAGATAGTAAACTTATATCAGCATGCAAATAAAACATCAAGAGAAAAAGTGAACTTGAATTAAAATAATAAAATTTAGCCCAAAAGAAATGAAATTTCTGTTACGCTCGTCATTAGGCATGCTTGAAACAATTACGGGTTCACCTTAGTTCAGGAATAACGAGAACAAAAAAACCTGAACCAGTGTCCAGGTAGGTTACTGTGATTCCTTGACCCAATTATACCAGAAAGAAGTCTTGATATAGTGTAGAAAGTGTATTCTACAAACACAGCCCAGCCAGCACTCAAATTGCGTTTATTTATACTCTGTAGAGACGTCTTTGGGACAGTCACAAAAATAGCACACTAAAATGATACAGTAACCAATCACAGCCAAAGATTTTCCTGGTGGGAAATGTAATCTCAAAGTCAGCTGACCGGCCCATGAATAAAATCAAAAAATTAAGAATTTTATCCATTGAGTTCTGGCAGATCTAACATCCCCAACAATTTCATATTGCATAAGATAAAGGAAACAATAAATAATTAGTTAATCATTTTTTTCTCAAAAAAAATAAAGCTTACTTCGAAAAAAAATTTCTAGTTTCGATTTACTCTTTGCATTTTCATCATTTAATTCATTTTATCTTAAAATCAACATGTGACTTTTTTGTTATTTTTCTTAATTACAAAGATTGTACACTAGAAATTTTATTTGAGTCCATGAATCGATCCATATTAGACCACCATTAGAAACCTGGAAGCACTGAAAGACGGCTGTTTCGTCCAGGTATGAGACTCATCAGTGGCAGTGCGCATCCACAACTCTTGCACCTCATAGGACTGGAACACAGGACCTTCGATTTTGCAAGAGAACGCCTAACTTCTGAACCAGTGAGCCGGTACCCGACAGTGTTAATGTCTAACTTTGCACTACCTCATACACTGTTTTTGGTAGTTACTGTATACACTCGAACAGGTTGAACTTCACTGGTCACGACTTCACACTAGAACTAGGAGAAGATTTTCTCACGGAGCTAGTCACTAGTGAGCACAGGTAATTTGCATTACGAGGTTGTTGTGAAGATTGTTAAGTTACAAATTTTTGAAACCATGAATTTGATCAAGTTAGACATTAACACACAATACCGAAGGTCCTGGGTTCGAATCCTGCGGGGTGCAGGAGTCGTGGATGCGCACTGCCACTGAGGAGTCCCATACCAGGACGAAACGGCCATTATAGGGTTGCGGATAAAATTGAGTGACTTTTTGAAATCATGAATCGACCAATGTCAGACTACCACGATTATTATCAGTTTTAAATGATGGGAACCTATATTTCAACAAAGAGTTTCCCATCTTATGAATTTCCTCACGATGAATGAAATGATGTTTAGTCAATGCTGATTGGTTGATCTGTTCAACGTACTGTTATTCAAATCTTTGTGAATTTAATCTCCTCCTGTGAGTATTTTTTATAAACTGTTTGCCTGTACATGGTTTTCACAGCAAACACATCTAATGAAATATCAATCAATAAAAATATCATTTACATCAAATTATTTTTTATTGTTGTTACTATTTTTCTAGAGTTTAGGTGTTATTTTGTATATTCTTGTTTGTGGTTCATTTCCATTTCCTGGTGAATCATTGGGTGAAATTCGTACACAAGTACTACGTGGTCTTGTACGTTTTCCATTTTATTTATCAACATCTTGTGAACAAGTTATACGAAGTATGTTACAAGTAGATCCTGTTCGACGTTTTAAATTAAAACAAGTAAGTATGCATTTTGATTCAAGTTTACATCACATCGAGTTAAACATCAATTTATTAGGCAGATTGAATTTTCTCTCCTTTATGGACAAAAGTAAAAGTTAATATAAATGTGTTCTGTTTTTTCTAATGCTTTTCCTAATGATAAAGGCGGGAGTAACTATGATTCTCTTAAGGTAGCCAAATGCCTCGTCATATGAGGGGCGGATTGCCGAGCTGCCTGAGCTTGCCTCGGGTTACGCAATGTGCTGCCTTTAGGGGGTTGTGGTGGCGACTACCTCTTCGTGGTCCCGCCAGGCAACGTGGTGGTGGCAACATCGCTGCGGCTAAACGTCGTTCCGATCGCTGGGGATTCCGTGCTTTCCACGGTCCGGATAATTGGCACGCTCATGGTCGCAAGGCTGTGGATGCGTCTGACCAATCTGGGGGATTAAGACTGAACGACTCTAGGTCCGAATCCCGTCCTTAAGCGTAGGTAAACTACCGAAAGGGATGTAGTAGGGTGATCGAGGGCGGCCCTGGACCCTATGTTCGGGGATGCAGCCGCAGACATCCTGTACTACTGGCGCCGACCCTATGTGGTTGTCCCTTACATGCTCCACTCGATGTTGTGTGTGAACTGGCGTCGAGGCCCCCTTAAACAAGGGTCTCAAGTTGGGTTCCGGTGCTTTAGTGGTGAAAAGGGTGCTGAACACCAATGATGTCTGCCCACTTCTGTGGGATGAGCCCTGCTTGGCTGAGCGCTTGCGTTTGGTCGAGTTCATGACATCTTCCTCATGGAAGAGTGTACGTTCTAGCTGACCTTGTGGGACAAACTCGATCTTTAGCTTTATGTGGGGTAAGATGGGCCTCGATCGATTGTATCAACGCAAGGCAGTTGGAGGCCAGACGGTTGGAATGGCTGCTGGTTAGTGCACTGCTTGGGTGGCTCGGTAACCTGCTACGGGGTGCCTTGTCCGGAAGGATAAGCCCGCCTTGCTGCCCTCGCCGATTGGGGATTGTGGGCTGTGGTTTGGCAGGTGGGATCTTGTGATTCATAAGTGCCTGTGCAGAGGCCACTGCTCGTGTGCGCACTTTTTGGATGTCCGATATGTCTGCAGACCAAACCGGACAACATGTATGTACCCGAAAGGGGCAGGGGTGATTACTGACGGCATCAGTGAGAATCCTTGTGCTGTATATCAATGCAGCGATGTGCATGTGCAGCAGGCATGTTGGTTGACCAAGAATATAGCCAAATGCCTCGTCATGGAAAGGTGTACGTTCTAGCTGACCTTGTGGGACAAACTCGATCTTTAGCTTCATGCGGCATAAGATGGGCCTCGATCGATTGTATCAACGCAAGGCAGTTGGAGGCCAGACGGTTGGAATGGCTGTTGGTTAGTGCACTGCTTGGGTGACTCGGTAAACCGCTTCGGGGTGCCAGGTCCAGCTGGGTAAGCCCGCCTTGCCGCCCTTGCCGATTGGGGATTGTGGATAGTGGTTTGGTTGGAGCGATCCGTTGATTCATGAGTGCCCGGGCGGGGGTTACTGCTCGTGTGCGTACTTTTTGGATGTCCAACTTGTCTGCAGACCAATCTGGATAAACATGTACGTTCCTTCGTGGGGCAGGGATGACTACTGTCTTAGTACAGTGATAAATCTCTGCGTTGACGTAAAAAGTAGCAATGTGCATGTGCAACAGGCCTGTTGGTTAACCAAGATTTTATGATACATTATAAATAAATACTTACTTATTTACGTACGCCTGTTACCCCCAATGGAGCATTAGCCACCGACCAGTATTCTCCAAACCACTCTGTCCTATGCCTCCTTTTCCAATTCTGTCCAACTTTTGTTCGATCTTCTCATTGTCTTTCTCTATTTCCCGGTGTGATTTGTTCTTTGGCCTTCCTCTTTTCCTTTGACCTTGAGGGTTCTATACGAGGGCTTGTCTTGTGATGCAGTTGGATACTTTCCGCAGCGTGTGTCCTATCCACTTCCACCGCTTCCTCCTGATTTAAACCTGGTTTGTTCTGTACCAAAGTAGGTTGTTGCTGATGGTGTCTGACCAACCGATCTGAAGTTGATACCTTCCTCTACTATACTATTCGTCTTCTCTTGAGTTTGTTGTTTTATATGCGATAGAAAAGCCAAATCATCTGCGTAATCCATCCAGATAGTCCAGCTGCAATATGCAAATAAGAACTTAGAAAAACACAGAATTTTGCTTTTCCTTTTGTGTATGCTGAGATCTGTTACTGCTGAGGCTGCTATCGTCTTCTCTTGCATTTTTTGTCACTTGACATAATAAATAAGCTACTGGAAAAATAAATCGATCCACAAAACATTGCTTTTCATTCAATGATAACTAGGAAATAAATAATAAATGACTAAAAACAGAATAATGAGAATTTCAGGACGTAAAATTTTTACCTACATTTTTTCAAAATATCTGCGCTGTGTGTAATGATTACTTTTTTTAGCTCAGTGAACACCAAAAACATAAACCATGACAATAACCAGTTCTAGCTTCTAAACTAGTAAATGACATCGATTTGTATAACGTATAGGTTAGAAACTCAGAAGCTATTGAGAATGTTTTATGCAAGTCATTATTGATATAGTAATAGTCTCTGATGGAAACATTTGCTGACATTAGTGAGAATCTCATTAGGAACAGTATTCTCCACGAGTCTCTGTTTTCTTCATAGTCTGCTAAAAACATCTTTGCTAAAGTTTTACTAAATATTCACATAACTACGTTACGTACTTTCTTACTTACACCTGTTACCCCCAATGGAGCATAGGCAGCCCACCAGTTTTCTACAACCAACTCTGTCCTGGGCTTCCCTCTCCAGTTCTGTCCAATGTTTGTTCATTCCTCTCATGTCTTTCTCTATTTCTCAGCGTAATGTGTTCTTTGGCCTTCCTCTTTTCCTTTTGCCTTGAGGGTTCCATGTGAGGACTTGTCTTGTGATGCGATTGGATGCTTTTCGCAGTGTGTGTCCTATCCACTTCCACCACTTCTTCCTGATTTCCTCCTCCACTGGAATCTTATTTGTACATTACTACGTACACATATATATATATATCTATATATTCCAAATTATGTTGATATTTCGATTTGGAATACAGTTTCAAAATTGCAATTAATCATTATTGTAATGTTTATCACTGTAAGTATTTTATATTATCAACACCTTTGCTTTGATGGAACAAATTTAGAATAAAATAGATGCATTTCGCTTCTCAATTAATCCACAACTCTCAGCAAAAATTGTTCTTCACTTAACTTCATACTTATAAATCGTCACTTTGTTAAAATTTGCTGAATGTTATTTTCTCAGATTTTCTTGACTTTAAAACTCTGAGTTTATGATTGCGTTGCGGGGTTGTTGTGAAGACTGTGAAGTTTTACTTCTAACCATGAATCGACCAATGTTAGACCACCATTAGAAACCTGGAAGCACTGAATGACGGCCGTTTCGTCGTGGTATGGGACTCATCAGCAGTGTGCACCCACGACTCCTGCACCCCTCAGGATTCGAACCCAGGACCTTCGGTATTGTGCTCGAACGCCCTAACCGTTAGACCACTGAGCCGGTGTCCGTCGGTGTTAATGTCTAACTTGATCAAATTCACGGAGTTGCGCAACCTCATACACTGTCTACATCCGAACAGGTTTGAACTTCACTGGTCATGACTTTACGAATAAAATTCTGTGATTATTTCATTTTATTTTATTTTTTTACTTTTAGGTTATGACCACAGCATGGATGCAAGAGTCACCAAATGTGGAACATTATAAATCACTGATGAATAAATATCGAATTCAAGCAAAAGAACATCAATTTGAAATTCTATTTCATCAACAACACCCGGAACATAGTAAAATTGCCAAAGAAGAATTTCTCGAAAGAATTGAACGTAAACTAGATAGTGGGATTGTCAAAGCATTATCAAATGAAACAGGTTTAGATGAAGAACAAGTAAGTGATCAAATGATTCATGTAGCTTTGTATTTGATTCGATTTTGGGGCTCCCTACTTTGGTGGCCCGCAATCTACTACTATTCATGGATAAGTACATCGACTGTGTTATATGAAATAAATCTCCTCATCAGTTTCTGTATACGCCTAAGTAGTATCGTATACTACTTAGGCGAATCCCGTTTGTGCAACAGCGGTAACATAAGAAGCCAAATATGGATTCGGTTGCATGATAGTCTGAAGTATACAATCAAAGTGAAGTGAAGCGGACTGAGAAGGAGCAGAAGGCGAGAGAGCAAACTCCATCCGATGAAGCATGACTAAGAATCTATAGTCAGATAAAAATAAGCCAGACACACACGAATAAAAGCAACACAGATATGAGCGAATGACTGACAAGATCAAAAGACAAGTAGGCTAATTAATTTGTCCATAAGCTAGGGTGAGCCTTGTCAGCTAGACATAACAAGACTCACTACAATTACATTTCTTCCAGTCATATTACCTCGTATTATGCATTAGAGATTAGACTAGATTACATTCCATGTCTATTCCAAGTGAATTATACGATCCAACAAAAAGTTTTTTTGCGTAATACTTTGTAAATATCATCGTAGTTTAACAAATTTACAACTGTACCATCGACTGACTAGCTAACTTCAAGTGGCCGTTTCGTCCTGGTATGGGACTCATCAGTGGCAGTGCGCAACCACGACTCTTGCATCCCGCAGGATTCGAACCCAGGACCTTCGGGTGGACGAGTCGTGGATGCGCACCGCTGAGGAGTTCCATACCAGGACGAAACGGCCGTCTTTCCGTGCTTCCAGGTTTCTATTGCTGGTCTAACATTGATCGATTCATGGTTTCAAAAAATGTATAACTTAACAATCTTCACAACCTCGTAATGAAAATTAGCTAAGTAAATCAGCATGCAGTATCAAAAATTTTAAATTCATGTGATTTTTATTCTCATTGTCTGGACAATACTTAATCTGATCAGATTCGGCCAATCACTGTCAACATGGCAGACTGATGAAAATCACTAAATAACCATGAGTTAATGTTCTTCTTGATCTAGATTGAGTAATATAATGCCAGACCACCATTAGAAACCTGGAAGCACTGCAAGACGGCCGTTTCGTTCTGGTATGGGACTACTCATCAGTGGCAGTGCACATCCACGACTCCTGCACCCCACAGGATTCGAACCCAGGACCTTCGGTTACAAATAGAACTTAACAATCTTCACAACAACCGCACAATGTAATATAATGCCATCTATGGCCATAGCTACACATTCACCTGTCCCCTTCCATAGAATATTCACTAATAAGTCGTCTCTCAACTATCCAACGACTCATTTTGACTATTATGTACATTTTTTTCTTCTTTATTCAGATACGTCAATCGACAATTCAACGTAAATATGATCGTTATCATGCAGCTTATGAATTATTAAAAGAAAAAATTAAAATTTTCTATCAGAATCCAATTCTACGTAAATTTGTTAATGATGAAATGAAAAAACAACAAACAAATACATTTCACAAATTAGATTTCATTCAACAATCCACATGGCAGCCAATGTCTGAAGAACACATCAATACTATGCCCACCACATCAACAACTACATCAACAACACCAACAACAACACAACTTGGTATACTGGATGAAACAATGTTATCAGATGAACAAACTACTACTCCTCCTCCTCTTCCTGCTCCTCCATCAAGTGATATGATTATGTCTAGTGATTCAAGTGATGTATCAGATGTACCAATGAAAGAGACTTGTTCTTCTTGTTCGCCTTCTTCTTGTTTGCCTTCTTGTACTATCAATAATGTTCAGTCAACTACGTCTACAATAACAAATCCTTCGAATTGTGAAAAATCTGAAAATCCGAATAGTTATTATAATCAACAGAAAGATTTCAATGAAAGTAATTTAAAAGAATGGAAATGTGTTACACAGGTAGAGTGTGTGTGTGTGTTTGTGTGTGTATTTATCAGTCAGATAAGGGAATGTGAGTAGAGTTAGTTGTGGAGATAAGGGAGAGGTATGTGTGGGTGTAGGAAGGATTTGATTTTGACCAATTCGGTCTCGTGTGCTATTATGGGTATGAGGGGGCGGTTGTCATATCCCGGCTGCCCACAACGTGGAAGTTGTTTCTTGAGGGACTTGAAAAGGAAGATAGATTAGTGTTGGTCTTAGAGACCTGGGAGCGTGACCGCAGAGTCCAAGGGACAACTGCTTGAGACCGATCACGCACGGCCTTTTTATGAGAAGTGTTTTGAGTGTTAGCTCCGCTCTTGAAAGCCCTTCATGGGCACCCTTACCCAAGGAGACGGAAATCCGTGAGGTAAGGTAAGGTGTGACATTTTTAGGGTCGACCTTTTCTAACCCTTCCTTGCTTCCTTGTGAGAAGGCAGCATCGCTGCAGATGCTGGTTGTCCGAGGGAAACACCCTACTGCTGTCACACCCCTCTTCAGTCAGTCGGCAGTACGACTTCACCCTCAGACCTTGAGTAGCTGCTTTTAGTCTCATCGTTCCCCAATCGACCAGCCTGATATGGTAGAACCTTCAGGAAAATATGTTCCAGCCAATATAGCTCAGTTGGGTCATCACGGTAGTCAACTTCGACCACCACGTCAAGGTAGCTTCTACGGTCGGGGTGCATGTATTTATAGTATAAAAGATTAATGAACATACACATAAATATAATAGAAGTAATTCTCTGTTTCTGGAAACGATCCTATGAAGTAATTTATTGCATTACAAATAATTAACCTATCTGAATCTTTCATTTGATCAAGTGTATGTCAAAAAAAGAGATAATTAGAAGATTCAGAATGGTATATCTTACATCAGTTGTTACATAACGATTGAATGATTAAAATTACTGATTCTATAACCTTGTAGTGAAGGAGAACACAGGTGGGGCAACCAAAGTGTATTTAACGAAAATTACAGAGTTACTCAGTAAAATCGGAAAACCATATCCTAAATTGTTCATTTGCAAAATATCAGTTCATCATATCGAACTGGACTATTCCTGTTGCAAAACATCAATCCATTGTCACTATTCATGCGTTTCATACAAATTCCATTGTGTTCTAACTCTTCCTTTCTTGATCTTTACCCCATCTTCAGCTGCCAGACATTACATTGACACTCACGTCATATACTACTTATAAGTAGCTCGCACCACAGCACCACAACCTTACTAATTTTTATTGATAACCTTATCATCCATGAACAATTAACATCTATTTAACACATGTTTTGGAAAAATTGAAATATTATGTTATAAATGAAAGCGTTGTATGGTTTGTAAGCTTATATGAATTATAGCATATCTTTTGACTGTGAATATGTTACGCATGCACGTAAACACGTCAACTTGATATGCTTGAACTATTATGAGTTCAGCTAAGTCGGTAAACGAGAGCGAAGATCAATGATCCGGAGACACGACAGGCTACTACTACTCTAATCCAAGTGTCCCAAACCCCCATTGAGTAGTAGAAGAAGAAGAAGACTTGAAATGAAGTAGAACACGTATTCTACAAGTATCCAGAAAATTCGAGATCTGATTCCCAGAAGAGGATTAGGATTCCGGGTAGTAAATGCATATTTATACAGTTAGATGGAACAAGAAACAACATTGAAGTATGTGACATTGATAGTTCGGACTACAAAAAGGGATTGACCAATAGAATTAGACTTCCATAAATAATGCTTTCCGGATATTTGATGATTATCCTAACAGAATAGTTGATTGATTCATAATCCTCTCTTTCACTAATTTTTTTTACTTGTCATCTGGTTTTTGTTGTTTCCCAAGATTCAGGTTCACATTAGGACTATTAACACACACTAACCATCACTTCTTACGTAATCATATCAGGAAAACTACAAAGTTATTTAACACTAAGTAAAGATATTTATGTGAGTTCATAGTTTAAATCCAATATTGTGTATAATTAATAAACTCTGGTCATTTACATTCTGAGCAAATGCTTCAATATATATCAAAATATCTTTAAAATATGAGTATAAAGTTAGTTGATATGTTGTCCAACAAAGTTAATATTAATTACTTAAGTTGTACAACTTGAAATTAGGCTTTAACACAAAGGTTTGTATAGTTTTGTAAGCATTGTACAAACTATACTGTCTAAAAAAACAGTTCAACTTCACTTTTAATCATCTATATTCTCCAATTCACTTGAACTTACTTTTATGAAAGTGAATTTTGTTTAAATGTAATTTTTGCTCATTTATTTTGTTTTATTTCTTGATTTTTATCTCAGCCAAAAAATACTGAATTAAATGCTGCTATGTGTATTCTGAAAGTAAGTTAAATGACATCTATTTGATTTTATTTCACTAAATTTTCCAATATTGGCTGTAACCTACTTTGCATTACGGGGTTGTGAATATTGTTAAGTTACACATTTTTCAAACCATGAATCGATCAGTGTTATACCATCATTAGAAACCTGGAAGCACTGAATGACGGCCGTTTCGTCCTGGTATGGGACTCATCAGCAGTGCGCATCTACGATGGTTAGGCGTTCGCCTACATTACCGAAGGTCCTGGGTTCGAATCCTGCGGGGTCCAGGAGTTGTGAATGCGCAGTGCCTCTGATGAGTCCCATACTAGGACGAAACGGCCGTCATTCAGTGCTTACAGGTTTCTAATGCTGGTCTAACATTGATGGATTCATGGTTTCAAAAATGTGTAACTTAACAATCTTCACAACCCCGTAATGCGAATCACCTGTGCTCACTAGTGACTAGCTTTCTGAGGAATCTTCTCTGAGTTCTAGTGGGAAGATGTGACCAGTGAAGTTCAATTCTGTTCGGGTGTAGACAGTAACTACCGAAGACTGTGTATGAGGTTGCGCAACTACGTTAGATACCGGCTCAGTGGTCCGATGGTTGGGCGTTCGCCTACAATACTGTGTCCTACTTTATCATAGAAGTGTATTATTATTTCTCTTTTTTTCTCATAATCCATATATATATATTTCACATTACGGGGTTGTGAAGATTGTGAAGTTACACATTTGAAATCATGAATCGATCAATGTTAGGTTACCATTAGAAATCTGAAAGCACTGAATGGCCGTGTTCATCCACGACTTCTGCACCTAGTAGGACTCGAACCCAGGACCTTCAGTATTGTGCGCGAACGCCCTAACCGTTAGACCACTGAGCCGGTATTTAACGCTGTTTATATATATATATATATATATATATATATATATATTAATAATGAAATAATTATAATTGAAATTCTTACATCCTGGATGAAAAGGTCAAATCAATAAAAACTTTGAAAACCAATTTATCAGCCATATATTGTATGGGTTAAGAATCAGCAAAATATCCCTCAGAAAAGTCTTTAAAGACCCAGAAATGTTAGGAATTGTTTTATCTCATCAGCACTGAAAAGAATCTTCACAATAATATCTGAAAAATCTTGAATCACAAGCCACGATTCTGACGGTATATTCTCACAAACAGCTATTATATTGAGTATGGTTGTTGAAACTTCCAAAAATCTCAAAGTAATGAGTAACTCTGTAAATACCCTCATTTTTCTGTATTTAAACTAAACTTACAGTAAAGCATTTATCTCGTACTTCGCTTCTTTCATGTTGTGTTGTGATTTAATATGGGCTTACTAAGACTGAATAGGAATTTAGATCTTGAGTGAACTTACCAGACTTAGTAGTATGTTAGTCAGCAACAACGAAGACGTTTTTGCATGCATACATCAGTCCAAGTTGGTACTCGTATTCTGTTTGCGTATTTCAGAGACCCAGTATACATTAGTGCAAGATTCTGAAGTCCTAGTTAAAGACGTCTGTTGTTCTATTTTTGGTATAAAAACATCCGAATATCAAAAGCTCCAATATGTAGTTTAAAGAAAGGTTTCTTAATTCATATCGTTAACATTAAAGGTGCGAGGTGATAAGAGTATAAGAAGAAGGGTTAGTTGTGGAGACAAGAGACATATTGTAAGGATTGTGACTTATTTGGTCCCATCACTTCCCGGTTTCCCATACTGTGGAAGGTTGTTTCTTGAGGAACCTGAAAGGGAAGATAGATTAGTATTGGTCTTAGAGACCTGGGAGAGTGACCGCAAAACCTAAGGGACAACCGCTTAATGTCGGTTATACACGGCTTTTTTATAGGAAGTTTATAAGCTGTTACAGGCGTAAGTAAGTAAGTAAGTTGTAAGCTGTTAGCTGTTATTTTAACCCCTTCCTTCATTATGAAAAGGTAGCATCATTATAGATTCTGGCTGTCCGAGAGAAACACCTTACTACTGCCACATCTCTCTAAAGTCAGCAGTATGACTTCGCCCTTAGACCTTAAGTTCCTGCTTTCAGTCCTACCATTGTCCAATCAACCTGCCTAGCATGATAAGACCGAAAGAATCATGTGTTCTAGACTTTGTAGTTTGTTTAGATCATCACATTAGGCAAGCATAACTACAACGAATCTCAGTCTGGTAGTCATTGATCTTACACTTTTGTTCTGAGTTCGGGGCAAGTTACCATTGGGTCAATCTTCAAGCATAGAGTAGCAGTTTTCTCGTCACTATTGTGTACTGATTACTCAAAGGTCTTCTCGTGTCAGTGCAAAGACGTAACAGTAATGTCTTATATCTATCCTCAGAACTATCTATCTCTCAGGCTAATATATTCCTTTTTCAATACAATAATTCCATTTATTGTGATGCCGGTAGTCTCTTAAAAAAACTATGTTCAAACTAATTCACAAATATTGGTACATTCGTCGGATCATATCGTTTGTATCTTCTTGCAATTGGAACATTCAAATTGCAGATCTCTAGAATACACAACAAACATCAACAATTAAGTTTTCGACGTGACCAGTGGATTTCAACCCTGTCAACTGTAGGCACTAATTACCGAAGACAAATAGGTAAAGTCGCGCAAAATCTGTAGATTGACGAGAGTTAGACATTAAGACCGTTGAATGCCAGCTCAGTTTCCAGAGGTTAGACGTTCACGTGCAGGGCTGAAGGAGCTTGGATTCGAATCCTGCGTGGTGCATGTGTCGTGGATGCTCACTGCTGATGAGTCCCATACCAGGACGAAACGGCCATCCAGTGCTTCCAGATTTCTAATGCTGGTCTAACAATGATCGATTGGTGATTTCAACGTGCAAGAATATATTCATCAAACTTGCTACTTTTTTTAGATAACCCTTCCAAGAAGTTTTCAGATATCTTTTTATTGCAATAATGTAAAACATTTTTGTTCAGATTGTTAATACACTAAGCTAAATGCTTAACGAAAAGAATCAGAGACTTTAGCTGGATAACCGTATATTACTACTACATCACCAATAAATTGACAAGTAAAACATCAAATTTTGTAATTCTTAATTCATTTATCCTTATTTTTTTATGATTAAATAATCATGTCTAGATTACGCAATTCCTAGTTTAAACAAAGATGTTAGAGTATTGGTTTAAAAGTCAATTTGTAGACAAAAAAATCAATTTCTGATCGTTAACGCCTACTTTTATTTTATTTTTATATTTTAAAAGGCTGATGAAGATGAAATTCTCTCACGATTTGGTATTCAATCAGGTCCAATCAATAAATCGTTTTCTAATTCAACACGACGTCATACATTACAATATACTACATCATTATTCCGTAAACATGATCATCCTGATACTACTATTCTAACAAGTCCTGATAATAATAATAATAATGATGGTGATATTGATGTGAACAATCGTCAATCTGACACATCGACTACTACTACTACTACTACTAATACTACTAACAACGACAACAACAACAACAATATTGCTGTGACAAATTCCAATGTAAAAGTTGATAGTCACAATAATAATAATAATAGTAAAACCAATGAGAATAGTAACATTGTTAAACGTACCACAGTACGTCGTTTTCCACGTCAAATTACTCAACCCCATTCAAATCGATTACAATATAATCAAAATAATGCAGAGAATTCAGATCAAATGTTATTGGTAAGTTTTGATTTGTTTAGTAATATTACAGGGGGGGGAAATGATTTTAGGCTGGAAATAATATGTTTTACTGAGTTGGATGTATTTTGTAATAGAGAGTGTGTTTTTTAACAAACAAAGAAAATGTGTTTTTACACATTTGAAATCATCAATCAATCATTGTTAGACCACCATTAGAAACCTGGAAGCACTGGACGGCCAGTTCGTCCTGGTATGGCACTGACTCATCAGCAGTGCGCATCCACGACTCCTACTCCTCGCAGGATTCGAACCCGGGACCTTTGGCATTGTAGGCGAACGCCTTACCATCGGACCACTGGGCCGGCATCCAACGGTGAGTCCCATACCAGGACGAAACGGCCGTCCAGTGCTTCCAGGTTTCTAATGGTGTGCTAACAATGATTGATTGATGATTTCAAATGTGTAAAAATGCAAACCTCCAAAACTGTGCCCCAAAAAAGAAAATGTCAACAACACAGATAATAATAAGTGAACAATAGTGTTGTTTTCAATTAGGTCGTCATCAGGCTTTTTACTCTCTAATATATACATGCATATATTTCATATGAAAAAATGTTAAACCAATCAAGGCAATTTATTATGAGTCAATAATCACAATGAAATGAATTAGATTACATTACTACACATAATAGATTAAAGCACAAGTTGATACTATGGCAGACAGGCGTACTGATAGTAGTAAGAAAGATAAAATACGATAACAAAATTTTTTGTCAATAATTCAACATTGAAAATAGTGGATGAAACGTGGATAAATAGACTTTGAATAATTCTTTACAAAAAATTAAGACAATTACATGATCAGAAGTGAGCACATAATTAGATAGTGAAGAATGTAAATGGGAAGAGGCAGAGAATTACAAACAAATACAGGATTTGAAAATAAGGCTAATAATAACAAGATAAAGTCAAAAAAAAACTTTTTTGAAACGTTAGTTAAGTCATATCCGGCCATGGAATTGATAGGGGTGTCACGAATTTCTTCTGAACACATAAATTGGGGGTTGAATGTACGAATTCCTATGGCTTATACTATATGTAGGAGACGGGATAGAACTCCGTTTGGAAATATGATGGTTTTATCCGACAGATCACTGGAAACGATCCACATTTATCTACAATAAGGCCCCCGTCAACCAGATGCGCCAAGATAAAACAGCTTATTGTTTTTAACTTGCCCTTCATAAACCGTGATAGGAGTTGCCTGGTAGTAGTACGCCCGATATTACTGTTTCCACAGGAGCTGCTGAATTTGTGATTACACACAGAGGAGACCAACTCAGGTAATTTATCCTTCGTTTTGGTAGATATCGCTGGTTGGGTTGAGTAAAGTCTGATGATGATCCAATCGCAAACAACATTATTCGTTTATATGTGTTGTTCCAATTTATGATAGTTATGTTTTTCTATTAACTGATCATTAATAAATGTTTAATTCATGGTTATATGAAAATAAGTATTTGATAATTTATTAATAACGAGAGATAATCATTATCACATTTGAAATCATGAATCAACCAATGTTAGACCACCATTGGAAACCTGGAAGCACTGGACGGCCGTTTCGTCCTGGTATGGGACTCCTCAGTGGCAGTGCGCATCCACGACTCCTGCACCCCGCAGGATTCAAACCCAGGACCTATGGCCTTACGCGCGAACGCCTAACTTCTAGACCACTGAACCGGTATCTAACGGTGTTAACGTCTAACTTCGTTCAATTCACGGTGTTGCACAACCTCATTTATTGTCTTCGGTAGTTACTGTCTACACCTGAACAAGGTCAACTTCACTAGTTACGACTTCCCACTAGAACTCGGAGAAGATTCCTCACGAAGCTAGTCACTAGTGAGCACATGTAATTGCACTATGAGGTTGTGAAGATTGTTAAGTTACACAGTTGAAATATGTGTGATCATATAACTTTTCATTGTTTATTTGGTCATTTACTAGATTGAAACTGGAAAAATTCAAGTGATTATCTTTGAAAGGGGTAATAGTTTTATCACTAGTACTGACATTGAACAATTTAATGTAATACATTTTTGCTATCTTAGGCGTTCGCGCGCAAGACCGATGGTCCTAGGTTGGAATCCTGTGTGGTGCATGTGTCGTAGATGCGCACTGACACTGATTAATCCCATACCAGAACGAAATGGCCATCCAGTGCTTCCAGGTTTCTAATAGTGGTCTAACATTGATCGATTCATGATTTCAAATTTGTGACTTAACAATCTTCACAATGCCGTAATGCAATGTAATATTATGAAAGAATTTTATCTTCACTTAGAATTGAAATGTAATGTTTCATTTGTATATTGTAGTTGTATATCATTATAAAATTACAGATTTCTATAGACTATTCATTCTGTGTTGACAAATTTATGACCTAAATATTCCATTAACCTGAATGAATAATTTAATGGTAGGTTTAAAGAGATAAGTTTAATAATTGAAAATTGTTCAATTGAACTCCAAATATATATATAACAGGATGTTGAATTTGTGCGTGGAATCATTGAGAAAACAGTTCAATTATAAATATAAAGTATATAAATTTGATATTTTAGTTGAATTTGTAGGTATACATGAAATAATACAATAGAGTAAAGAAAAGTTAAAAAAAAAGTTCGATTGTATAACTTGAAAATTGATTACAGTTCAATACAATGTTGAAAATTTACATCATCAAGTTACTCACTATATATAACAACATCATTATTCACCTTTAGTTGAGATAGTCATTGAAAGGAATGAAGCATTGAGTAGTTATTTCATCATTTCCCTTTGTTTTCAATGATTTTTTAGTTAATAGTAGTTCAAAAGTATAGTTCCTTTTCTTAGTTTAGATTGTCACAAATTTAAAAAGAAAAAAAACCTTCACATTAAGATAATTTTCATAAACATGATAGAAAAAAATGAAAAAAAAAGATCTGAGTGAGCTACTTATAAGTAGTATATGACGTGAGTGTCAACGTAATGTCTGGCAGCAGAAGATGGGGGGAAGATCAAGAAAGGAAGAGTTAGAAAACAATGGAATTTGTATGAAACGCATGAATAGGGACAATGGGTTGATGTTTTGCATTAGGAACAGTCCAGTTCGATATGATGGACTGATATTTTGCAAATGAACAATTTACGATATGGTTTTCCTATTTTACTGAGTAACTCTGTAATTTTCGTTAAATACAATTCGGTTGCCCTCACCTGTGTTCTCGTTCACTACAGTACATGCTACTTCTTTTTGTCGGGGATGTTAGATCCCCAGAACTTACTTGATAAGAGTCCTAATTTAGGACTTTTTCTGTTTTCGTGCATCGGCTGATGAGTTGACCTTGAGATTACATTTCCCACTCCACAAAGTCCTTGACTGTTATTGCTGGTTGATGTATTATTTTAGTACTCTATTTTTGTGGCTCTCTCAAGGATGTTATTATGATGTACACGTAAACTCGATTTATGTGATTTTCAACCTCATATTTTCTGAGTGCTTGTAGAATACACTTCTTCATACATTTAGCAGGCCTGAAACAACGGATTAGAATATCCTATTGTGTCACTGCATCATTTGTCTTTGCGCTCGTTACCGAGTAACGTGAACTCGTAATAGTTTCAGGCATATCACCAACATTCTTGAAAGCATGTAAGGATTTTAATATTTACAGATTAATTGGTTCCATACACTGATATTCTGTAATTTGATGAGCAAACTAAGTCATTTAACTTCTATATCTGAAAGTATTGTAAGTAGTTAAATTGAACATGTACACTGAATTTATAAAATATCATAATTTTTACTTTTTTTGATCTCAAATACTGATTGACCTTAATATACATAAAGCTGTACTCATGATGTAAAAATTTAGAATATAATCTCTCTACTGGGAATCGACTAATTAATCACATTTTGATATAATCTGTGAAGAAAAAGCTTCACAACCGTATACTGAAATTTTTCATTTCCTCACTATCATCTAACTTCTTTGGGGAATTCTCAGAGTCCTAGTGAGAAGACGTGACCGATGATGTTCAACCGTGTTGGGTGTGAGGTAGAGTTACCCACTGAAGACAATGAATGACGGTCGCGTAAATTCGTTGACTGATTCAAGTTAAACACCAACATCCTTGGATGCCGGCTCAGTGGATTAGAGATTGAACACTCGCGCATAAAACTGAAAACTCTGAGTTTGCCTCCCGCTCATGGGTTCGTGGATGAGCTCTACTGATGAGTTCCATACTAGGACTAAACGTTCAATCCAATGCTTCTAGGCTTCCAGTGGTGGTCTAAGATTGATTAGTTCATGATTTCAATGAAACATTTTACTGACCCCAATCTCTTTAAATTTCATTGATCATATCTCAGTTCTTTGTCGCAACATTAACTACAGGTATGATAGTTTTGTGAGTACTAACAAGCACTTGGAGTTAAGATCAAGATATTACATTGATTATCTAACATAAGAAATGCTCTATTAGATATTATTCACCTAAACAACTTTTTTTAAAACAAAGTAACCTCTACTTTATCAATTGTTCATTCTTCTACTAGACTCGTTTAGATTGGATGCCACCGAATACATGGGAGACAAGTTTTTCAGACTATCGAAAATCACACCTACTTAAATCATCAAGACCATATTTGAATAAGATCAGCAAACAAAATGAACAAACATTAACATCACTTGAATTAGGACAAGAAGCATCTACCACGAGGTTGCCAAACAATCCAGGAGACACGACAATAACAACGACAAGTGATGTTGATGATGATGACGATGAAGAAGGAGTAGTGGGGCAAGATGATGTTTCAATTTTGATTGATCAAGAAAATATCATCTTACCAGATGAAATGTCACAGTCTATCCAATTAACCGAGAATATCTCATCTATGAATGATTATAACAATGTAACAACATTAGATAGACAAGATACAGTATCTGAGAAAAGTAGTGTGTTTCTGCTGACAACTGAATGCCCAAATCCAGGTGAAAATTAATTTCTGTCTCATTTTTCGCTTACTATCTATCGATCGATATATGTTTTTTCTATTATTTTTGATGACTGGTTTTTAATTGTTTAATAAAATAAATAATGCCAACTAATATGTTTAAAATGTTATAATTCAGAGTGTTTGGTTCCTAATATTAAGGAAGTATGTTGACTTGATATCTCGGTCGTTTGACTAGCCATTTAAGATACGTGTTTGTGTCATTAAACTGTTCTGTGACTTTACTTGATAATCTCTTGATCTTTTTAGATGAACATCTAATAATATGAAGGTCTTAAGTCTTAGTGCCACTCGGACTACAAATACACTCTTCTAACGAATACGTGTTGTGAACAGATTCCACTAGAATTTACTAACTTACTTACTTACTTACTTTCGCCTGTTACCCTCACATCAGTTTTCTCCAACCAACTCTGTCCAATTTATGTTCATTCTACTCATGTCTTTCTCTATTTCTCGGCGTAATGTGTTCTTTGGCCTTCCTCTTTTCCTTTGACCTTGAGGGTTCCAAATAAGGACTTGTCTCGTGACGCAGTTAGGTGCTTTTCACAGTGTGTGTCCTATCCACTTCCACCGCTTCTTCCTGATTTCCACCTCCACTGGAATCTGATTTGTTTTCTCCCATAGTACGTTGTTGCTGATCTCGTGTCTGGCCAACGAATCCGAAGTATTTTGCGTAGACAACACTAGAATTTAAGCAGTGCCTAAAGTTTTCGAAACTGTTTTATGAGACTTATTAAAAGTGTCCTTGTCTATCACTTCTTTGTTTGAATACAAAGCCTTTAGGTTAATTATCACCTACTTAAATAAGTTGTGTATAAGATGAAAGCATAATATAGGTTAATCATTAAGACATTTGTAAATCGACTGATGAAGATGCGACAAAAGGAATTGTAATCTCGTCTGACCGTAAGGCAAAGGAGTTCAATTGTCAAATTCTACTCTCTGCATCTAACTGCATAAAAATCAAAGCTGTGACTTACTACTGACATTGAAATTTGGATACCTTCTACGTTTTCAAACTCTCTATGCTTCTCTATCATTGCAGTACACATTAATAGAAACAACAATTTTATTAGATTTAAGGTTACTTAATTACTTACGCCTGCTACCCCCAACGGAGCATAGGCCGCCTACCAGTTTTCGCCAACCAACTCTGTCCTCCTGGGCTTCCCTTTCCAGTTCTGTCCAATGTTTGTTCATTCCTCTCATATCTTTCTCTATTTCTCGGCGTATTATGTTCTTTGGCCTTCCTATTTTCGTTTTTCTTTGAGGGTTCCATGTGAGGGCTTGTCTCATGACGCAGTTCGGTGCTTTTCGTAGTGTGTGTCCTATCCACTTCCACCGCTTCTTTCTGATTTCCTCCTCAACTGGAATCTGGTTTGTTCTCTCCCAAAGTACGTTGTTGGTGATGGTGTCTGGCCAACGAATCCGAAGTATTTTGTGTAGACAACTGTTCATAAACACTTGTATCTTCTGGATGATGCCTTTCGTAGTTCTCCAAGTTTCCACTCCATACAGTAGAACTGTATTGACATTTGTATTTTTTTGTTTTTTTGTAAATAATGCACCAATACTTCTATCTATTTTTATTGTGAATTTTTTTGTTCCTATTTCCATCCAGTTGAATCCCCACTTGAAATGGTGACATTGGAAGATCAACAGATTCCTTCTGCACAACAAAATTCCGTTGATATGATGATGAATACAGAGTCTACTACTGAAAAAATAGATGTAAGTGTTCATTGTATTGTTTGTTGTATTGGGAAATTACAACAAAAACATGCATTTACAGGCTTGCCTCGATAAACTGAACGATTTTCATTTTAAAAAAATTCCCTAAAGCACAATATTTATTTGCATTACGGGGTTGTTGTGAAGATTGTTCAGTTACACATTTTTTTGAAACCATGAATTGATCAATGTTAGACTGTCACCATTAGAGAAACCTGGAAGAAGCACTGGACGGCCGTTTCGTCCTGGTATGGGACTCATCAGTGGCAGTGCGCATCCACGACTCCTGCAGCCCTCAGGATTCGAACCCAGGACCTTCGGTATTTTAGGCGAACGCTTGGTTTCAAAAACGTGTAACAATATTTATTTGTTATAACCAAACAAGATTTTGATGAAACTCATTATGTGAAACGATTTGGCAATGTAGACTGACAATTACTGAGAAAAACTGAATGCCTGATAGCTTTTTTTTCAATCCTACATCGAAACTATGCAATATTATACTTTATCCATGAGTGATAATTTAATCAGAAAGAACATCATGTTGAACTAGTCTTGTTCACAATAATTAAACTTGAAACATAAAAAAACCTACTACACTGTCAAAATAATCATGAAGAAGAACTCCTTAGTCATTGTGACATAGTCTTAATTATCAAAAGTACACTGGTTTAACATTAATCATCAAATATCATTTAGAACAAAACAGATAATGCAGAAACATTGTGATTATAGCTTTCTTTTTTATTGAAATCGCGCAAAATGCCTAGATCAATCAGAGTTAGACATTAACCCCGTGGGATGCCGGCCCAGTGGTCCGATGGTAAGGCGTTCGCCTAAAATGCCAAAGGTCCCAGGTTCGAATCCTGCTAGGAGCAGGAGTCGTGGATGCGCACTGCTACTGATGAGTCCCATACCAGGACGAAACGGCCGTCTCTCAGTGCTTCTTGCAGGTTTCTAATGGTGGTCTAACAATGATTGATTGATGATTTCAAATGTGTAAAAACGCAAACCTCCAAAACTGTGCCCCAAAAGAAATCAAAAACAACACTGTATCATCTATGTATATAGAAAAATACTGTAAACGCTGCTAAACTATTCCACGTAGGCCTAAACGTTGCTCAATTTGATGAATACATCACATCCCATTGCATTTACCAATTTACATGTTTGTATGGACACATATACATAGGGAGGAGTAATCGAACTTTGCAATCAAAGGTTATGGAACTTCACATACCTTAGTGACTTCAAAATCAGTTAACGTCAGATGAGCCGATTAGCGTTGGAAATAGAAAACCATGTTCATCGATCGCAAAACACATCATTGAGACAGGGCATAGGATGGACCATCAAGACAGCCTTCAAAACATTGTATAGATGTTGAAGGACGAATTTCGAGGTTTATATGGACGTCTTGGCTATTCGAAAATTAAAACCGTCCTTATGTGTACAGAAACAATTTGTTGTAACCTTCAATTTACCCTGGTAATCTTTAAGCCCAGGGGGTAATGTGACAATTTTCCTACGCTTTCTTATTCTTTCCAAATAACGTGAATTTTCTCTCTCCTTTATTTACAATTATCACCTTATGTCTATTTGAACTTTTATTTATTTTGGGGCAGAGTTTTGGAGATTTGCGTTTTTACACATTTGAAATCATCAATCAATCATTGTTAGAACACCATTAGAAACCTGGAAGGGCTGGACGGCCGTTTCGTCCTGGTATGGGACTCATCAGTGGCAGTGCGCATCCACGACTCCTGCTCCTCGAAGGATTCGAACACGGGACCTTCGGCATTGTAGAAGAACGCCTCACACATTTGACCTTTTATTAATCGTCATACATAAAATGCCTTGACAAGTGTGGTACGTGTGTGACCAGATTGTTCGAAATATGTTTAGCGCACAAATACATCACACTATTTTTCAGATCAATTTACTTCTTCTCACTGTTCTATCAAAATTTATTAAAAAGGGACTAATTGTTTTAAATACTGTGAGGTTTTAATTCTTTTTCACCCTTTCACATTCATCCGTATCGAATGTTTGAATTTTTTTACCTTTTTAGAATGTGACTAGAATTATGATTGAAAAATCCAGCTTACATGAAGATCCATGTTGGTCGAATGTTCGTATTTCAGGTGGAATGATGGATGAAGATGAAGATGACAATTCATGTAATCCAACAGCTGGAGTACTGCGTACACTACTTCCACAACTTAATTTACCAGCGAATTTACCAGCTATGATTCATCAACCAGTAGCTTACTTCACTGTGAAAGATCCAAATTTACTTGCACCACCGGAGTTTATGACACCACGTATGTCTCACAATGAATTATTTGATTTAAATAGGTATTCTTTATTCCCAGCTACTCAGCTTCATAGAGTTAGAGACTTAACGACTTAGCTATTCGACCAGCAACTAACCTCTAGTATCATTGAGATAAACTTACAATTTATTTACCACTGAATAGTGACCAATGTCTTGTGGGTCGAGTTCTTCCTGGTCTCGATAAAATTCTGTCAACCAAGTTTCAATTTAGACAATTGTCCAAGTGACATGATATCGCTTACCACTGCGTTAGGATACAAGATATCAGTCTTTTGTATTCTTTAGAATAAAAAAAAACTTAGTATTGCAGTAAGTCTTGTTATTGTTACACTGCAAACCTTTCAGAGAGTTGTTAATCTTCCAAGTTTATCTATCGATAAAATTCCCTTGACGTTTTACATTTATTCAAAAAGAATCAGATTGAAATAGAGAATATTTATAGCTTAGATTGAAACTGTCAAAGATGTTGTGCTTGTTGAGCTGGAGGGTTCAGTTCTGAAAAAATATATACCTTTTTTGAAGAAACCATTATTATTTACTTGAATTCAGTCAGTCAGTCAGTCAGTCAGTTGCAACGTAGAACTTCGTATATGTGTACATAAGTTCATGTTGCCATACCACATTAGCACACAGACGCAAATGTCAAATCAAATCCCATAGTGATAAAGATAGTAGAGGTATTATTGGTAATGAAGAAGACTCAGGGTTCGAAGATATTATTCAACAAGTATAATTCAGTGAAATAAAGTTAGAAAGACAAAGGTAGAGGTGCTGATGATTCCAGAAGATTAGGATTTGAGAGAGCTCGAAGAATGGATGCACTTGTGCTATTGCAAACGATTTTGAGCCATGTCGTTCAAGGTCTCTAACCATCGATTATTATCATCTCGCGGACCCCAACCAGGTAGTCTACATCTACCAACATGACTCAGTCCACTTGTCACTGACTTCATGGATTTCTGCCATGTTTTGGTTTGGCCGCCCCTAGCTTTCTTCCAATCTACTCCTACACTGCAAAACATAGCTCATCGGGGCAGTCGGTGGTTAGGCATTCGTAACACATGTGCCAACCACCTCAACTGATGAAGCTTCACTACTTCATCTATTAATCTGCCATCCTTAAGTAGTACTCGTTTCCTAACGACAGCATTGCTTACTTGGTTGTCTCAAGATATACGAGTAATGCTTCTTAAACATATACGATCGAAAATTAGTAACCTACGAACATCTACTCTTAACGGTCATGTTTCGCATCCATATAGGAGAACGGAGTGAACTGCTGCGCAGTACACTGGTCCTTTAGTTAGCAAACGGATATCTCGCCTACACCATAAGTGACGCAGGTTGGCAAAAGCCAATCGAGCCTTCTGTATCCGAGCTTAGATTTCGTCAGTCACCAGGCCATCGGCACTGATGAGACTCCCAAGATAAGTGAAGTGATCAACACGCTCGACTACTTCACTCCCTATCACTAGTTCAGGTGCCGATGTAACCCAGTCTTGAATCAACATTTTGCATTTCGAGGGTGAGAACCGCATCCCGGACATGCTTGCATTGTTGCTTAGGGTAATCAGAAGACTCTGAATTTTGTCAGCGTCTTCACCAAGTAGGACTATGTCATCGGCATATTCTAAGTCAGTAAGCAACTTTCCTGGTAGAAGGTTACTTGAATTAATCGCACCAACAAATAAATAAGTAGCGCGCATACTTTTTGTTCTCTTAAAATTCTAACATGAATTCATTTGTTTCACTTCAACTGAATACCTTCTCTCATAAATTTTTGTTTTCATTGTCTCTTGCTTATGTGTTTTGCAGATAGTTCTAGTTTCCCTCGTAGATCATCAGATGGTGCAGCTGATTTACAACCACTACATCGACCTGTTATCACAGTTGGTGGTAGTTATCCAGAACAAGCGAATTATCGTAAAGAGGTACTTACATTGAAGTGATTGTGATTAATACTTTCTACTATCGAAAACATTGTACTATTTAACTGACTTATACTACATTGTAAATATATATATTAACAAGTTCATAGTCATCTAAACCTGATTAATTACTCTAACTATTAATATGCTTTCGACTTTTTCTATTCTTAAAATAAGACTGATCATTTAATTGGATTCATTCATTTAATACAAGATAAATTACATTAAAAAATTAAGTTCCTGTAAAATATTGATTTTTCATCAAGTTATGAAATGACAGAAATTTAATTGAAACACTACCGTCAAACATTATTTTATGTGTAACCATAAATCTATCAATATTAGACCACCATTAGAAACCTGGAAGCACTGGACGACCGTTTCGTCCTGGTATGGGACTCCTCAGTGATAATGCGCATCCGAACAGGTTTGAACTTCACTGGTCTAACATTGATCGATTCACGGTTACAAATAAAACTTAACAATCTTCACAACAACCCGGTCATGCAATTACATGTGTCCACTAGTGACGAGCTTGGTGAGGAATCTTCTCCGAGTTCTAGTGGGAAGTCGTGACCAGTGAAGTTCAAACCTGTTCGGATTTATACAGGGTATGAGGTTGCGCAACTCCGTGAATTTGATCAAGTTAGACATTAACACCATTAGATACCGGCTCAGTGGTCTAACGGTTAGGGCGTTTCCTCACAATACCGAAGGTACTGTATTCGAACCTTGCGGGGTGCAGGAGTCGTGGTTTCGCAGTGCTGAGGAGTCCCATACCAGGACGAAACGGCCGTCTTTTAGTGCTTCCAGGTTTCTAATGGTGTGGTCTAACATTGATCGATTCATGGTTACAAATAAAACTTGACAATCTTCACAACAACCCTGCAATGCATTATTTTATGATTATTCACAAATGTCGGCTGAATCGAAAAAAAAGTTTTAATTCGGTCGTGCAACTGGTTCATCAGATTTATTGCAAAGTAGTTATACATTTTACTGTTGAAAAAATTGAGGAAAGAACGAACAAAAAGGCAGAAGTCAGCATCAGACGAATAAGAGCAGAGAAAGACAAGACACATGCTGAATATACAGAAGCAAACAAGCAAGTAAGGAGGAGCATCAGAGCTGACAAACGAAAATATGTGGAAGATTTAGCAACGACGGCGGTAAAGGCTGCAAGAGACGGAAACATGAAACAGTGGTACGATATAATAAGTGTAATGAAGGAGAACACTGGTGAGGGTAACCGAATTGTATTTAACGAAAATTCTAGAGTTACTCAGTAAAATAGGAAAACCATATCGTAAATCGTTAATTTGCAAATCTTCAATCAATCATCAATCCATTCTGTGACATTTCACTTATTCATGCATTTCATACAAATTCCATTGTGTTCCCACTCTTCCTTTCTTGATCTTCCCCCCATCTTCTGCTGCCAGACATTACGTTTACAATCGCGTCATATACTACTTATAAGTAGCGCGCACCATATAAGGAGGCTCGCTAGAAACTATCGTAAACCAGAACGACCAGTGAAAGGTAAGGAAGGCAGAGTAATCAGCAACACTGAAGAACAGAGAACTAGCTGTTTAAAGCACTTTAAGGAACTCTTGAATCGACAAGCTCCACTCAACCCACCTAAAATCGAAGCAGCATCCAGGGAACACCCAGTCGATTCTGGCCCACCAACAATTGAAGAGATCAGCATGACCATCAGATCAACCAACAGTGGCAAAGCAGCGCGGCCAGAAAACATTCCAGCAGAGGCACTGAGAGCAGACGTGGCAGCAACTGTGAAGATACTCTGCATTCTATACAACAAGATTCGTGAGTGAGAACAAGTATCAACACAATTGAGAAAAGGATACCTGATCAAAATACCAAAGAAAGGCGATCTCAGCAAGTGTGAGATCCATAGTGGCGTCACTCTTCTCTCCGTAACAGGCAAAGTCTTCACAAGGGTATCGTTAAGCAGAATGAAGGATGTCACAGATCAACAGGCTGGACATGCATTGTAGGACCTAGAAACCTTTACATATCTGGACAGCATCGTTGACGAACAACATGGATCTGATGCAGATGTGAGGGCGCGGATTGGCGATGAACGGCTGCATTTCCACAACTGAACAACATCTGAAACTCTAAAAAACTATCAACCAACACCAAAGTCAGAATTTTTAATACAAAATGTCAAGGCAGTTCTAATATTTGTGGTGGAAACTTATAGAACTACGAAAGTCACCATCCAGAAGATTCGAGTATTGATTAATAGTGATCGGATACTTCGGATTCGTTGGCCAGACACTGTCAGCAACAACCTACTATGGGAGAGAACAAACGCGATTCCGGTGGTAGAGGAAATCAAGAAGAACCGATGGAAGTGAA
Organism: Schistosoma turkestanicum; assembly: GCA_944470395.2. Classification (NCBI taxonomy): domain Eukaryota; kingdom Metazoa; phylum Platyhelminthes; class Trematoda; order Strigeidida; family Schistosomatidae; genus Schistosoma; species Schistosoma turkestanicum. The sequence continues at coordinate 1,889,439 of OX103977.1, forward strand.
TAGGTCACTCACAACGGAAAGCACCCACCTACGTCAGAAGACATACCTTCTCTTGGAACCCTCAAGGTAAAAAGGAAAAGAGGAAAGCCAAAGAACACAACACTCTGAGAAATAGAGAATGATTTGAGAAGAATGAAAAAACGTTAGAAAGAACTTTTAAGGGAAGCCCAGTACAAACTAGGCTGGAAAATACTCGTCGGCGACTTATGCTTCATTGGGTGTAATGGCCGTATGTAAGTAAGTAAGTAAGTAAATAACTTATATGTGACAATTCGTACTGATACACAATTAATTAAACAAGACTATTATTTTGTCTGTTTGACTCTTTATAAAATTGACTTCAGTGTACTTTAATTCAAATAGAGAAATAAGAAGACATATTTTTTGAGATAGTAACATTTTGTGCTTTCTCGTCAGTCACATACAAGCAACATGTTATTTGTGTGTAAATACAGTTTTGAACAGTTTTGGTAAATTCACCATACCATAAGCTAGCAAAGTGGCTGAAAGAAATTTTGGATCCTGTTTGTAAACAACTGTCGACACATACTATCCTCGATTCCTTTGAACTTCTCCCAACCTTGGAACACTTGAATATTTCTAATAGTCGGATGTGTTCTTTCGATGAAAACTCTTTATTCACAAATGTACCTCTCGAAGAAACTGTGGAATTTATTTGTGACTTCATAACTTCACACAACATAAGAATACCCATTCCGACTACCTATCTTCGAGATCTAATTTTGCTGTGCACAAAGAATATAAAATTCTATTTCCAAGGTAAAGCATATACACAAATCTATGGAGTGGCTATGGGAAGCCCTCTCGGACCTGTTTTAGCAAACACATTCATGGGAATGATAGACAGGGAAGTGAGTCACTTCATCGATTGTATTACACTTTACAAACGATATGTCGACGATATTCTTGTCATATTACCACATTCTACAGATATTAATGAAATCAATGATTTATTTAATACGATTCACCCGAATCTGAAGGTCACTTATGAGGAAGAAAAGAATAATGAACTAGCTTTCCTCGATATCCTGCTCCATCGCCGTCCAGACGGATCAATCAGACGAAAAATACACCACAAACCCACCTGGTCGGGACAGTACCTCCACTTCACTAGCTTCTGCCCCATACAATATAAACGTTCTGTTGTCGAAACTTTATTCGCTCAAGCAAGTAGAATCTGCACTGCTGATACATTGAACGACGAATTCAAGCTTATTACTGAGACACTTAAATCAAACGGATATCCCGAAACGTTCATTGGTCATCAGAACACAACTATGACGAAGCTGATAGCAACTGATGTGCCCAATAAATCAGTGTACCTACAGTTACCTTTCAAGGGTGATCACTGCATGAAAATTACAACCAAACAGACTGCAGCTGCAATAAAAAAGACCTTCAATGCAGCTAATCTGAGGCTTATCACAACAACCCAATCGATCTCAGTTACCCCAATCAAGTCTCCAAGACCGATTCAGTCCAAATCCCACTATATTTACCAATTCACATGTAACTGCTGAGAAAGTTACTTGGGTAGGACAGATAGCCAATTGGAAGACAGGATAGGCGAACATATTCCAAAAATGGTTAATCAAATCCATGATTCATCAACCTAGCCCGTCATCTCAAAATCGATCAAGAAACCGAGCCTCGTCCATTTCAAAACATCTAATGATGAGTGATCATCAAATTGACCCAAAATCAGCCTTTATAGTGTTGTGACATGTCATCAAAACCCACACACACACTGAAACTACTCGGAAGCTATCTTGATTGGTCGTAAAAGTCCAACTTTATGTGTTCAAAAACAACTGTATGTTGACCTTTGTTCACCATGGTTCTAGTGAGTGAGTGAATGTCATGCTAAATAAGAAATTTTGACCTTATCTTCAAAACTGCTGTATTTACACAAATAACATGTTGCTTGTATGTGACTGACGAGCAATGGTACACGAAATGGTACTATCTCACAAAATATGTCTTCTTATTTCTCTATTCAAATTTATCAAAGGGAACCACTGTTGTACATTAATTCATCTTATTTTATGTAAAATCAATAAGATTTGAATAACCAGTTTCTATCGTATAGGTTATTACATGAACAAACACTTTTTCAGTCTAGTAAGTTTTAAAAAATATATCATCCATAAGTGTTAATCTCTTTTATGCATTGAAATACTTTGAAATAGTAGAATATATTTTTTTCAATTATCTATTATCTATAGAATTCTGGTACTGAAAGTGAAAATTCATCTTTAGCAGTAATCAACAATGTACACTCTTCAAAACTAGATCCTATAGAAGGAACTACCGTATCTGTGACCTCAACCAATTTATCTGATCGAATTCATAAATCTCGACAAAAATATAATGATTATGAGCAATCAAAACACATGCCCTCTTCATCTCATCATCAACAACAACACCCACAACACCAACAACAACAACTACCTGAATTTCATAATCGATCATCATCAGTTGCTCAACACTCAACTTATCATCATTCTCAAAGAAACCGTCTTCCATTAGGTATATGGTGGAAACTTACAAGTAAAAAATTTAATCAACCTAGTGATTTTAAAAGTGAATCATGGGATGCCCAATTCGCTCGACATCAAAAACGTTTTAGTCTACCGGTGAATAGTGTACCTGTAAGACAACCACCATCAGGTGAGTGAATTTGAAAAGAAGTGAATTTTCGTTTTTTTTTAATTGATTTAATAAATAATTTCACATTAGAATTATTCTACTGATTTGATTAAGAAAAGTAATTTTAAATGCATCAAGCTATTGAGTTATTGAGATGGTGGAGAAAATTTGTACCTCAGGTGGCTGATTGTGGTGATGGGGTTTTTTTCTCTGAGCTGGTTGTTTTGGTTGTGGAGCTTTCATTGTTCTTCTGTTGAACAATATTATCAATAGCACAAACTTCAGATAGAAGAAGTGAAGCATTCGAATTTCTCCACGTTTGACCTGTTCTGCTTGTTCTGCTAACCTCGATCTTGATTGGTTGTTGTTAACCTTTAACCTGTCGTTGTTGGCACGTTTGTTTTGATTGCATCCCCCTTTTGATCTGTTTCTTGATCCTGTCATCTATGATTTTCCTGATTGGTTGATAAATTGAGTCAATGTCGATGTGTTTGTTAATTGCTGATTGACCTGAGTGCCAAGCTTCTAAAAATTCTCTAGTCTTCTTTGTGCTCCCTCTATCTAGTATTTCTACATCGTCCCAAGCGAAGCGTTGTTTTGTCGTTTGACTGCTAATTGATGTTCAGGTAAACGGAGCTGAAGAGGTCGTCCACTTTGTCCTATGTAGTGTTTTTCACAGTTTGAGCAATTTATTTTGTAGATGATATTTGGTTTTTCTACCTTTATCCTTTTGTCTTTTGGTCTACATAGGATTGATTGAAGTGATTCTGTTGGTTTGTGTGCCACACCTATTCCAAATGGTTTCAGTAGTCGTGCTGTATGCTCCGACATGTCTTTGATGTATGGCAGGATGATGCGTTTATTGGTTCCTGTGCTTGATTTCGTTTCTGATGATGGTTTCGGTTGATGTTTTTTGATGAAGTTGCGTGGATAGCCGTTCTTTTGCAAGATAGTCATCAGGTGTTTTTCCTCGTTTTTTAATGCTTCGTATGTGCTGCAGTGTGTCTTCGCTCTCTTGAACAAAGTTTGTATGCAGTTGATCTTGTGGGTTCTTGGGTTGTTGCTGTCGTAGTCGAGAATTACGTCTGTGCGGGTCGGCTTCCGAAATACTTGAGTTTCTAGTTTTCCTGTGTTAGTTCTGGTGATTAGTACATCCAGGAATGATAGGCTGTTGTTTGGTTCTTTTTCTATCGTGAATTTGATGTCATCAAAGACTTTGTTGATCCGATTGTAGATGTTCTCCAGCTCATTCCTTTTGATAATGACGAATGTGTCGTCTACATAACGAACCCACATTTTTGGCTTGATCACTGGTAAAATCGACGCTTCTAGTCTCTGCATTACAGCTTCCGCGATGAGTCCTGATATTGGTGATCCCATTGGTGTTCCTTTTATTTGTTCGTAGACTCTGTTGTTGAATTGAAGATACGTTATTAAGCATAGGTCGACGAGTTCAAGCAGACTTTGACGCTGAAGTTTTGTATATTTGTATAGATTTGTGTCGTTGATGAGGAGCAGAGAAAGAGTTTCGTTAGCTAAGCTTGGCTCTATTGAGGTAAATAAGGCTGTTGAAAGAACTACATACAGAGGAAGGAAAAGCTGACATCATTCACATATGTTTAGTTATCTTAAAGTATACTACATAGAGACAGTCATGATTTTCCACGGATCAGAACAAAGTAAAAGTGTAAATTAGGCTAGAAACTACATATTACTAAAATGATTTAAGTAGCTTAATAGTTTAAGGAAATAAATTATGAATTTCATGCGAATTGACAGTGTAAACCTAAGACGTCTTTAATCATACATTGTAAAGTAATTCAAAACGGATAGGTTTATTTATTTTTTTTGTTACAAAAATTCATTAAATAAATTTTAAATTCTTCTAAACACTGATTACACTACTACAACAAATACAATTTTAGGCTCTGTCAAAACTGAACTACAATGTAAATGTCATCAACCGTTAACTTCAGAATTATTACAAGAAATTCAACAAAAACTACAAGATACTTCATGGATTGAAAAACTCACAGCTACTGGAATTACACATGTACAATGTACAACTGATGAAAATAAATTCAATTTTGAACAGATACCAGAAATGTATCGTCGTGGAAGTGAAGCTAGTCAAATGTCAGCATGGGAATATCGTTTAAGACAAGTAAGTTATTTTCACTTGAAAAAATTTGTTTACAAAGTAAATCATTTACTTTCAATCTATTTAATTCTTTATAATAATAGATACGTACAAGATTTTTTCGGAAACCAAACATAGATCAATGAAGAAAGATGACCTACATTTTAGTCTGATGACTCAACTAATCTGTGCCCCTGTCAACTTGTCACTTCAGTTTAGTAGTGAATTATCCGGGTTTTTTAAAAACGAAAATAAACATTTCACCTGAAAATTTAAAAAAATATGAAAAGCCTCTAATTGCATTGAAGCTTATCAATTAGCTTCCATTCGTATCCTAGGTAAGGATGGCAAGTCAACAGATGAAGTATTGAAACTTGATCAGTTGTGGTGGTTGCCTCGTCGAGCTATACTTTGGCGGTGTAGGAGTAGGTTGGAAGAAAGCTAGGCGCGGCCAGACTGAAACATGGCACAAATCCTTGAAGTCAATGACAAGTGGACTGAGTCATGTCGGTATGTGTTGACTACCTACCTGGTTGGGGCCCACAAGATGATAGTAATCGATGGTTTGGGGACCTTGAATGACATGGATCAAAATCGTTTGCAATGGCTCAGGTGCATTCATACTTTGTTCTCTCAAAGCATAAGCTTCTGAATTTCTCATCACGTTTATCTTTTTCTTTTAATTTTATTTCAGCAGATTCTACTTCTTGAATGATATCGTCGAATCTTAATCTCTCCGATTACTGCTAATACTTCTACTACCTCTACTACTATGAGATTTGAAGTGACAATGCCATCTCTGTCCTAATGTGGTATGGCAACTTGAACTGATATTCGTACTGTTAGGATAGTCATCCAATATCCTAAGAGAATTACTGGTCGATTCCTATTGGTTAATTCCTACTGGTCAATTTTATGATCGTCCTAGATATCAATGTCACGTGCTCCGATGTTATTTTTTATTGGTTGTCCTGACTATCAATGTCACTTCAAATGTTGCTTCCTATTGGTCGTCTTAACTGCCAATGCCACAGACTTCGATGCTGTTTCCTATTCGATCAAAATATATAAATACTGATTATCTGTAACATTTTATGACCACGACCAGGACCCGGTTCCGGATCGCTGGTCCGGGATCCTGATTCTCTTCTGGACTCGGAATTCGTACTTTCTGAATGCTTGTAGAATACATGTTCTGCTTCATATCAAATCTTCTAATTTTTACTCATTATAGGCGTTAAGGTAATCGGATTTGTGTAGCATGTCGTGTCACCGGATCCTTGATACTCGTTCTCGTTTTCCGACTAGGTAAACGCGTACAAGCATATCAAGTTGACGTGTTTACGTGAAGGCGTAACAACTGATTGATTGATTGATTGATTGATATCAATATTTTTTCTCGTATCAAGTGAATATTCTATCTAGAAACGATCTAGCCACGATTTATTTTATTTCGCTAAGTTCTCATATATTCATGTTAATTGTTAAATTGCTCACTATATATATATATATTTTAAAATACGGTAAGATATATACATATATTTAAACTATACTCTATTTAGTATAATGAACTATATGATCCAGCTGAACATCCTCGAACTACTTCTAGTTTTCATCAACCAGTTCCTGAATTAGAACCAGATGAAGAAGAAGAAGAAGAAGGAGAACGAGGAGATGGAAGACGAGTAGGACAGGAGGAGGAGAAATTAAATTCCAATTATCCATTCTTTACTTTTTCATATAATAATGATAATTTTGTTACAAATACGAGAGTAACAACAACCACAACAACAACAACTGAATATCGAAATATTGTAAGTCCAGTGAATCAAACAATAGATACAAGTGCAATCACTACAACAAGCACATGTACTTCTCAGTGTGTACCGTATGAATCAAGTTCTGTTAAAGATGATCATCGTTTAAACACGCTTTCAAATGAATCATACGATTCAAATACTATTCCAATTAGTCAATCAGATATTGAATTGACAGATTTGAAAACTGAACTACACAAGGTCAGTAAATCTATGATTAGAATGTTATGTTTTATTCTATTGTTTCGGTTTTTGGTTTTAAAGTTCTAACTCTGATTTGGTTACAAACTCATTGCTAACATTATAAATTAATTTTTTTGTTTCATATAAGCGATTTTATCAATGTAAACATGTGTTTACGTGAAACTAAAAATAACATCTCAATATGTTAGGTTCGTCAATAGGTACGCTTAAAGCTCTTCCGAGTTCACCTTAGTCGATAAACTAGAAAGAGACAATGAACCAGAGTCCAGGTAGGCTACCCTGATATGAAACGGTTTAAGAGAAGACTTAATGTGGCGTAGAAAGTATATTCTATAAACACCGAACAAGCACAATGCAATCAAGTACACAAATCTCGTTTATTTATACATCACAGAAAAACGTCCTTCGGACAGTCACAAAAATAGCACACTAATAAAATACACACCAGCCAATCACAGTCAAGGATTTTCCTTGTGGGAAGTGAAATCTCAAGGTCAACTGATAGGTCCATGCTGGCAAACATGAAATCCAAACTAAAGCATTTATCAAGCACGTTCTGGGGGATCTAACGTCCTCAACTGGAAAACTCCATTTAGAATGATTCTATTTCACAAATGTAATTACAATGAACATGAAACTAAGTTATCATATGATAATTCAGTGAGGTTGAGTTGTTTTCAAAACATTTAACAACTCCCATGTAATCATTTAAGGTTGAATTTACTTTAAATATCTGACAATACAGTTCAATATGCGAGAAAGAATAGTATCGTTAGTTGTGTTTCGATATTAGCTAGATGCACTAATCAATAAAAACATCACTATCGGTTGCTCACCAGATTTTTGAACATGTATGCAACTTTCTTCTGATATATGTACAGAAGAAAGTTTGATTTGTTTGTGTAAAGGAAGATGGTGGACACTAATGTGTTGAGTTAACTTAGATGTCTCAATCTTTGGACAAATTAATCAATCCACTCTTCTCAAGTAATTATTCACACTGTTCTCTTGACCTTTTCAATTGTATGTATGTAGACAAGTATAAATTTGTTAGATCCTCATTTTAGTACGGTTGATCGTCGATCAAATTTATGTAAATATATATATATATATATATATATATATATATATATATATATATATATATATATATATAACAAAGAAATTCATTTAGATTTAATTATATTTTTATTCAGTAAATTTAAGATTAAACTTTTGAATATGTCGGCCTCTGGAACTGTAAAGCTTCAATTTGGAACCTTTTTTTTTGAAGAACTCTTTCAATTAAAATAAACTTTCGATGAATCGATGAATATCGTGTTAAGTGAATGTTGTGTTGTAATCATTACTAGATTTGACAAAAAATTGTCAACATCCGTAAACTATTATTGACTGCTATGTACTTTTGTGAAGACAGAGGCAAATTTACACTCTAAGTCAATTGAAAACGAAAACATTACATTGAATACTCTATTTGCACAACATATTTGAGTCGTGACTTCCAACACTCCATCCTTCTTCCATTCCTGCTGTTGCTTCCTTTCCTTCCTCTGTTGGTACTCCATTTACTTCTTGCTTTTGCTCTATTTGCTTTCTGTTTTCCTCTTCTGACCGTGGTGAGACTTCTTCTTTCACGTCCCTTCTTATACTACTTATATCGTTCGTATAAGTAGCACACACCACACTGTCCATGTTTGTATTAACAAATGAATTGACACAATTTAAATAATTTTTTTTACTTTTAGCTTGAAGTAGAACAAAAAACATCGCATTCATCATTCACCGATGATCCTCTCCATTTCTCATCAATCGAATCATCAAAATCTATAATCGATGATAATCATCAAATTGACAAATTCACTGGTACAACAACTCATTTGCCTACATTCAATTGGTCAACTGGTCAACCAACGAATATCACATCATTTTTATCAGATTATGCTATTAATCATATGCAACAATTTACATCATTATCAACAACAAAATCTACACTTACAACAAATGAACCATTTTCTACCACTTCTCCTACTTCTAATCCAACACAATGTTCGGATGATAAGCAATTCAAGCATCGTCGAGCATCATCTGTCATTGTGAATAATCATTATCCAATAGGATTGAATTATTCAATGCCCCCGGATCAACAACAACAACAACTACTGTATGAAACCAGCAAGGCGAGTAGACGTAAACATAGACATTCTGTGGGTGAAATGTTGCTGCATGATAATAACATTAATGATAATAATAATAATACCATGAAATCGAATTATGAATATTGTTCTGATGTTAGCTCGGATGTATTCAATGTTAGTTCAGAGTAAGTTTTTTTATGATAGTTTGTTTTTTACACATTTTTGAAACCATGAATCGATCAATGTTAGACCACACCATTAGAAACCTGGAAGAAGCACTGGAAGACGGCCATTTCGTCCTGGTATGGGACTCCTCAGTGGCAGTGAGCAGCTACGACTCCTGAGCCAGGCTGGGTTTGATCCCGCAACCTTCGGTATTGTGCGCGAACGCCCTAACCATCGGACCCCTGAGCCGGTATCTAACGGTGTTAATGTCTAACTTGATCAATTCACGGAGTTGCGCAACCTCATACACCATCTACGGTAGTTACTGTCTACACCCGAACAGGTTGAACTTCACTGGTCACATCTTCCCACTAGAACTCGGAGAAGATTCCTCACGAAGCTAGTCACTAGCGAGCGCAGGTAATTTGCATTATGGGGTTGTGAAGATTGTTAAGTTACACATTTTTGAAACCATGATCAAGTTAGACATTGACATCGTTAGATACCGGCTCAGTGGTCCGATGGTTAGGCGTTCGCCTACAATGCCGAAGGTCCTGGGTTCCGATCCTGCGGGGTGATAGAGTCGTGCATACGCACTGCTGAGGAGTCCCATACCAGGACGAAACGGCCGTCTTTCAGTGATTCCAGGTTTCTGATGGTGGTCTAACATTGATCGATTCATGTTTTCAAAAATGTGTAACTTAACAATCTTCACAACCCTGTAATAGTATTTTTTTTCATTACCTATTGTCTATATATATTGCTTAGCTTCATTAAAATTCACATACATTCTTATCATCATTAGGTACCTACATATATTACTTCTCAAACATATAGATATTTCTAAGTTTTAAAAATTATTGAATATGATAAGGATAATGTTGTTACATTATCTGAATGACATCACAGGTTATTGTCATTTTCTTCTTCTTATTATTATTATTGGAATTGAGGAAAGCACCCAACTACGTCATAACAGTTGCACAGAATTAGAAAGGAAGACCAGTGATTAAGTTGGTTTGAGAATACTATTGGGTCACCTATGCTCTGTTGATGGTAATAGGCGTAAGTACGTAAGTAAGTAAGTAAGTAAGTAAGTAAGTAAGTAAGTAAGTAAGTAAGTAAGTAAGTTTCCACTTCGAGAGCTTGTTCCTTATCTCTCCCTCCGTTAGAATCAAGTTTGTTATATACAATGTTTGGTTGTTGTTGATAGTGTCTGACCAACGAGTTCAAAGTATCTTGCATAGACCGCTATTAATTATTATTTGTGTCTTCCAGATGATGGCTTTGGTAGTTGTCCACGTTTCCGCTCCATACAGTATAACTGTCTTGACATTTAGATTGGAAATTCAGAATTTGGTGTTGATTGATATTTGTTTTAAGTTCCAGATGTTGTTCACTAGTAGAAATACAGACATTACTTTACCGATCCACAACATCATATCTGCATCAAATCCACCTTGCTCATCAATGATGCTGCCTAGATATGTAAAGCTTTTTACGTCCTCCAAAGCATCTACATGAAGAGTGATTTGGTTGGTGCATGTTGTGTTGTATCGGAGAATATTGCTTTTTCCTTTATGTATGTTGAGACCTACTGCTGCAGAGGCTGCTGCTACACTGGTCGTTATCTCCTGCTTTTGTTGTTGTGTGTGCGATAGAAGAATCGGATCATCTGCGTAGCCCAGATTGTCCAGTTGCATCCGAACTGTCCTCTGTATCATGTGGTTCCCTCCAGATGTTGACGTCTTCAAAATCCAGTCGATGACCAGGAGAAAGAGAAAGGGTGAGAGTAAGAAACCTTGCCTGACACCGGTCTTCACCTTGGAGTCTTTCAGCTGTTCTACGTGCAAAATTTCGCAGTTTAATCCACCATAAGAATTCTGTATAATGTTGAGTATCTTCTCAGACACACCGTAGTGTCGAAGAAGCCTCCATTGTGTCAACCTGTCCAGGCTGTCGAGTTCTTTCTCGTATTCAATGAAGCCGATGTAGAGCAGTGAATTCCATTCAATCCATTGTTTCACAACCACCCATAATGTTGCAACTTGGTCCGTAACCGATCATTCCTAACGAAATCCAGCCTGTTGATCTAAAAGTTGAGCGTTTATTGAATCTTTCATTCGGTTTAACAACACTCTGTTTAAGACATCACTTGTAGCTGCTATATTCCAGAAAAGGAAAATCAACAAAATCGTAAAATACTAAACTAAACAAAAATAACATGCATTTAAATAGATGAATACCTCATGAAAACTAGTTATCTGATTATAGGTTTACATATCATTAGGTAAATACATCTATGCCATTCTGTTAATTCTAAGTTTTCTCCGAATATAGACCTTTAAGATCATATTTCATTCGAAAATCTCTCTTCACCCTATCTCTGTCAAACTGTGGTATGTGTTACTTATACGAACGATATAAGTAGTATAAGAAGGGACGTGAAAGAAGAAGTCTCACGACGGTCAGAAGAGGAAAACGAAAAGCAAATGGAGCAAAAGCAAGAAGTAAAAAGGAATACCAACAGGAAGGAAAGGAATTAACAACAACAGAAATGGAAGAAGGCTGGAGTGTTGGAAGTCACGACTCAAAGAGATGGCGTACAAATAGAGTATTCAATGTAATGTTTTCCGTTTTCCTCTTCTGACCGTGAGACTGTTTGTTGTATTTGCTTTTTAGATGAAACAGTTGTACTGATGGTATCATTTATTTGTTTTTCTCTCATTTCTTTCTTATCGTTGATCATTTTTAATTTAGATTTCAACAACCTGCAATCCAGTTAGGTTTAAACGTAAATATGGAAAATGTTAATACTCAATTGGATGATGAGATGAGTATAAAATCACTTTCTTCCTTTTCCATGATAACAACACCATCACCATCACCAACAAGTGTTAATACTACTAATAATAATAATACAGGCATTGGTCAACGTCTTTTCGATCGGCTACATCCAGATCGAGCAAACTATTTACATGTACTACAACATTCAGGTGGTTCATTAGATCGACGTTTAAGTCCTGATTTGTTAAAAAGTCCTCGTAAAAAAGTAAGCTATTAGGTTAAGTTGTTATATATTAGAATTTTTTAATCTTTCAGTGATAATTCTTTCAATTACAGTCTAACTAAACAAAAAGGTTGAATGCACATAGTTAACAGGTATTTAAGTGAGCTTGACATTGTTTTACCACTTGGCAGTTACCGCAAAATGCCCTAATACAGCCGAGAGTTTGGCGAGTTCACACTACATCTCGAAATACTCTCATATGCCATGCATAAGCCGCTTCCATGCATGTCATACTGCTTTCTCGGAAAGTCAATATCTGCCCCCTAGACCCTGTTAGTTAGTGTAGTGGGTCCATCATGGGGGCGTTGAAAAGTCCTGACTCCAAACTAATCAAACACACGGGCCTCAGGGTCCTCATTGGAAAAATGGTATACGGACCCACTTTGTTCACCGGCTACCATGGGACTGAATCTTCTAATGTTGCCCCAAAAGTTTTGTAGTTCAGAATTTTGGGGTTAAAGGACTAGGGAGTAGCTCCCTAAGGGAACCACCACCCACTTCGTTTTGAACACCCTGGCAATATTCCATTCCGTTTACAAATTTAATTATTTTTGTAGCGCATAAATAATTAGGTGATACTTTGTACCAATGTTTCATGCTTTCAAATTAAATTGTTCTTTTTAATTCCCGCATATCATGATTACGTGAACCCCGGTTGTACGACGGGGGTCACTAAAAGCTCAACATAGTTTTGTGGATCAATTCATGCCATACTTTCATTTAAGCAGACAGACAATAAAGAGAAGTGTAAAATCAACGTGAAACAGAGAAAGCAAATGAGCCAGCTCAATGCTATAAAGTGTGACTAAGTATTTATAGTCAGACAAAAATATGCTAAACTTGTGATAACCGATCGAAGCTACCATCGTCCATTCAAATAGTAAAAAACAAGATTATTAGTACAGAATTGAAAAGGTCATGAGAACAGTGTGAATAATGACTTGAGAAGAGTGGATTGATTAATTTGTCCAAAGACTGAGACAAGCTAAGTTAACTCAACACATTAGTGTCCACCATATTCGTTTACACAAACAAATCAAACTTTCTTCTGTACATATTTCAGAAGTAAGTTGAATACACGTTCAAGAATCTGGTGCGTAACTGATATTGATAATTTTATTGATTAGTGCAGTTAGCTACATCAAAATACAACTTTACGGTACTTTTGTTTCTCACATATTGAACTGTATTCTCATATATTTAAAGTAAATTCAACCTTAAATGATTACATGGGAGTTTTTAAATGTTTTAAAGACAACTCAAGCTAACTGAATTATCATATTATAATATAGTTTCATGTTGAATGTAATTACATTTGTGAAATAGAATCATCTTAAATGGAGTTTTCCTGTTTGGGACGTTAGATCACCAGAACTCGCTTGATAAATGCCTTATTATTTGGATTTCACGTTTGCGAGCATGAGCTGATCAGTTGAACTTGAGATCACATTTCCCACCAGGAAAATCCTTGGCTGTGATTAGCTGCTGTGTATTTTAGTGTGCTATTTTTGTGACTGTCCGAAGGACGTTTCTATGATGCATAAATAAACGAGAGTTGTACGCTTGATTGCATTGTGCTTGTTGGATGTTTGTAGAATATACTTTCTACGCTACATCAAGACTTCTGTTTTACCGTTTGGATTCAAGGTAGCCTACCTGGACTCTGGTTCATTGTCTCGTTCTAGCTCATCGACTAAGGTGAACTCTTAATAGTTTCAAGCGTACACCTACTGACGAACCTAACAATTATTATTATGATTATTATAGTTTTATTTATTTTAGCTACTTAAAAAACATATAAGTAATCACAACTTTACATGTTCACTTTTTCGCATTTGGAAATTAGATGTTTATAGATTGACATTTGATGTTAGCATTTAAGCTTATTAGATTTTTTTAACAAGAATTCTTTGTTTTCTGTTACAAAAAAAATTAGATTTATCAAGAATGGTTACCTAAATTAACTGAATTATCCCACAAGGCATTTGATGTTGCACGTGACAAAATGAATAAAGTTAAAAGTGCAAATAATCCACAATCTTTAGTTTATAATCTAATTCATCATCCATCAACACATTATTATACAACATCAAATATATTGCATCAAGATGAACAATATAGCAGTGATATAATTCATAGATCACCAATTGATCATCAACTGGTGGTTATCGATGAACAACATCAAATACAAAGTGATAACAAATCCAATCCTACTGCTACTACTACTACTACTACTAATACTACTGATACTACTACTCCTAGTAGTATTAGTAGTATTTTACATGAAAAAGATGAACAAATTAATGTTGTTACTGTCAATGTGAATACAGATCCAGATATCGATCAAGATATTGATGAAGATTATGCTGATGAAAAAGATTGTGCTTTAGCTCCTTTACAAACACATTTATTAAATACCACCAATTCATCAATTCATCATTATCATCATACATCTCGACCAAGACATAGAATTATGATGAATCAAAATATTGGACAAAATTTAAGCCACTATCCACAACAAGTTATGCCATTCTTTCATGGTAGTTTACTTCATCCGACTAATATTTCACAACATCAACACCAACAACAACAGCAACAGTCTCAAAATGCATTCAATTCTCAATTACCTTATGGTACTAGTAGTAGTAGTAGTGGATTTAATAATTACACGTTACAAGATTTAGTTGATTTTTCGAATCCACAAGCTTTACCAGCTGCAGCTGCTGCAGCTTCATTATTATTATTTCGTTCAACTGATGATGATGAAGATCTGGCTGCTATTGATCGTGTGAATCAACGTTTAGCTTTGAATAGATTAATAACTAGTAATTTAATTGAGACAAATCAATTAGTAAATAATAATTTTCCTAATCTACATAATTCAACAATTTCTTCGGATTGTTCAACATCATCATCATCATCTCCTCAAACACAAACAATGTTACCGCCACCAACACAACAACAACAACAACAACCAATTAGATCTTTTTTTGCCTATAATACAAACAACACCAATTCCACATTCCATAATAATCAATAAAAAAAAACACAAAAATTTTGATCAACACAAGATACAATACATCATATCATTCATTATGCACATGATTGACTATTCCCGGTCTTCGATATAATCAATCAATCCTTCTACATAATATGCCCCTGATGATATTATAATGATACCTACCTATATTCCCTAATAAGAATAAAGTAAACGTCATATAACTTATTTCATTGCAAGGTTGTTGTGAAGATTGTTAAGTGTTTTTATTTGTAACCATGAATCGATCAATGATGTTAGACCAGCACTATTAGAAACCTGGAAGAAGCACTGAATCATGGCCGTTTCGTCCTGGTATGGCGCTACTCATTAGGTCCTGGGTTCGAATCCTGTGGGATGCAGGAGTCGTGGATGCGCACTGCCAGTGATGAGTAACCCCATACCAGGACGAAACAGCCGTCTTTTAGTGCTTCTTCCAGGTTTCTAATGGTGTTGGTCTAACATCATTGATCGATTCATGGTTACAAATCTAACTTATTTGTTTTTAAAAATTCCCCTTTAAAACCTTCCTTACACTATTTTGTTTTTATCACTACTCTTTTGTTCTAATACTTGACAACTGAACAATGTTTGTTTTTTTCTTTCATTGTTCATCTATATAAATGTAACAAGTTAAGTGAAAAAAAACCTAATCATGACATCCCAATTGAATTGTCATTTATATCTATGACATGTTGATCATTGAATGAGTGTATGTACTTCTCATTGCATTTCAATCAATAATTGTTTGCATTTTATTATGTGGATCAGCAGCAATGTACTCTTCTTCTCGTGAATGTGATAAAAATTACTGTGCATTTGTGAGATTAATCTTGATATTATTAGATAATATGTACATCAGATAGATGTATACTATACGAATTGATCGTATTTTCAGATCAATAAAAGATTCTAGACATGATTTCTTTTCTGTTTTATTATTATTATTATTATTATTATTATTATTATTATTATTAGTATTCACACCTTGACTATATTCAAATTAAAGTACAGTTTTTGTTTATCTAATCAATATTTACTTTACGTCAATTCTGATTTCGATTACTACTCCTTCATATTCGTCTTTGTCCTCTTCTTCAAAAATGGAACGTCGTACATAAACAATGTATAAAAATTAAATTTTTGATTAATTTTTCACACACATATTTATTTTCATTTTTTCCAAAAATATTATTTCAAATATATATATGTTTCTATTATGTTTTAATTTGACAAATATTATTCATAACTATGAAGAATCATTTTAAATAGTTCTTGGTGAAGATTTTATATAGTTTGGTGTATTTCGACATGATAGATTGTTGTTGGTATTTTGGTGCGTACTACTTATAAGTAGTATATGACGTGAGTGTCAACGTAATGTCTGGCAGCAGAAGATGAGGGAAGATCAACAAAAGGAAGAGTGGGAACGCAATGGAATTTGTATGAAATGCATGAATAGTGGAATAAATGTCAGACAATGGATTGATGATGGATTGAAGATTTGCAAATTAACCGTTTACGATATGGTTCCCCTATTTTACCAATTAACTCTGTAATTTTCGTTAAATACACTTCGGTTGCCCTACCTGTGTTCTCGTTCACTACATTCGGTGTCGCTGCCTACACGAAGGAAGGAGCTCCCGTGGCCGAAGGAGTTTGAGGTCGGAGATGTGCGAAGCTTCCTGAAGGAGTTTGAGGCCGTGGCGGAGCTGGTGGGTGTGAAGGAGCCGAAGGCGAAGCTACTGGTGCTGGGGACCTTGCTGACAGGTATGGCAAAGGCCGTACATGACGGCTTGGACGGTGCTGGCGGGAAGACATCATGGAAGGCGGTCACTGAGCGGCTGATGACCGAGTTCGACAGCCCGGTGGACAGGGAGGAGGCGTTGCGAAAGTTCCGGTTGGTTACGCTGTCGGCTGATGGTGACCCGCTGGTGCTTGCTGTGGAACTCACAAGGTTGCTGCGCCGTGCTTTGCCGAATATCGATGAGGAGTCGGAGGTACAATTGTTGGCGTCGCAATTTATTGAGAGTTTGCCTGCCGCTGTGTCCCAGCAGCTGAGATTAGTAAATGCAGTACAACGTATGGACATCGGTGAACTGGCGAAGGTGGCTCGTCAGCTGATGACACGAACAGTAGCTCCGGTCGAGAGCGAAAAGCAGGAGATAAATACTTTCGAGAAGAAGATTAAGGAGTTAGAGCGTGGGATAGCAGCATTACGAGTAAATCATAAAAGGAACGATAAATGTTACGCTTGTGGAGAGGCAGGACATTGGAAGATAAACTGTCCAAGAAGACGACGACGAAGATATTTTAAACATTATAACGTGTGTTCTTTCCACCCTAGGAATCGGGAGGTTCTTGCACTAGTAGATAGAGGGGCAATTTATGCCAGAGTGTACATAAATGAACAGGAGTTAGTGTGTTTGATCGATACAGGGGCAGCTATATCGTTAATAGACAAAGAGCAATGTAAGACAATCAAACCATGTACATTAGCTGTCCACACCATAGGAGGGCATATGCTAGAGGTGTTGGGGGTATCTAACAGTATTGTAAAAATGAGTGGAGCTGAGATAAATTTTCCGTTCATAGTAACCACAAGCTTATCGAGACCGATATTAGGAGCAGATTTCCTAAGAGAGGTAAAAGCGATAATTGACTTGAGAAGCGGTAAAATGGTCGCTGTGGTCTAGTGGTTAGGACATTGCGTTTTCACTCGCGTCATATACTACTTATAAGTAATGCGCACCACAGTATCAGTTTGAATGATGATTGAAAATCAAGAGGGAGCCTTGATGGTGGAGGTGGTTTGTTCTCCTCATTTGAGTGGAGTAACGCTTTATTATGATTATTATGTAATGTTATTCTTAAATCATGCTACATACACATTTATCAATATTATTATATAACCTGTTTGACTGCACTTATTTCATTTAACTAAGTGAACAATGTGAATAACCAAAGTTCACATGATTATCATACAGTTTTGTTCAAAAATTCATGGATGTGCACTGCTGATGAGTCCTAATAACAGGACACAACAGCCGTCAGTCAGTGCTTCCAGTTTTATAATGGTGGTCTGACAACGATTGATCGACGATTTCAATATGTGTTAAAACACTGATCTTCATAAGGCTAACTGAAAAATCGTAAAATGTGCTAACTGGTGACTAGTTTCGTGGGGAAACTTTCAGAGTTTTTCTAGTGAGAAGATATGATCAATGGAGTTCAACCCTGTCGGATGTAGGCAGTAATGACAGAAAAGAAATGAGTGAAGTCACACAAAATCCCTAGATTGAGCAGAGTTAGACAATAACACCTCTGGGAGCCGGTCCAGAGGTTAGGCGTCCGCGAGCATGACCGAAGGTCCTAGGTTCGAATGCCGTGAGTAGCAAGAGTCATGGATGCACTTTGCCACTGATGAGTCCCATAACGGGATGAATCGGCCGTCCATCGCTTCCAGATTTCTAATGGTAATCTAACGCTGACTGACTGATCATTTCAACGGGCATAATCCCAATCGAAAAATCAGAATTCATGTTATTATGAAATAATCAAAAAAGAAACCTTGTAGCGTCATCGTCCATTTGTTCTTGCGAAATTTAATGTTCAATTTTTTCAATAAATAATAAAACAAACAATATTAAATAATGTCAATAAATATACACAAATTGTATTTTCACAAATAATAATATTGAAAAATTTCATCTACACAACATGATAAGAATATGGCTTTGAGTTGCACATATATATATATGCATATATATATATATTTCCCAAAATATGTAAGGACAATAGAGTCAAACGGTTTATAAAGAAACAGGTGAAAACAATCGCAGTATTGCGATCATCATCATTATCATCCAAACTGTTTCGATATAAAGAATAGTCTTTACAGAACATGAACAAACAAAGAAACAAACAGTTGATTACACTCAATCATGAATGATACCCCAAATGAGCTTCTATGCATAACTTACTACTCTTACTATCTCAATCATAGACTGTCAAGTAGTAAGTAATAAGTAGACTGACAAGTAAACTGATTGATTGATTGACAGCATGGAATGGAAGAAATGAAAATAAAAGAGGACATGAAACAATGTCCTTTTTCATTCTGTTCTAAAACGATAAGCATTTGCCCAAATATCTGACAAGCAAACAGTGGAATGAAAACGAAAAAATACAATCAGTGGTAATGCAATATGTGTAATAATTTTCCATGCCATTGATGAATAATAATTTATATGTATACTATGATTATCAGCATGTTTCACTTCGAATGTATTAACAAACCACATAGCTAAATTTAATACCAGTAAAAATGTAATCATTGTACGTCCAGGTTTTTTTTGTACATGTTCTAATGTTCCGGCACATCGTCTTGATGCTTCTAATATGAAAAATACCTTTTCAGAAAAAAAGCAAAAAAAATTGGCTTGGAATTAAATTGATATGGAATAAAGGGTGGTAATGATTGATTAACTAGTCTGATAATTTGATGTAACTTTATTTCAACATTAAAATAGGATTAAACTATATATAACACGAAGGACGCTTCAAAATTGGAATTCTTCAAGGGATTAGAGTCATCACTTAAAAACGGCAAGAATAAGTGAAGAAACTCAACAAGAAATAAGTCAAACCATTGTACCATTAACTCGACAGAAGAGAGACAACAACGAAAAGCTCTAAAGAAATTCAAAACCAGGGAAGATATAGTCATAGTTCCAGCGGACAAAGGACGCACGATAATAATCATGGACAAGGAAGAATATATTAAGAAAGCTGAGGATCTACTTCAGGACAGAAGCATGTATAAACCAATCGACACAAACCCAATTAAAAAGTTTGACAATCAAATCTCAAGGATTCTAAACAGGCTTGTCAAAGCAGGACAAATAACAAAACAAGATCAATGGAGAATGAAATCCAATGGACCACTCATTGAGGTAAATAAGGCTGTCACGTCGAAGGATATTATCGTTTCGTCGTTGTCAGTTTGAATCCCCTTGAGTTTATCCAAGAATTGTGTGAAGTAGTTGGATTTATCCACCAGATGTTTTAATATCCTTGTAATTTCTCCTAATAAGTTGTAGACCAAAGGACAAAATGACAAAGGAAGAAAAACCAAATACCATCTACAAAATAAATTGCTCAAACTGTGAAAAACACTACATAGGACAAAGTGGACGGCCTCTTCAGCTTCGTTTACGTGAAAACCAATTAGCAATTAAACGCCACGACAACACTTCGTTTATATCAATACATACCGACAATTATGGACACACATTTGATTGGAACAATGTGGAAATACTGGATAGGGGGAGGACACAGAACCCTAGGGAATTTTTAGAGGCTTGGCACTCAGGTCAATCATCAATCAACAAACACATCGACAATGACCCAATTTATCAATCAATCAGAAAAATCATAGGTGACATAGGATCAAGAAACAGATCAAAAGGGGGATACAATCAAAACAATTGTCCAAACAACGACATGTTTAAGGTCAACAACAACCAATCAAGATCGAGGTTAGCAGAACAAGCTACAGGTCAAACGTGGAGAAATTCGAATGCTTCACTTCTATCTAAAGTTTGTGCTGATGACGATGTTGTTCAGAAGAACAACAATCAAAGCTCCACAACTAAAACAACCAGTTCAGAGAACGAAAAACCACCACCACAATCATCTACCTGAGCTACAGGTTGAATGTTTTATTCGTCATTTTTGTTCTTCACTTAATACATTTCAACAATTATCATGTTTATTTTTTCGGTTTGTTTATTCCTCTTGTCATATTATAGACCTCATAATTGAAAGCTAAGACAACAATTTTCTCAATGTTGAAGAGAATTTATTCAGAGTGCTTAATTTATAGAGGACAGTTGTTCATATGCACTGGCTACTTGACTCAAGAACCGAGGCTCTTCTTAGCCTTTTGTTAAGTTTGTCATCAGGTACGCTTGAAGCCGTTACGAGTTCACGTTAGTCGAAAAACTAGAACGAGACAATGAACCAGAGTCCAGGTATGCTACCTTGATCCGAAAATGGTTAAACAGAAGTCTTGAGATAGCGTAGAAAATATATCCTAAAAACACCCAAAAAGCACAATGCAATCAAGCACACAAATCTCATTTATTTATGCATCGTAGAAACGTATTTGGAACAGTCACAAAAATAGCACACTAGAATACACAACAGTTAATCACAGACAAGGATTTTCCTGGTGGGAAATGTGATCTCAAGTTCAACTGATTGGTCCATGCTGACAAACGTGAAATCCAAAATCAAGGCATTTATCAAACGAGTTCTTGGGATCTAACATCCCTAACACCTTGACCAGAGAAAAAGTTGATGATGTACATAGGAAAAAGAAAAGCGTACACGATTTTCAATGGCACTTGAATTGAGTTCCCCGTGTGTAAAATACTATCAGCAAGAATCTCTAACTCAGAACTAGTCGAAATTATAACGTCTTCAAATGATGTTGGATTATTGTCAACGCTTTGGAACAGCGTCCAAGAATTTCAAATTACGTAAGTATGAAGCATTTCTTAAGAAACATTGATAAGGTAAGAAAAATACGTTATATAATCAGCCAAGCTGTTAAAGACGATAACATTTGGTTAGGTATTTTGATCTGATTAAGTATCGGTTGCGCACAGTGACTGTTATTTAGTCCATGACTCGTAAAGTTATGTTAAAGAACTGTTTTTTGCGAAGATGATAAAGTAACATGTTCATTTTTGGAATATGATTCGTATCAAAACGAGATAACATTGCACCGATTTTTCCATACTTCTAATGTTATTCATAATCTCTGAACGGAAAACAAATACTTTCTATCAGAACTGAAGCTTTCTAAACAATCTTTCAGAGTATCTATCGAAATTTCACTTATTAGCCGAATCAATGTCAATCTTCTGAAGCTCACTCATTAATAATGATTAATTCCGACGTAAAGAATGTTCAACTTTATTCATCATTTATTTTAGAAAAAATACAATTTTTATTCTTTCGTTGATGCTACTTGGCAAATCTCAACAATATACTGAGTACATATTGTAGATTCGTTACTTTAGCATTTTAAAACCATTTTTTATACATTAATATCATGAACTAATCATTTTCAGACTAACATTAGAAACCTGGAAGTACTGGACGGCCGTTTCGTCCTGGTCTGGTAGGACTCATCAGCAGTGCTCATTCACGACTCCTGCTACTCGCAGTAATCAAACTCAAGACCTTCGTTCTTGCGCGCGAACGCTTAACCTCTGGACCACTGGGCCAGTATCCAACCTAATGTGTTCGGTAGTTACTGCTTACACCCAACAGGGTTTCAACTACACTGGTCACATCTTCTCACTAGAACTCCGATAATTCATGAGTTCAGCGTGTAAAAACAACGATCTCCATAATACTATAATGCGAAACTGTCTTTTGACCATAGATTAACGATTGTTTTAGTTCCTTTGACTCGTATAGCCGGATACAGTCACCGATATTTTACAAGTATAACTTACATTTTACTGATTTAAGTTATGAACATGATTTCCGGATGACGTTCTCTGTCTTGACGAATAATTTAGCAAACAAACTACACAATTTGTAAAGATTATATAGTAAGTTGTGTCAGGGTGGTATAGCTTTATTAAGCAACGTGATCATTCAGTATCTTACTAACACGCCTGTCACCCATAATAGAGCATAGGTCGTTGACCAGCATTCTGGTTCCGATTCTTGGCGTAATGTGTTCTGTACTCTTGAAGATTTCAAGTTAAGGCTTGCCTTTGACACATTTAGGTGCTTTCCGCCATGTATTGTACCCTATCCACCTCCAGCTCTTTTCCTTAATTTCTTATTCAGACAGAATCTGGTTCGCTCTCTTCCACAGTGTGTTGAAGGCACATAGGCTTGCAAATCTCTCACTATTTTTGTTTCTTTCTTCCAATCTATGTCGTCCTTTAATGACTGCGTATCCAGTGTTTCTTGTTCCAACCTCGGCGTTCAGGTCTCTCATTTGAAATGCCAAATCCTCTGCTGAGAATTTCTCGACAATTGACTGGAGCCTGTCATAGAAACCGATCTTTAACATCCTTTTCGGTATCGTTGGTAGGCGCATAACACTAGATGACGTTTATTGTAATCTCCTATTATTTTTGTTTTGAAGGAGGCTGTGACGGACCTGGTGCATGTCCTGCACCTATCCTGCAAGAGCCTTTTTGTGCTTCTTTGAATAGCATCAATACACCTTCTTGTGTATACGAGACATTTTCATCTTCAAGGCCAGAGTACGACAGCGTCTCTTCTGCAGTTAATCTTTTTCGTCTAACTTGCATCCGATAAGTTCCACAAGGCCGTATTTTTCTTTTCACTTCCGCAGCAACTTGAATAGTTCTTCCAGTCTTCCACATTGTGGAAACCCTCCATGTACCTATCTATAATAATGGTTGCTCTGTTTATAAGAAGAAGCATCGGCCTTGTGACTGCCAAAGAAACTCGGCTTTCACCATAGAACGTTATACCTCCTCCAAAGGAAGACCTTATAACTCCCAGGGCAGAATGTGAATGGTTTAAGTTGTTTTTTTCTTACTTACTTACTTACTTACGCCTGCTACCACCAATGGAGCATAGGCCGCTCACTAGTTCCCTCCAACCAACT
Organism: Schistosoma turkestanicum; assembly: GCA_944470395.2. NCBI lineage: Eukaryota > Metazoa > Platyhelminthes > Trematoda > Strigeidida > Schistosomatidae > Schistosoma > Schistosoma turkestanicum. The sequence continues at coordinate 1,913,348 of OX103977.1, forward strand.
CTGTCATGGGCTTCCCTCTCCAGTTCTGTCCAATGTTTGTTCATTCTTCTCATATCTTTCTCTATTTCTCGGCGTAGTGTGTTCCTTTGCCTTCATTCTTTTCCTTTTGCCTTGAGGATTCCACGTGAGGACTTGTCTCGTGACACAGTTAGGTGCTTTTCGTAGTGTGTCCTGTCCGCTTGCACTTCTTGGTTAACGTCTTTTTAGCTGCTTAGTGTTCTATGTGATCTGATCATTAACTCCAGACTCAACCCTTCTTCTTTATCTGAACTTAGGATCGGCAGTAACCCTAGAAGAGCTCCAGGCGGAACTGACCATTCTCTAAGTCATCAACTATATATGTACATTATGAATACACAAAGATTTTGTGTAATTATTCAACATATATAAGTCTACATGATTTTCCTTTTTTTCTGACTTAGTATTAGGGGATGGCTGAGTCATGCATGCTACAAGTCATAACACAGAAAGTTTAATAATATCACTTCTATTACTATCATTTATTTGAGTAGTAGTATAAAAATCATTCAAAACTTACTTGTAACATCGATTGAATCATTTCCATAATAGCTTTAGCTGCATATAACTTGGCCGCAATCACACCATTCGGTATAGCTTCTAATGCAGGTACTAATAAGAATAAATCATAGAATAACATTCCAACTAAACCGATCAATAATAAATTATCATCAAATGCTACTTCTTCTGATAGATCACTTAATTTCAATGCTTGTAAACGAAATAAACTAGTTAAACATGTTAATGTACTAACAGATAATAACACAAGTTCTGTTCCTTGATATAATGTAATTGCTGTGTTACGTCGATCACGTTTTACTATGAAAATAAAAAATAAACTCATTGCCACTAATGTAGCCATAAATAATAGTAGGCCAACAAATAAACCTTTATGTGAACGATGACATTCAGAGAATTGACTTAATTTTGGATTAGCTTTACGTAATTTTTCCAAACGTTCTGATTCTTTCCGAACATGACCAACTTTTTCAAACATTTTATAAAATATTGCACCAGCTATTAAACTATATTCAATTGCACATGGAAATAAATATGGTGCTAAGTATTTGACTGTTACACCACATCCTGTAGTAGAAGTAGAAGAAAGAAGAAGGAGAGTTTTGAGGAAAGTAAAAAATGGTAAAAATAAACGACAACATCAGTTAAAAAAGACAAAGTTGAAACATTTAAACGGTTTTAATTATTGTAATTTAAACACCAGAGCTATGTTTTGTGGTATAGGAGTAGGTTGGAAGAAAGCTAGAGGCGACCAGACCAAAACATGGCTGAAATCCATGAAGTCACTGATAAGTAAACTGAGTCATGTTGGTAGATGTAGACTACCTGGTTGGGGTCCGCGAGACGAAAGTCATCAATGGTTAGAGACTTGAAGACATGGCTCACAATTGTTTGCAATGGCGCAAGTGCATCCATTCGTTGAGCTCTCTCAAATACTAATCTTCTGGATTCGTCAGCACCTCCACCTTTGTCTTTCTAACCTTATCTCACTGAATTATACTTCTTGAATAATATCTTCGAACCCTAGTCTTCTTCATTACCATTAATACCTCTACTATCTTTATCACAATGGGATTCGATTTGATATTTGCGTCTCTGTGCTAATGTGTGTGGTATGGCACCATGAACTTATGTACATACCTACGAAGTTCTTACGTTGCAACTTACTGACTGACTGACTGACTTGAAACACCAATATACATGAGTGAATACTTTAATTATGAATAGAGATTAAGGTAAGTCACAATACATGACATCTAATATGAAATTAATTTTGCTGGTCATCATCATCATCTAGTCATCAGACAATTCAGTAAAATCTCTTTTGTTAAAATATGATACAATTGCTTATGAGTATTAAAGATTCCCATTGTGAAAATTAGAACAACACATATAAGCGAACAATATTGTTTTCGATTAGATCGTCATCAGGCTGCTTTACTCTAATATACATGAATATTTATATGAAAATGATAAACCAATCAAGGCAATTTGAGTCGATAATCACAATGAAATGAAAAAAGGCAAAAGTACATGTGGATAGTAGGAAGATAGGTGAACCGATAGTAGTAGGAAAATTTATAAAATATGATAACTAAAGTAGGTCAAGGGTGGATGAATAGACTTCAAATGATCATCAAAAAACATCAAAAACATTACGTAATAAGCAGATGTGTAAAAATAATAAAAATAATAAAATTAAAATTAATAAAATTAAAATAAATAAAATATATATAATGTCAATCGTTAGTTACGTCATATCCGGCCACGGAAGAGATAGGGGTGCCACGAATTTCTTCTTCTGAACACATAAATTAGGGTTGAATGTACGTATTCCTATAGCTTCTGCAATGTATGTAGGAGACGGGATCGAACTCTTGGGAAATGATGGAGGTATACGATAGATCACCCGAACAGATCTAGATTTATCTACAATGTGATCACTATCTACCAGGTGTGTCTTAAGATAGAACTGCGTATTGTTTTTGACTGACCCTTTGTAAACCATGCTGGAACATGTTCACTCATTCGTTGTGTAAGTTGCTTATAACCAACTTTGTATATAACTGATAATTGTTGGGCACGAAAACCCAGTTGGTGAGGACAACAACAATATATATTTTTAAGCGAATATTACAGAGTTGTTAAGCATATGTACAAAACCGTCCCGTGAAATCATCATTCGCAAACTAATCCTTATTTGTTTCAGATTTCAGTGTTCTTTCATTTAGACTGACTGTTCAGACTTCAGTTCACTATACCCTTACCTACCTTCATACATACCTTCTGTTCTCATTCTTTCCTTCTCGATCTTTTGCTGTCAGACGTTTGATTTCCCTTTTTGATATCATATACTACTTATGTGAACATAAGTAGTATATACACCACAATAATGAGTGTCATTGATTATATTACATCATCATCTACATAAATACTTTAATTGATTATGATTCAGTGAACTATCAAGAAGTATAAAACTGTTATAATGTTGATATGTAGTAGCTATTTGAAATCCTACCGCCGATTGACTAAATTCAGATATTCCAGTACGACTCCAAATACACTGTTCCCAAATCTTTAATATATATATCTCAGAACACAATACCGTTAGATGAAGTTGTTTATGGGGGGTCGAGTACAGAAGGAATGAAAGAATAATAAGCTCTGCAGACAATGCATATTTATACATTTAGGTCGAATAGGAAACAACATTGAAGTGTGTGACAGTGACAGTTAAGGCAACCAATAGGAAAAAACATTTGAAGTGACATTGATAATCAAGACGGTCAATAAGAAACAACATTGGAGTATGTTATATTGATATCTACTAGGACGACTATAAAATTGACCAGTAGCAATTAACCAATAGGAATTGACCAATAATTCTCTTACGATATTGGATGAATATCCTAGCACAAATAATAATAGACTTACTTACATTGTTCATAATAAAACGCAATTCTTGATCATTTTGACGAATGTCTCTAACTTTCATAATTCAATAGCTTAATGGTTAACACATCGGTATTTGAAATAACAAGCACTAGATTCAAGTTTCAATTTGAAATGTAATCATATCCGAATGAGAATTTGCAGACAGAATAGAATATGGGTCGTGAGACACTATTCATATATATAAATATATATATATCGTGTGTCGATTTACTGCGTGTTTTTAAGCTCGCTAATTAACTCGTCTAGTCGATCGTTACTAAATAGCGTCTGACGGTTTATAAATCAGAAAGTACACTCGAACCGATGAATACGTTTATTTGAGACATAACACAAAGCGAAGCGGAGAAGTAACGAATAAAACGAATGAAGCAACGTAAATTGGAGAAGACTGTTGAGTCAACTCCCAGGATTACAATACGAACGAATGGGCGAAGGAAGCGATGTGGAGAATGACCAACGAGCCAACTCCAAGAGATACAGCGTGACTGAGAATATATAGTCAGACAAATAATATAAGACAGACATGTGACAAGCGAAATAGGCACACATGAATAAAAGCGACGAATAGTTGACAAGGTCAAACGACAAGCGGAACACGTCATGTGAGCTCATATTCAAACCAGACAATAATAAGAAGAACGAATGTTACATATAAATTGTTGCTATACACAAGTGGCTTGGTTAAATAAATTAATCGAAAGGGCTTAACCAAAATAGATGTAAGCGAACTGGAAGATACAAGTGTTTATTAACAGTTGTCTACGCAAAATACTTCGTATTCGTTGACCAGACACTATCAGAAACAACTTACTGTGGGAGAGAACAAACCAGATTCCAGTGGAAGAGGAAATCATGAAGAAGCGGTGGAAGTGGATAGGACACACACACTACGAAAAGCATCTAACTGCGTCACGAGACAAGCCCTCACATGGAATCCTCAAGGCAAAAGGAAAAGAATGAAGGCAAAGGAACACACTACGCCGAGAAATAGAGAAAGATATGAGAGGAATGAACAAACATTGGACAGAACTGGAGAGGGAAGCTTAGGACATAGTTGGCTGGAGGGAACTGGTGGGCGGCCTATGCTCCATTTGGGGGGTAACAGGCGTAAGTAAGTAAGTAAGTAAGTAAGAACTGGAATATATGTGCAGGCACTACATATATATATATATATATTCAACGTAAGCATACATACCTAACACTGCTTGTTCAGCTGCATGCATTGCTGAATCTTCATAATTTGTATGAGGCGCTGTCACATTGTCACCACGTTTTTTTCTAGTCAGCGATATAACTATATTGGTTGAATTAGTTAAATTGAAAGTTGACAACTTTGCACTATTTGTATAATTCTGGAAATTTGTATTACTATAATTATTATTATTATTATTATTAATATTATTACTACTATATGGTGCGTTTGTATCGAAAAAATATTCTGATGGAAATACTATCGGTGAATCAGCGGACATCAGCTCTTCTTCATGTGCAGGTTCACTGCCAATTTCATCAACAATGGTTTTTAACCATTGACATAAATTGGCGACAGCCAAATGACATAAAAGAAAGCGTAGAACAAATTTTTGTACATTGAATACAACCTAAAAATAAAGAAAAACGCGTGTCTGATGGAAAATGTAAAGTGTTTTAATGAATATCATGATAAGAAATGGTGTGTGAGAGTCGAATGAAAGAATACGCTCGTCAAGTTAAAACATTCCATCATGTTGTATGCTGTTAAATTTGCTACTAAATGGGACTAATACACAATATAACCTTCGGCATTAGAACAAATAAAACCATCCCTGAGATTGCAAGCTAAAAGCCAGAATATCAACAAAAGGAACCTTCACTCTAGTAAGTGTCGAAATATACAGAAAACTCATGCGTACTTATAGTTTTCCTTCATCCAATCTGCAATTAGCCATGTCACATCACCATTCAATCACTTGATGTAACATCTACATTCTAGAAATTATATCGATATGTGATTCGATGGAAGCTTTTCAACTTCTTAGGAACCTCTGGAAGCATATGTGAGACATCTCAACATATGTAAAATACCGAAGACAGTGTATGAGGTTGCGCAACTGTGTGAACTGATTGAAGTTAGACATTAACACCGTTATATACAGGCTCAGTGGTCCAGAGGTTAGGCATTCGCGAGCAAGATCGAAGGTCCTGGGTTCGAATCCTGCGGGGTGCAGGAGTCGTGGGTGCGCACTGCTGATGAGTCCCATACCATGATGAAACGGCCATTCAGTGCTTACAGGTTTCTGCTGATGGTCTAACATTGATCGATTCATGATTTCAAAAATGTGTACCTTAACAGTCTTCACAGCCCTGTAATGCAACATATGAAATCAATAATTCATTGATTAAATAGCAGTCATCAATTCAAGCATGAATAGATTACTTTTATATTAGCATAATTTACAGAAATCTATTTCACATTTTTTGAAACCATGAATCGATCAATGTTAGACAACCATCAGAAACCTGGAAGCACTGACAGACGGCCGTTTCGTCCTCGTATGGGACTCCTCAGCAGTGCGAATCCACGACTCCTGCATCCCACAGGATTCGAACCCAGGACCTTCGGTATTGTGCGTGAACGCCTAACCATCGGACCACTGAGCCGGTATCGGTGTTAATGTCTAACTTGATCAATTCACACAGTTGAGCAACCTCATACACAGTCTTCGGTAGAAACTGTCTACACCCGAATAGGCTGAACTTCACTGGTCCCGTCTTCTCACTAGAACTCGGAGAAGATTCCTCACGAAGCCAGTCACTAGTGAGCACAGGTAATATGCATTACGGGATTGTGAAGATTGTTATATTACACATTTTTGAAACTATCTATTTGTGTTGAATGAATAATTATCACTTAGCATAATTTCAATACATCACATCTACACTCCTGAAGATGTTAGTGCATTATTAGCTGAACGATAAGGTCATGTGAAAACTTTATTCTATCTATTTTATCCGTCAAATGTCATTTGAAATAAAGTTGGGATTAAAACGATGTAAATAATGATCACGTAAAATCAATTGTGCTGCGTATGCGTAACCACCAAATGCCTCGAAGAGCTTTGTTTTGCAGTGTAGGAATAGGTTGGAAGAAAGCTAGGGGCGGCCAGACCAAAACATGGCAGAAATCCATGAAGTCATTGACAAGTGGATTGAGTCATGTCGGTAGTTGTCGACTACCTGGTTGGGGTCCGCGAGATCACAATAATCGATGGTTAGATACCCTGAATGACATGGCTCAGAATCGTTCGCAATGGCGCCGATGCATTTATTCTTTGTGTTCTCTCAAATCCTAATCTTCTGGATTCTTCAACGCCTCTAGTTTTGACTTTCTAAACTTTTCTCATTGAGTCATACTTCTTGAATAATATCTTCTAATCCTAACCTCTCTGATTACTTCTAATTCCCTTACTACCTCTTCTACTATTGGATTTGAATTGACGATTACTTCTCTGTGCTGATGTGGTATGGCAACATGAACTGATGTACTTACGTACGAAGTTCTACGTTGCATCTGACTGACTGACCGACTGACTGACTGATTTGTGCTTATAGTTATTTGTAACCGTCTGTGCTAAGCTCGACAATTGTTGATATGCTTGAAACTATTACCAGTTCACTTTAGTCGGTAAACGAGAGTGAAAACAGTGATTCAGTGACACAATAAACTACACTAATCCGAGCATCCCAAGTCCCCACTAACGGTATCAAAAAGTCTTGATATGGTGTAGAAAGTGTATTCTACAAGCACCTAGAAAATATGAGGTTTTGTACAGAAGAAGAAGAAGAAGCAGAGCATAAAACTTTAAAGACAATGCATATTTATACAGTTAGGTCGACCTTGATTACTAACCAATAGGAAAGAACATTTATAAGTATGTGAACTTGATAGTTTAGGACGACCTTCAATATTGACCAATATGGGTTGACCAATAGAATTAGATTCACAAAATAATTTCTTTCGGATATTTGATGAATATCCTAACAGTCTGAAATAAATTTTCTAAAAGAAAGCTATACTGTGAAGTGATGGAATTTAGAACTATATTTCAGACATAAATAGTATGTTACTCCAATTTTGTGATGCGAGTAGTCTTATACTATAGGACAAAACAGCCGTCCAATGTTTGGCAGTTTTCAATGTTGGTCTTACTCTCTGATTAGTGGATTATTGCATCTGTGAAAATATCAACTATCCTCTATTATATTAAATGAAGTACTCTTTCAAAGTAATTGAATTGATAGAAATCAATTTATTTTAGATTAACACAACAAAATGACCATCTAAATTCAACTTCAATTTTTATGTCATCAAATTAATTTTTATTAAAAATCATGTGAATATATATGTGCAATTCTTACCCGATGATGTTTAAACAAGAAGTAGGTTTGCCAAAATACATAGACAAAATGTAATAAATGTAACGGTATCCATAAATATCCATGACAAGAAACCATACTATTAGCTCCTTCTTCCCATGGTTCAGCTATTTTGAAGCCATCGAATATCATTACACCAAAACCAAAACCTTAAAATAATCAATTTATAGGATAGAAAAGTATGTTATTTTTCATCTTGACTATTTATTATCTATTAGCATGATCAACTCTCCATTCACACTTCTCTATAAGTCAGTCAGTTTAGTTTTAATGACAAAAGTTCACTTTAAAACAACTCATCAACTTCACATGTATTAGAAATTTTAATACAACTTATTGAGAACGTTAACTCTCCAGAACTCACTTGAAAAAAGGTCCTAATTTTGGATTTTTGTGTTTTCGCGCATTGGCTGCTCAGTTGACCTTGAGATTGCATTTCCCACTTGGGAAATTCTTGACTGTCAACGGTCGATGTATTATTATCTTAGTACGTTACTTTTGTGGCTCTTCCAAGGACGTTTCTATCATGTATAAATAAAATCGATTTGTACGCTTATGAACCTCGCATTTTCTGTGTACTTGTAGAATACACTCTCTACGCCTTATCAAGACTTCTTGATATAGGTAGCCTGGCCTAGGACAATGGATTAGAATAGCCTATCATATCACTGAATCATTTGTCTTTGAGCTCGTTACCGAGTAAGGTTAACTCGTCATAGTTTCAAGCATATCAGTTGACGGTCATATCACTGATGGATAGAAAAAATCCCAGATAATTTGGTTGAACAAAAATCATACCATAGACAGAAATATATCATATCATATAAATTGATCATAGTGTAGTAATTAATATCATATTTATCTAGCCCTTAGTATTGATTAAGGTTTGATATAGTGATTTTTTCCCAATGACTCGATATTGTTTTTATATTAGACCAAGTTTTTCGAACCAATCTAACCCCTGAAGGTGATGTAGCATGTTTTCCATTGAAGGTTGTACCTCTGAACGAAACGCAGCAATCAATCAAGACGAAGATGACCCCCACAGGCAGTGACATCTGTCTGCGACGATGGTTTGATGCGTGGCTGACCCAAAGTTCGCCAAGTCTCTTCTGACAGAATAGTGAACCGGCTGATCGCGGATTGAGAGGGTCAGAAATTTACGTCGAGTAGAGGCATTGATGTGAAAGACTGCTTCTAAAGTCCTTGATGCGGCAAACAGCTTTCTTGGGAAACGACGCTGCGTCTATGAATTTTTCCGGCCATTTAGTTGGGTTAATTGGCGAAAACCGCTTAAGTGACCAACTTTCTGACAGCAATTGCACATATGCTACTTGAATGGACAAAATTTCACATAATGTCAGGCTCCACAGTACCAACATGGTGACGGGGTCTTATGATGAGCCGATTTGGAGTGATTATGAGCGGAATTGGCATTCAAACGACCAGAAGTTTTCGACCTGGAAGATTTATTCTGCTGCTGAACAACGTGAACTTCGGAACCATCCTGGCTTCCAGATTGAACCAAAGTGGTGTCACGCTGTAAGTTGGTGATGCGTTGGTACTCATCGGTGATAGCATTGAGTATCACTGTTGAGTCTTGTTCAAGGCGGTTAGGCAACCGAGTTCTGATGTCGGAGAATTCGGCTGATTAAAGACTGCATATGAATATGAGTTATTTGAATTAGTCATCAGTGAGGAATCTGAGTTGGAACCGTTCGCACTCACGAGTGACAATGCCGACATAGGTCAAAAAGTCGTCGGACTTATCCATGATCAGTTTTAAGCAGCGGTAACGAGTACTCAAAAGAGAATGCTGATCATCAAAAAGTTTTCTGAGGAACTGAGCAGTAGCGTCAAATTGACGGTCTCGTGGTTTGTGTGGTAGGATGAAGTTGCAATACTTGTCCAGCTCTGACGGACCAAGTTTTTGGAGGAGGAAACGCACCTTCCAGGAATCATTTATATCAGCCAAATCAACTTTGAAGAGATCTTCATAACGCATGAACCAAGTATCAAATGTAATATTGGCGTCAGGATCATTAAGAAACTCTTAAATACCACTGGTCGTACCATCGAATGACTGAGGAATAGTCGGCATAGATGAGACTTGAGAAGGGATGTGCGTCTAAGTAAGCATCTCCATCAACTTCAGCTGTTGTGTAAACAACTTTTCCAATTTAGCCAATTGTTATAATGACGCTATGTAGCTATTCGAAATCCTACCGACGTCCAAATTCAGATATTCCAGGAAGTCAGTAGACACATGAATAACTCAATGCTAACATCTCAAACTACGAAGCTGAGTGATTTGGGTTAGAACCATCATGTTTTATATGATTACGGGTATGTCCAACTGATGAGTGACAAACAGCACAAAGTTCAGACACAAAATTCCCTGTTGACAATAGACTATCTTCTACTGTAAAAAAATTACACTATATTTAATTTTAACTAGATTTAATATTATTCAAAATAATTCTGTTGGAGATGTTAGATCCCCAGAAACTCGTTTGATAAATGTCTTTATTTTGGATTTTATTCATGGGCTGATCAGTTGACCTTGAAATCATATCTCCAACCAGGAAAAGCCTTGGTTGTGATTGGTTACTGTGTTATTTTAACGTGCTATTTTGTGACTCTCCCAAGGATGTCTATATGATGTATAAACAAACGCGATTGTTTGCTGGCCGGTTGTTTGTAGAATACACTTTCTACGCTATATCAAGACTTCTCATTAGCTGTTTTGGGTCAACGGATCAGACAAAGTAGCCTACCTGGACGCTGGTTCATTGTCTCGTTCTCATTTATCAACGAAGGTGAACTCGTAATAGTTCCAACCATATCTAGTGACGAGTATAACAAATTCAAAACTTATAGAGAAAAAATTGATTAATTCATCACACTAATCGCAATCACTGTCATAATGAATTAATTAATTATGATTCCTATGAATAACTTACCTACAGCACCTAAACGTAAATACAAATTAACCCCCTCGGTATCACGTGAAAAATAACATTCACGTCTAGATACTGTTGGTTTATCACCGAATAAAATTGCCAGCGGATAAAATGAACCACATTGTATAGCATTGCCTGTTCGTTCAGAACAACATGATGTCTTTCGTTGTGTATTCTCTGTAGAAATACTCATGTGTTTAGGTTTTTTTGTTAAATAATTGCCTTTTTGATTTGATTTCTTTAACGAGGTATTTTCATTTGCAAAAATAGCATCACTGCTAGTATTAACTATGGTAGGTTGTTGAATACAACTATTGCATTGTTTAACATTACTCAATGTAAGATAAACATTATTTGTTTTTATAATTTGTTGTAAATCATTCTTATCAGTATTGTTATCGTTATGATTATTATTATTCGTGTTACTACTACTTTTCTCATTATCAGTAGTATAATTTTGTTTGTTATTATTACTAGAATCCATAGTATGATTAAAGTTGTGTATTGTGTTAAGGTGTAATTCCATATCATTAGGTTCGTTATGAATATTTGTTTGACTTTTATCATTATTAATATTATTATTATTATTATTATTGTCAGTGAGTTTGCTGGAATTGATGATCTCTTGTTCTCCTTCGTCTTCTTCATCAGTATTATAAATCTTGATAATAATACTATTCTTATGAATATTAAAACCATCATCTTTCTGTTTGATTGGAGCTATGATAGGATTTGTAAATTTAACACCTTGGGTTGAATGTTTTTGTTCATTTTGATTTGACTAGTAGAAAGTGATAAAGTAAGAAATTTAAGTAAAGGTTTATGTGAGGTTGTGATAGGATATTAAACGATTAGAAAAAAAGTAGAGATTTTTAAACTGGTAGGCTGATTGAGTAGTTGAAAGCTAATGTTGATTATTTTACTTACCTACTTAAGCCTGTTACCCACAATGGAGCATAGGCCACTGATCAGCATTCTCCGACCTACTCTGTCCTGAGCCTCCCTTTCCAGTTCCGTCCAAGTTTTGGTCATTCGTCTCATGTCTCTCTCCATTTCTTAGTATAATGTGTTCCTTGACCCTCTTCTTTTCCTTTGATCTTGAGTGTTCCGATTGGGGACTTGTCTTGTGACGCAGTTGATCGCTTTCTGCCGCGTCTTCTTGATTTCCTCATCTAATGAAATCTGGTTTGTTCTGTCCTATAGTAGGTTGTTGTTGATGATGTCTGGCCAACGAATCTGAAGTATCTTGCGTAGACAACGGTCAATAAGCAATTGAATCTTACAGATGATGGATTGGTGGTTCTCCAAGTTTCCGCTCTATACATTAGAACTGTTTTGACATTTGGATTGAAAATTCTGACCTTAGTGTTGATTGATATTTCTTTGAAGTTCCAGATGTTTTTCAGATATAGAAATGTAGCCCTTGCTTTGTCGATCCGCGCCCTCAGTTTGAAATTATTTTTATCTTCATTCTATAATGCCAAGCGTAGGTTGAATAGCTAGAGTTTTCATTACAAATAAAGTCCAGTTAAAACAGTGAATGGTGCTGCGCAAGACCTTGGGTAGATGAAAGTTGGAAATTAACATCGTTCGATGCCGGATCAATGGTCTAGAGATTGGGCAAGACTGAAGGTCCTGGGTTAGAATCCTGTGAGTAGCAGGAGTCGTAAATACCCACTGTTGCTAAGAACTTGCATACAAGGACGAAACGGCCGTCTTTCAGTGCTTCCAGGTTTCGTATGGTGGTCTAATATATTGGTCGATTCATGATTTCGAAATAAAAAGCATTCATTGAAAACCAGGCGTTTTAGTTATTAATCAAAAAATACCCTGGGATTTATCAAACCCATTCAGTATAAAGAAAGCAATATTTATTCTAAATTAGTGATCAGTTTATCGATGTAAGAGTGAATCACCATCCAAATTTTTCATTGATACTTCACTCAAAACCGAAGGAACACCATTGTCAATAAGTTCTGTATTAAGAGATTACAGCACACTCAATAGACGACTGATGTTTCGGTCGAGTTTGTCCATGGAAATTCGATCAGTAGAAACAATCAACACAGATTGTTAAGTTAACATTTTCTGTACTTAATTTTGTGTATTGTTTCATACTACTTGGTAATATTTCAGTAAGCAGTCTTATTTCATTACAATTCACTTTTCCCTATTAGAAATTTTTACCTTATTGTTTGATAATTTTACGCTTTCTTCAAATGAATTTTCTTCATATCCAATTGAACTAATATTATCATCGTCTTGATCGATGAAACACGTTTGATCTTCCAAATCTGAATTGAAAAAAAACAAAAATTAATATTGACTAGACAAGGATGCTTGTTAAAAGTAGTTTGTTGTTCAAGGTAAATAGACAGTTGGAATCATCAATCAGTCAGTCATTGTTAGACAACCATTAGAAACCTGGAAGCACTGAAAGACCGCCGTTTCGTCCTGGTATGGGACTCACCAGTGTCAGTGCGCATACACGACTCCTACACCTCACAGGATTCGAACCCAGGACCTTCGGTATTGTGCGCGAACAGCTAACCACCATCTAATGGAGGTCTAACAGTGATGATATTGATTGATGATTTCAAATGTGTAAAAACACAAATCTCCAAAACTCTAACTGAAAATAAGTAATAGACAGTTTTTTCTTGTCAATCACTTTCTTACATGAGACCAGTTTGAGGTAAAAGTTCAGACTTAAAATGTTATGAAATATTATTTCAATTAAATACATAAGGATCTGCTTGTGCTTTACCAGAGACAAGTTGACGAGTGACGTCGGCGACTAAATAAACTTACTAAACAGGTTTTATCCGAACCTCAACAATATTCTGATTAGTTGGTTTGAATTTGATAGAGCTTACTTTTGACTTGATTGCTTCGTAATAACATTTTCGCTATCATCGATAAAGCTAATATGAAGTCAATGAAATCCTACCACTGAACTCTGCAAAAAACACTGATTCTAGGCGCCCAACTAAATTATTCATATATACAGTTTTAAAAGATGAAAGACAGCTTTCACAGCTTTACTTATACAATGTCATCAAGACAGTAGTAAGTTATTCCGACAAAAAATATTTGATTTGACCACGTAATGCGCTATTTATTCAATAAAACAAAGAGTATTGACTATCTGTTAGAAATGTTTAACCAATAATTGATCAAAATCCTTAGGTTTAGGCTTCGAAGTTTTTTTATGGACATCTGATACTAAGCCTCGGAAGTGATAAAATGAAAAATCATAATGTTATTCGCTGGATTTAAGCAAATTTTATCAATGAGACCCAATTGTTAAGTTTTCTCACAAATTCTAAATAAATGAAAAAATTTACTCCAGTCATATAAAGTTAGTTGACTTGTTGGGTACACTACACATTAGTAATAGTGCTAGTAAGGATCGATCGTGTACCGACCGAATTGCTACATTACGGATCATTGTGGAACAGTCAATTGAATGGAACTCACCACTCTACATCAACTTCATCGACTACGAGAAAGCATTTGATAGTGTGGATAGGAAAACACTGTGGAGGATTCTTCGACACTACGGTGTGCCTGAGAAAATAGTCAACATCATACGGAATTCTTATGATGGATTCAACTGCGAAATCGTACACGATGGACAGCTAACAGACTCTTTCGAGGTGAAGACCGGTGTGAGGCAAGGTTGCTTACTCTCACCCTTGCTCTTTCTCCTGGTGATCGACTGGATTATGAAGACGTCGACATCTGAAGGGAAGCAGGGTATCAACTGGACAGTTAGGACGCAGCTGGACGATCTGGACTTCGCAGATGACCTGGCTCTTCTATCGCACACTCAGCAACAAACGCAAGAGAAGACGACCAGTGTAGCAGCAGCCTGTGCACCAGTTGGTCTCAAAATACTAAAAAGAAAAAGCGATATTCTCTGATGCAACACAACATGCACCAACCGAATCACTCTTGATGGAGATACCTTGGAGGACGTTAACACCTTTACATATCTTGGCAGCATCATCGGCGAGAAAAGTGGATCCGATGCAGATGTGGCGGCGCGGATTGGCAAAGCAAGAGCTGAATTTCTACAGCTGAGAAATATCTGGAACTTCAAACAACTTTCAGAAAAAATCAAAATCAAGATTTTCAATACAAATGTCAAGACAGTTCTACTGTATGGAGCGGAAACTTGGAGAACTACCAAAGCCATCATCCACAAGATACAAGTATTTATTAACAGTTGTCTACGCAAAATACTTCGGATTCGTTGGCCAGACACGATCAGCAACAACGAACTGTGGGAGAGAACAAACCAGATTGCAGTGGAGGAGGAAATCAGGAAGAAGCGGTGGAAGTGGATAGGACACACACTGTGAAAAGCACCTAACTGCGTCACGAGACAAGCCCTCGCCTTGAACCCTCAAAGTCAAAGGAAAAGAGGAAGGCCAAGGAACACATTACGCAGAGAAAAAGAGAATGAATTAACGAAAACTGGAAAGAACTGGGGAGGGTAGACCAGGACAGAGTTGGTTGGAGAAAACTGGTGTGCGGCCTATGCTCCATTGTGTGTAAGAGGGGTAAGTAATGAATAATGTGTTTTCGTTACATAGTGATTGGTCCAATTCATCTCGTTCACATAATATTAGTTCTAAGATCACTGAATACTACGGTGTGGTTTCACCCTTCCTGTTTCTTTAATTGTTTCCCTTTTATCGGTTTGCCTAAAAACAAGTCTGATAGTTATAATAGTAAGTTAGATTCCACTTACGACCAGTTATTATTATATGTTAACAACCGCATATTAGCAACTACAATAGACGATCACTTGATATATTCTGCGATGAATATAAACATAATTCGTATCATATGAAATGTTTACGTTAATTCATCCGTTTCAATTGGTCATTGATTAAGCCTAACTAATTGTATTTGTCCAACTTTTTAGAATAAAACGAGAAATTTCAGTGTAATTATTATGTACTGTAGATTGCCTGTGTATTCAAAGCACTGCATTTTTAGTAATGTCTGTAATTTGCCTCTTTAATGTTTATATGTTTAGTTTGTGATCGTAATTTTAAAGTCAGTATCAAATAAAAGTTTTTAAATTCTACAGTTTATTGGAAGTTACTTTTGTTTTGTCACAAAATCCTGGGATGATACAGGTAAATGTACGAAAAACCAGCAGTTAATAATCTGTCTACTGGTTGACACCTTTTGAAAAAATCTTGACAGGGCTTCTAAACATTTCATACGTACAATATATATACCGATAACTGCTTGGACAACAATGTGTCACTAACTTCACATAAAGATAAGGCTGTAGTTTATTTACTTGGGATAACCGAGTAAGCAATGCTGTTGTTAGGAAGCGGGTGCTAGGTAAGGGGGCATATCAAGAGACGAAGTACTGAAACTTCATCGATTGAGGTAGTTGGAATATGTGTTACGTATGCCTAACCACCGACTGCTTCGTCGATGTAGGAATAGGTTGCAAGAAAGCTGGGAGCTGCCAGACCAAAACATGGCAGAAATTCATAAAGTGCACTAAGTCATGTCGGTATGTGTCGTCTACCTGGTTGTGGTCCGCGAGATGATAGTAATCGATGGTTAGAGACCTTGAATGACATAGCGCAGGTGCATTCATTTTTTGTGTTCTCCTCAAATCCTAACCTTCATAATTACTCATCACTTTATCCTTTTAAGTTTATTTCACTAGATTCTACTCCTTAAATAATAACTTCGAACCGTAATCTCTCCGATTACTGCCAATACCTTAACCGCATCTACTTCTATGGGATTTGAAGTGACAATTGCATCTCTATACTAATGTATTACGGCAACTTGAACTGATGTACACACGTACGTATGAAGTTCTTTGTTGCTGCTGATTGATTGATAGTTTATTGTTCTAAAGAGAAAAAAATCTCTGAAGGTCACATCAAGGAAAGTAGTAATAAACATTAACTTGCATATTATATTCATAAGAAATTAACTTACATTTCATATTTCGTGTATTCCCATGATTCGATATTGAATCACTATAACCATCCGTGCTTAATTCATGTACATCATGAATAAATGTAACCAAGCGTAATTTATCTTCACCATTTTGTAATTGTAAATTCCATTGTCTTTCACCAAAATTATTTATATTATTATTAGTAGTATTATTAGTAGTATTGTGATGATTAGTTCGATTGTCATTATGCATAGGATTATTATTATTATTATTATTATTATTATTATTATTCTGTACTTCTTCCATGGAACTTTGATGATCTGGCCATCTTTGTCTAGCTTCATTCATTTGTTGCATAAAATGCATTTCTTGTTTATGACGTAAATTCTCTTTACGATCATAATAGAATATTAATGATTGTAAATAAGCCAATGCCAAAATTGATAAACAATATTGAAAAATTAAAAAATTCTTTGATTTCAATGTTCAAGTCCATCGAAAAATGGATGGAGAGTTGACAGAGAGAGAGTTGGAAAGAACAAACAAAAACAAAAGGCCTTATTAAAGCGCTTGTTTTAATGAATTATTATTATTATTATTTTAAAAGTGAATAGGTTTGAAAAAAATGAAATCAAATTGTCGCATTTCTATCATATGAATTGTTCATCACCATCTCATAGTTTGTATGATATTCATTTGAAATTTCTAAGATTACTGATTATTATTATTATGAATCGATCAATGTTAGAGTACCACCAATAGAAACCTGGAAGCACTGCAGGACGGCCGTTTCGTCCTGGTATGGGACTCATCAGTGGCAGTGCGCATCCACGACTCCTACACCCCGCAGGATTCGAACCAAGGACCTTCGGTATTGCATGATCGATTCATGCTTTCAAAAACGTGTATCTTAACAATCTTTACAACCCCGTAATGCAAATTACCTGTGCTCACTAGTGATTAGCTTCCTGAGGAATCTTCTCCGAGTTCTAGTGGGAAGTTGTGTGACCAGTGATGTTCAGCCTGTTCGGGTGTAGGCAGTGTCTACCAAAGACTGTGTATGAGGTTGCGCAACTCCGTGAATTCGATCAAGTTAGACATTAACACCGTTAGATACCGGCTCAGTGGTCTAACGGTTGGGGCGTTCGCGCACGATACCGAAGGTCTTGAGTTCGAATCCTGTGCGGTGCAGGAGTAATGGATGCGTACTGCTGATGAGTCCCATACCAGGACGAAACGTCCGTCTTTCAGTGCTTATAGGTTTCTAATGGTGGTCTAACATTGATCGATTCATGGTTTCAAAAAAATGTGCAACTTAACAATCTTCACAACCCCGTAATGCATATTATTTTGAAACCATGAATCGATCAATGGTAGAACAGTATTAGAAATCTGAAAGCACGAGACGGTCGTTTCGTCCCTGGTATTGGACTCATCAGTGACAGTGCGCATTCACAACTTCTGGTCCTGGAATGATTCAAACCCAAGATCTTCGGTCTTGCTCGCGAACGCCTCACGTCTGGAACACTGGAACGGTATCTAACGGCGTCTAATGTCTAACTTCAATCAATTCACAGAGTTGAGCAACTCCATACACTGTCTTCTTTAGTTATTATCTACACCCGAACAGGTTGAACTTCACCGGTCACGTCTTATAGTACACTTTCATTACAAAAACTTGTTTGTTCACAGAATCGATGAGATTATAATAATAATCGGCGTGGTTTCCATCAGACGGCCTATCACATTTAATGAAAGCTTACATTCGTTCTGATAGGAGTATTTATGGTGAATTTTCTACAAGTCTTCATCAATGTTTATCTGATTGATAATGTAAACTCTTTGTGATTCACAAATTGAAAAGTCTTTGGACAGTAGTAATCTAAGGTAGACTAGGACCATGTTAGACCTTGTGATAATCACTAACCTCTAGAACCTTTTCAACGAAAACTAGGTTTTTTTTAATCGAACGTATCAATTCTCTACTTACATTGTTTATAAATTTGCTATTTTGTTGAAGGCATTTAATACCTGAGAGGATGTTGTGAGTAAATCAGTTGTTTTCCTAGTTAGACGGCCACTATAACCTTTTACTGACCAGCGATCTGACCTCAATCTGATCGTATGGTATTGTTAACGAAATTTATATTCTCCTTACCCTCGATTACAATTATCTATTGAATTTGCGTTAGTTAATAACGAAACGAAGAAAGTCAAATACGATAATGGTTTTCGAATAAATATATATTTCATATACTCGTTACCTCAAACGTACAAAATAGGGAGCCGATAATCGACACAAAGTGACAATTCAAGGTCAAACGAGCTATGTGATGAACATAGTAATTGATAAACACATATGGTCATATATAATCAATGCTATAAGCGGATAATTCACATGGTCAAAATATGTTTCAGCAAGGACTCAGAAAGAATAAATTCATTTAACTATTTAAAAGCCAGAATAATAAATGGAGTAGTATTGAATTGTTAAGTTTGTCACTAGGTATGCTTGAAGCTATTATAAGTTCACCTTAGTCGATAAACGTGAAAGAGACAATTACCAGCGTCCAGGTAGGCTACTTTGATCCCAAACTATAAAACATAAGTCTTGGTAAGCGTAGAAAGTATATTCTACAACACCCAGCAATCACAATACAATCAAGCACACAACCCTCGTTTACTTATCATCCCACTCCAGCTCTGCCCAAAAGTCAAAAATGAATCCCCCTGCTGTTTACTGGCACTGCGGCTCATGGCACTATGCACGGAACTGCCCATTTAGGCAGCATAGATGCAGGAAGTGTAAGGTCATCGGGCATAAAGACGGTTTTTGCCTGAAGAAAAAGCCGAACTGATCCAGAAGCGCTAAGAAGTCTGTTCCTAGATCCGATACCAATGCATTGAGCCTAATATCTTCCTGCCAAAGCTCATCGCCAGGTGAGAGGATATTCATTACTCTTAATGTTAACGGGCATTTATGTACAATCAAGCACACAACTCTTGTTTATTTATACATCATAGAAACGTCCTTGGGACAGTCACCAAAAAATGGCACACTAAAATACACAGCAGCCAATCGCAGCCATAGAGTTTCCTGGTGGGAAATGAAATCTCAAGGTCAACTGATCAGCTGATTCTCGCAAACGTGAAATTTAAAATAAGGCATTTATCAAGCGAGTTCTGGGGATCTGATATTCTCACCAGAAGTAGTGTATGGTGTATGTAATTCTTTGAGCAAAAGTCTTAATTATTATATTCATGTATAAAAACAACTCATCGAGATTAACATTTTAGTTCATCCAGCTGTTTCTGATCACAAATCAATCGTCACTTAAAACTCTGGTACATTGAGTTGATTTTACATTTCACTGTTGAACACCTTGCGAATAGACAAAAAGTATCTCAAAACTCTTACATTTCACCTCTAACAAGATTTTTCTCAGTCGTAAACCTAAGGTTCACATGATAAGTATCAGTCAGTTCATGATACAGTGGCTACATCATTAAAAATCAACACTTTCCAATAGGATTAGTAATGACGTTTCTCCTAAGAAACTAAGAATCATTTGTTCAATACATACTTCAAACTAGTTATATGGTTAACAATCAATATTTTGCGGTGCCTAGTAGTGCCTAATCTCAAAGACTATAATTTTAGAGCTAAAAACACTTCTTAAAAACCCAATATCAAAAATCTTTTTCACGAGCTAGTGTAAACCAATTTGATTTCTTCGCGCTCGAATCTTGTTCTTTCGGTACGGTTCCAGGTGTTCGGTAATGTCCAATGGATGGAGGTCTAGCCACTCGACTGTCTAATTCTAGTCAGTTGGCAGTTGGTTGTGAGTTTGTATGTCTCGGGATTTGAATGAAAACGTTTGTTTCAGGGCAGTAGGGTTTCTGGATACTAGCAGCCGTCACATTACCGAACCGGAGATCAGTTAGTTGCAATGTGGAGAGTAATAAGGGTAATAAGGATAAAATTCTAATGATAATATGAATAAAATTTCAGAACTGAGTAATATATAGATGAATTTAGTTTGTTAATTGGTAGTGAAGATTGTGAGAGAGGACCGAAGTGTAAGCAATGGAGAGGAAACAGAGATAATGGGCAAGATAGATTAATTGAGTGATCTGAGGAGATGGCAGGTCTCAAGATATGCATCATGAACAGCTTATCCAAGAGGGAGATGATAGTCCGTATGTGAGTACGTGATCATCAAGTCTCTTCTTAAAGCAGTCCACTGAGTGGGCTGTGGTCACCTCGGCTGGGAGAGCATTCCAAGTTGCAACCACTTGCAATGAGAAAAAGTGTGCACGAATCTGAGTGTTTGCTCTTTGATGTTCAATCTTTTGAGAATTGCCTCGAGGGGAGTGGTGGTAATGCATCAGTAAGATGCTCACATTGGGATGGTTTGGCGTGTTTAATATGGTGTACGCCATAATCAGATCGCCTCTGATTCTCCTGTAGCTCAGTGGAAATAATCCCAATAGCTGGAGTCTATCGCCCTAGGGTTTAGTTTTCAACCCTATCACCCATTTGGTTGCTCGTCTCTGCACTCGGTCCAAGAGATTAATGTCTCTTTTAAGCAGAGGGGGTGCGATGACGTTGTGAACCTCCATGTGTGGGCGCGCATACGTCTTAAACAAGGTTAGATATAATTTTGTTGTGATGGCACCAAGCTGTCTTCGCATAAAGTGAAGAGTCGCATTTGCCTTGGCTGCATCATCTACGTAGTTCGGACTCGTGTGGATGCTTTCTGTGGTTATTAATCCAAGACCGCGCTCTGAGGAGACATTAGGCAGCGGACTTTCATTGAGAGTGTAGGTGGTTTACGTCATGCGAGGCAGGAAATGCATGACGTAGCACTTCGGTTGGTTGAGTTTTAAACCGTTTTCACTGCCTATTTCTCAACAGATGTAAGGTCCTTTTGAAGCTCAGTCAAAACCTCTTCTTAACACTAATAATTATGCATAATGATACTTTGCCAGGTTTCACAGAAAAATTCAATTGATTCTTGTTTACTATATCAGTCAGGTTGAATATTTTGTCGATTCAATGAAAAGAGCTACTTCATATGTACAAATGAGATGAAGAACATAAGAAACGGAGCAGAGGTTACTAATGAATTACACCTTATCCATTAATCCATTGAAAATGAATGGAGTGTCATCATCTGCAGAAAGTAAATTTCGATGGAATAAATAAAGTTACTCAAGACAATTTCAGAACAGAACAGAAATAAATGAAAACAAATAAATGTAGAGCATTAGTAAACACTGAAATAAGAATACAACTTCCAACCTCATATGACGCAAACGACCTACACTCTCAATGGAAGTCCGCTCCCTAATGTCTCCTCAGAGCGCGATCTTGGTTTCATAACCACAGAAAGCAGCCACACCAGTCCAAACACAGCCAAGGCAAATCCGACTCTTCTCTTTATGCGAAGACAGCTTGGTGCTAGCACCCAGAAATTATTTTTAACCCTGTTTAATGGGTGAAAGTGTTGAAAAATAAACCCTACGACGATAGACTCCAGCTCTTCGGATTATTCCCACTGAGCTACAGGAAAGTTGGAGGCGATCTGATTTCGGCGAACACCATATTAAACACGCCAAACCATCCCAATGTGAGCATCATACCGATGCATCACCACCACTCCCCTCAAGGCAATCCTCGAAACATTGCACATCAAAGAGCGAATACTCATTGCGAGTCGTCGCAACTTGGAATGCTCTCCCAGCCGAGGTAACCACAGCCTCCTCAGTGGACTGCTTTAAGAAGAGACTTGATAATCACGTACTCACATACGGACTATCATCTCCCTCTTGGACAAGCTGTTCATGATGCATATCTTGAGACCTGCTAGTTGTTATCATTGCCATCTCCTCAGATCACTCAATTAATCTATCTCGCCTATTATCTCTGTTTCCTCTTCCTTGCTTATAATTCGGTCCTCTCTCACAATCTTCACTATCAATTCACAAACTAAATTCATCTATATATTACTCAGTTCTGAAATTTTATTCATATTATCATTAGAGTTTTATCCTTATTACCCTTATTACTCTCCACATTGCAAATAACTGATCTCCGGTTCGCTAATGTGACGACTGCTAGTATCCAGAAACCCTACTGCCCTGAAACAAACGTTTTCACCCAAATCCCGAGACATAAAAACTCACAACCAACTGCCAACTGACTAGAATTAGACAGTCAATTGGCAAGACCCTCATTCATTAGACACTACTGAAAACCCGTAACCGTACCGAAAGAACAGAGAGCGAGCATGAAGAAATCAAATTGGTTTACACTAGCTCGTGAAAAAGATATTGGATGTTGGATCGAAAGTGGTTTAGTGATTTTAACAGTTCCAAATCACAATAGGTTAATCAAACATTAGAGAACAGAACAAAACTCCGCCATAAATACAGTCTAAATTGTAGCACTCATATGAATAAAACAAACCTAATCGATTGCCATTCGTTACATACATCTCAGCTTTCTGTTCTCAGGTTTAGTTCGCAGTTATGAAATGAATATTTATGTTAAAGTTTAACAGTTTATCATAGTGAAAAAAATGGATTGATGTTAGATCAGCCAAAGTAATGTAAAACTGTAGAGAATGACTAAAACTTATGAAAACCTAAGGGAATATCATTTGGATGAATAAAAATCGAATGTTAACAGAACAACTCTCCTCTAAAGAAACTAATTTCTCTGATTATAGGAGCACAGTTACATGCACACTAATAAATACACACAAAGCTGATTACTCTCATAATTTCTCTTTCTTCTAGTGGTTGACTGAATTATGTAGACATAAACATCTCAGGGGAAGCACAGAATACAGTGTACAGATGGCAAGCAGCTGGACGATTTGAACCTTGCAGATGACCTAGCTCTTTTATTGTACACGCAGTAACGAATTCATTCATGAAGTCAGCCGGTGTAGAAGCAGCTTTTGAAGAAGTGGACATCAACAGATACAAGGGAAAAAGTAAGAGATGCAACACAACATGACCATCCATTTCCGAAATATCCTCACTTACATTCAAATTCATAATACCGGTTTCCTCAATAAGTCTGAATAGTTGCCTACTGTTGCCTATCACCGCTGCCTTCTCCATCTCCCTCACTTTCGCTACCCACCACTATTAGCGATCATTGCGTAGACTTTTCATCAGCCTGCGCCTTAGCTGACTCCGCTCCTCACCGTACTCAGAGCCATGTGGGATGAGTTTTCGAGCGTCCATCAGTTCGGTAGATGCTACTGAAATCCACCGCTTCTCCCTAACCCTATCACTGCTGTTTCCACAGCCTTTTTGATATCATTCCGAGTTGCCTCAGGGTGGACATCACTTTATACACGGCTGCCTAACTGTTTTTCTGGTTGTTCCTGAAATACATCCTTGGCTTTATCATCATTAAGAGGAGCCCTAAGAGGTTTCCTCGATGTATTTTTCCTACATCCACTGAGCATCAAAAACATACGCGCTCGCACTACAGCATGGTCTAAATCTAGACAAGTGCTCCAGAGTGAGCGGAAGTCTTCAGTTGAGCCTCTCCACTGATGGCTTATAGTGATGTGATCTAGTTGGGTCCGCTTTGGGGGGTTCCTAGGTCAAGAGATGCTTTTCCTTATGCTTAAAGTTAGTGTTTACAAGAAACAGGCGACTATCTGAGCATGGCTGCAGCAGACAGTCGCCATTATCTGTTCTTTCATTATTGACACCATAAGATTCACCCAGGTGACTTTGCTTATCACCTAGTCTACCTAGTGTACCTGCGCGTTTCCGAGACGCAGCACACATCGATGACACGAGAGTCTAAAGGCCTAGCTAAGGAATCCTGTTTCCCTATTTGACACAATGTCCAAACATTAAAAGCTCCAACGTTTAGTTTAGAACGGGGCTTCAGGAGACTAAGAATAACGTTTTATGAACTCGAATCGTTTGCATAAACTCTGCAAGGTGTTAAAGGGATGTGAGATGGGGAATTCGTGGAGATAAGAGAGGTGTTAAGGGGTTTAGAAGGGATTTGATTGTGACCGATCCGGCCTCGTATGCTGTTACGGGTATGAGGGCGGATTTCACTTACTAGTTACCCACACCTTGGAAGGGTGTTTCCTGAGAAACCTGAAAAAGAAGGTAGTGTTGGTGTTAGAGACCCGGGAGAGTGGCAGCAGAGCCCAAGGGACAACTGCTTGAGACCGGTCAAGCACTGCTTTTTGTAAGATGTACTTAAAGTTTTAGCTCCACTCTTTTTAAAAGTCCTTACCACTGGAGACGAAAATCCGTGGGGTAAGGTGAGGTCTGACATTTTCTGGGGTCAATCTTTTCTAACCGCTCCCATTCTTATGAGAAGGCAACAACGCTACAGATGCCGGTTGTCTGAGGGAAACACAATGCTGTCACACTCTTCTACTGTCAGCAGTACGACTTTACCCTCAGACCTTGAGTAGCTGCTTTTAGTCTCATCGTTCTCCAATCGACCTGCCTGGCATGGTAAAACCTTCAGGAAGGTATGTTCCAGGCAATATAGCTCGGCTGGGTCATCACGATGGCCAAGCCCGACCACCACGTCAAATTAGCAGCTACGGTAGGAACTAGGGGTAACAGGTGTAAGTGATATAGAAAACAGTTATATGATGTTTTCAACCCAACTGGCAGAAATATCAGTGTTGGATAACCGTTTATTTTCTCCCAGTCCAGTCATATGAAATCGATTACAATAACATAATGCGTAAACGAACGTGACAGTCTTAAAACTATATAATTCAAGGTCTCTTCATGTAAGTTTCATTAATATGATATGTTATTTAATTCAGTGAGATAAGTACAACTGTGTACATTTGTGACTATGTGTTCATTGTTTATAAGATGATATTTACCAACAAATGGTTCGATAAAATTTACACAATTCAGGTTTATATGAAATTTATTTCAACTGGTTTATATGACATAAAGTAAAATTGTGTTTATTTCATAGACTTAAACGTGACAATATTTAGCACATAAAAAGATCCGTTTAAAACGACTATTGTCATTGATTTAACATGTCTGAATGAATTGAATTTCACACTTTATATATTCGATTAGAAAACTCTGTAATGTTGGTTAAATAGAACACTTAAAGAGATCAGTGTTTTTACATACTGAAATCATAAATCGATCAATGTTAGACCATCATTGGGATCGTGTAAACACTAAACGACCGTTTCATCCTGGTATAGGACTCATCAGCAGTGTGGATCCAAGACTCCTGTAACTTGTTGGATTCAAACTGCTGTCTAGTGCTTCCAAGTTTCTAATGATAGTCTAACAATGACTGATGGATGATTTCACTGTGAGAAAACACTGATTTCCATAACTCTAATAGAAAAAATCGTACAAAAATGACTAGCTTCGTAAGGAAATTCTCGGAGTTCTAACAAGAAGACGTGACCAGTGAAGTTAAACCCTGTCGGGTGTACAAAATAACTACTACCGAAGACAAATGAGTGACGTCAAGCAAAATCCTTAGATTGATCAGAGTTAGACAATAATACCGTTGGATACTGGTTCAGTGGTCCAGAGGTTAGGCAGTCGCTCGCAAGAGCAAACGTCTGAGGTTCGGCTCCTGCGAATGGTAGGAGTCGTGGATGCGCACTGCTGATGAGTTTCATACCGCAACAAATTCCTTTTGAAATAAAGATTTATCACTACCACAAAATAAATTGAGTCTTTTTTTGAATCATCGCTTCACCTAAAAACTACATGAGACTGGAGACTGTAACAGTTTACTAGAAATGAAAAAAAACGGTTAAAAACAGTTTAGATTTTTCATGTAACAGATCAATAAATTGTAAAATGTAAATATCCTTTTCACCAATGAAACTAATAAAAAGACAATTATATCATGAAGAGGATCCTTTCAATTAAGCTTTGGATGGTGGTTTTGTTGGGGAAGTTAGATCCTCAGAACTCGCATGATAAATGCCTTAATTTTGGATTTTGTATTTCCGAGCATGGACTGATCAATTGACCTTAAGATTTCATATCCCACCAGAAAAAGCCTTGGCTGTAATTGGTTACTGTGTCATTTTAGGGTGCAATGTTATTTGACTCTCCCAAGGACGTTTCTATGATGTATAAATAAACGCGATTTGTGTGCTTGGATTCATTGTGTGTTGGCTGGGCTGTGTTTGTAGAATACACTTTCCGCACCATATCAAGACTTCTCGTTAGATGTTTTGGATCAACAGATCAGAGTAACCTACCTGGACGCTGGTTCATTGTCTTATTCTCGTCTATCGACTAAGGTGAACCCGTAATAGTTTCAAACATATTAAGTGACAAGCATAATAGGTTTACAAGAGTACAGAGACAGATGTCTCACAACTCAATTCATCATGAATGTTTCAAAAGAAACAAATTTCATTACTTCTGGGTAACTCATCTCTTTTGCTATACTTTAAATGAACATAAATATGAACATTTAAACACTAAAAATTTGCAGTTGCCAATTTCCAGTCAACTGTATTTTATAATGATGTTTTTTTAATTGTACTTGTTGACAATATTGACAAGTAATTCATGGTTTAAATAAAACATCTGTAGCACATAAGTTGGAATAATCTATGGATAGATGCTGGGGAAGATATCTCTTATACCATCTATTTTTTGTCCTGACCGAAGATGCTACCTTGACGTGGTGGTCAGGCTTGACTATCGTGATGACCCAAATGAGCTATATTGGCTGTAACTTATGTTCCTGAAGGTTCTACCATGTCAGGCAGGTCGACTGGAGAACGATGAGACTAAAAGTACCTACCCAAGGTCTGAGGGCGAAGTCGTACTGCTGACTGCAGAGAGGTGTGACAGCAGTAAGGTGTTTCCCTCGGACAACCAGCATCTGCAGCGATGCTACCTTCTCACAAGAAAGGACGGGTTAGAAAAGGTCGACCTTAAAATTATCACACCTTACCTTGCCTCACGGATTTCCGTCTCCGGCGGTAAGGGTGCCCACTAAGGGCTTTGAAGAGCGGAGCTAACACTCAAAAAACTTCTCATAAAAAGGCCGTGCGTGACCGGCCTCAAGCAGTTTTCCCTTGGACTCTGCGGTCACACACCCAGGTCTCCAAGACCAACACTAATCTATCTTCCTTTTTAGGTCCCTGAAGAAACAACCTTTCACGGTGTGGGCAGCCGGGAAGTGATAACCGCCCTCATACCCGTATCAGCACATGAGACCAAGTTGGTCAAAATCAAATCCTTCCTACCCGTAAATCTATTTTTGGTGTTATGATTTGCAGGCAGATTTGTTTTTATTTTATTGTTTTTACTTGTAAATCATCTTTGTTCAATAGTGAATATTGTTTTCAATTAAATCTTCATTAAAACTCTAGTTTATTATTATTATGCAACAATGTTCAATATAAACAATTAAACGTGAAACAGACACAGAATGATACCACAATTTTCAAAATTATTCATATTTGTCAAGTGATTCATTCGTTCATCATTCAATGTTCAATATCGGACTTCATTACCTCGGTCAGTTTTATATTACGAATACTAATGTGGTACGCGCTACTTATAAGTAGTATATGACGTGAGTGTTAACGTAATGTCTGACAGGCAGAAGATGGGGGAAGATCAAGAAAGGAAGAGTTAAAAGAACACAATGGAATTTTTATGAAACGCATGAATAAGTGAAATGTCAGACAATGGATTGATGATAAATTGGATTGAAGATTTGCAAATTAGCGGTTACAATATGGTGTTCCGATTTTACTGAGTAACTCTGTAATTTTCGATAAATACAATTCGGTCGCCCTCACCTGTGTACTCCTTCACTACATTTGGTGTCGCTGCCTAAACAAAGGATGAAGATTCCATGGCCGAAGGAATTCGAGGGCGGAGATGTGCTCAGCTCCTTGAGCGAATTTGAGGCCGTGTCGGAGCTGGTGGGTGTGAAGGAGCCGAAGGCGAAATTGGTGGTGCTGGGGACGCAGCTGAGAGGTAGGGCAAAGGCCGTATATAACAGCTTGGGCGGCGCTGGCGGGGAGACGACGTGGGAAACGGTCACTGGGCGGCGGATGACGGAGTTCGACAGCCCAGTGGACAGAGAGAAAGCAGTGCAGGAGTTCCGGCTGGTGAGGTTGTCGGCTGATGTTTAATAACGAACTCTATTACCTCGGTCAGTTTTCAGCTTATACAACTAACTAACTAACTATTCACAATAATTAGTAAGCAAAAACATTGAAGTTATAAAACTTTTCGTTTTGTGTATTCAACACATCTAAACACCTATGGTTATGCATAAATGAACTTACTTCATAGTAATATCGTTTTTGTGATATACTGGATACACGAAATGCAGAACAAATCGGTAAAACAAAACCACACATACCCTCGAATAAGGCGAATAGTAATAGAAGTGAAGACATTGCAGAGGATCTATGCCAAAAGAGAAAAAAATTAGTTTGTTAACATTGAAAAAATTAAACAAGAGAAAAAGTAGATTAAATAAATAGAAAGAATTTCGTATCATTCTGTATCGATCGATCATCAAAGTGAAACCAAAGTTACTATGATATCATTGATAATCAATAAAAAATACATCATAGAAATTGCATGATTTGCTTGATCAATGATAACAGAAGATGCTAACTAAGTTCAGGTTGTTAAAGTGTGCATTGTAGCTTTAAAGGTGTTTGTTTGTTGTATGATTATTTCATTTTTCGATGAAGTAAAATGTTTAACGCTATTTATCCTATAAGCGGTTATGAACTAACCAGATTGCAGTGAAGGAGGAAATCAGGAAGAAACGTTGGAAGTGGTGGATAGGACACACATACGGCTGAAAGCACCGAACTGCGTCACAAGACAAGCCCTCATATAGAACACTCAGGGCAAAATGAAAAAAGGAAGGCCAAGGAACACATTACGCCGAGAAATAGAGAAAGATATGAGAAGAATGAACAAACATTGGACAGAACTGGAGAGGGAAGCCCAGGACAGAGTTGGTTGGAGGAAACTGGTCGGCGCCCTATGCTCCATTGGAGGTAACAGACGTAGGTAAGTAAGTAATTTATGGAAATTTAAAAAAAACTGATTAACTTATATTCTAGTTCAGTTTAAAACTAATGTAAAAACATTGATTGTTACAATAACTGTTTTGAATTTTTTCCACGGTCGATATTCAAATCAGCATTCCTCATCATAAATGTAAGTTCCTCAGTCTTGTAATCCATAAAATGTTGTGAAAAGCCTTTTTTGAAATCGATATTTGTGAACCTCTAAAGACTTGACCTTCAAACGAACAATGATTTTATTTCATATATTTATTTATAAGCTTTAGTTTTTAATAGGAAGATAGTATCAATGTCAATCAAGTTTTGTGGTGGTGGAGTTTGGTTCTCTGAGCAGGGTGTTTTGGTTGGGGAGCTTTCGTTGTTCTTCTACTGAACAACATCATCATCAGCACAAACTTCAGATTGTAGAAGTGAAGTATTCGAATTTCTCCACGTTTGACCTGTAGCTTGTTCTGTTAACCTCGATCTTGATTGGTTGTCGTTGACCTTTAACCTGTTGTTGTTTGCAACTTTGTTTTGATTGCATCCCCTTTTTGATCTGTTTCTTGATCCTATGTCACCTATGATTTTCCTGATTGGTTGATAAATTGGGTCAATGTCAATGTGTTTATTGATTGCTGACTGACCTGAGTACCAACAAAGCTTCTAAAAATTCCCTAGTGTTCTTTGTCCTCCCCCTACCCAGTATTTCCACATAGTTCCAATCGAGTGTGTGTATTGATATAAGCGAAGCGTCTGTGAAAAACACTACATAGGACAAAGTGGACGGCCTCTTCCGCTTCGTTTACGTGAACACCAACTAGCATATAAACACCACGACAACGCTTCGCTTATATCGATACACACCGACAGTTGTGGACATAAATTCGATTGGGACAATGTGGAAATACTGGATAGGGAGAAGACTAAGAAAGCTAGAGAATTTTTAGAAGCTTGACACTCAAGTCAATCAGCAATCAACAAACATGTCGACATTGACCAATGAGAAAAATCATAGGCAAACATAGGATCAGGAAATAGATCAAAACAAAGGTGAAAACAACGATAGGTTTAAGGTTTACAGCTACCAATCAAGATCAAGGTTAACAGAACAAGTTATAGGTCAAATATGACGAAATCCGAATGCTTCACTTCTATCCGAAACTTGTGATGGTGATGTAGTTGTTCAGAAGAACAACGAAAGCTCCACATTCCAAAACACCCAGCTCAGAGAACCAAACACCAACACCACAATCATCCACCTGAGCTACAAATCTTCTCCACCATCTCAATCAAGTTTTACACATCATTACTTTTTGTGAAGATCAATCTAGGACTGATTCTCAGTCAGATGTTGAATGATTCACACTGTTAACAATGAATTATTCATTGTGTCATCATTATAAGTAGTTCACTTTTTAATTTCTAAACTTAACTGTATCGTGAAAAAATGAAATTTCAACATAAAATAACCAGAAATAAAAATTTCACAAATTGACTTAATAAATATTATTGTCCGAAAAAAGATGTTGTTTTAAATTCATCAGATATCTTGTGTACGACAAGGAACTTGACGCTACATTGACGAATTTACAATATCAAATATAAAAGTTAAGATTTTTGAAAAAAGTGTGAATATTCGAAAATTTATTATAAAACTACATCCATTCAAGTCAGTGTTTTAATGAGAAACACTGAACTAACTTAACAAGATGAATTCTCGATTTCCGGAAAATCAACTCCATATCACATTGACATCAAATACACTATACAATCTTCCATACGACGAAGGCGAAAAGTTCAAAGAATACGTCAAAGAATGCTGTCATGAAGAAAAGCTCTGAAGATGTGACTTTAAAACTCATGAAGAAATTCAATAAAGACAAAAATGCTCAATGTCCTTCTACAAAATATCTATGAAATATGTGTTAAAAATTATTCGAGTATACCGTTATCTGTTGTGATTTCAAAGCCTTATAAAACAAATTTCTGATTAAAAAGTGCAGTTTTTTAAAAAATAGTTCAAAAGAATTCAATTTGATTGTTGTTATTCGCTGATATCAATACTGAAAATCTAACTTAAAATAACTTAGATTGGAAATGTAAACCTATTTTTCGTCTTATTTAGCAAAGCTAACATCTAATCGACAATATCAATGCTATTATCTATTCACGATGCACATACGCTGAAGTTGAATGATCAATCTCAATCTTCAGTACGAACAGCCTAGATTATACTACACATCCCTACAAATACTTACTTACTTACTTACGCCTGTTACCCCCATATGGAGCATAGGCCGCCCACCAGTGTTCTCCAACCTACTCTGTCCTGGTCTTCCCTTTCCAATTCTGTCCAATGTTTGTTCATTCCTCTCATATCTTTCTCTATTTCTCGGCGTAATGTGTGCCTTGGCCTTCCTCTTTTCCTTTTGCCTTGATGGTTCCATGTAAGGGTTTGTATCGTGACGCAGTTAGATAATTTTCCTTAATGTGTGTCCTAACCACTTCAACCACTTCTTCCTGATTTCTTCCTCCACTGGAATCTGGTTTGTTCTCTCCCACAGTTCGTTGTTGCTGATGATGTCTGGCCAACGAATCCGAAGTATTTTGCGTAGACAACTGTTCATAAACACTTGTATCTTCTGGATGATGCCTTTCGTAGTTCTCCAAGTTTCCGCTCCATACAGTAGAACTGTCTTGACATTTGTATTGAAAATCGTGATTTTGATTTCGGTTGAAAGTTGTTTGGAGTTGCAGATATTTTTCAACTGTGGAAACGCAGCCCTTGCATAGCCGATCCGCTCCCTCACATCTGCATCGGATCCACATTTCTCGTCGATGATGCTGATCCCTACAAATACCTATACTTATTTATGTTAGCTGACAGATTAGCACCCTTTTTTACTTTCTTCAATATAACTATTAACTTTTAAAAATCAATAAACTTTTAATGAACATCATACATATTTTAATATCGATCCACTGTGTTCCAGTGGACATATGTCATTGTGAACTGTTTTTGAAAACTGTGATTTCATTGAACTTGTTAGAAATAAATGATTACTTGTAGAATATTTGACTTTTCAATCAATCATAATCAATAAGCTAGATAGACTTGAATAAATTTTGGGGTTTTTTATTTCAAAAATTCTATTTAAATATTATCAAAATGATCAACGATTGTACGAAAATAAAATTCAACAATAACAAAAACAAGGCTTACCTTCTATCTGAAATGTCATAGTCTGCGAGTGCTACACTTGGTCGGCTGAAAGAAAGATTATAAATATATGTATATTTATATATCAGTGTGTGTATTAATGTGACAGTTAAACGTCATGGCGAGGAATTGAAAAGATTTAGGCAAAAATAAAACTTATTTGTGAGTATCGGTTTTGGATTGTAATTGTAATTAGCATTACGGGGTTGTGAAGATTGTTAAGTTACAAATTTTTTTGGAAACCATGAATTGATCAATATTAGACCAACATTAGAAACCTTGAAGCACTGAAAGACGGCCGTTTCGTCCTGGTATGGGACCCATCAGCAGTGCGCATCCACGACTCCTTCACGCCGCGGGATACGAACCCAGGACCTTTGGTTTTGTGCGCGAATGCCTAACCATTGAACCACTGAGCCGGTATCAAACGGTTTTAATATCTAACTTGATCAAATTCACGGAGTTGCGCAACCTCATACACAGTCTTCAGTAGACACTAACTACACCCAAACAGGTTGAACTTCACTGGTCACACAACTTCCCACTAGAACTGGGAGAAGATTCCTCACGAAGCTAGTCACTCACTAGTGAGCACAGGTAATTTGCATTACGGGGTTGTGAAGATTGTTAAGTTACACATTTTTTGAAACCGTGAATCGATCAATGTTAGACCACCATTAGAAACCTGGATATGAATAACTTCAGCTTGAGAGTAATCACATTATCAAGGTCAACTGTGTTACCTTACTCTTCTTGCTTATAAGTTACAAAGAAGAACATACAGTAGTCCAAGATCTTCACTAGTTAGTGCTAGTTTCAGTTACTAAAAACTGTCCTTTTTGTGCGGATATTATGCAATTATTTTACTATTGTATGACTAAATAAAGTATTAAAAGTCACTAACATATTTTTTGACTATTATTTATCTAGAATATGATGACAACAAAGACCGAAAGCAGAATGACTGACTAAAAAATGAAAAGGCACGTAAATAATATGCACTGAACAGTTGTGGAAATTTTCAAGTTGGTTTGAAATCATGAATCGATCACTATTAGACCATCACCTTTAGAAACCTGAAAGCACTGACGGATGGCCGTTTCATCCTGGTATGGGACTTGATTGATTGATTTCAAATATAAATTTTTCTCATAAATCAATCCTAACTTGCAAATTGATCAATTTGACTTTATGAAAGCCGAGTTGTGAGGTCCTCCTAATCTACTGAGATATTTACATGATTTAGTAGATAATACATTTAAACCATGGTAAACAAAAATCAACATACAGTTGTTTTTGAACACATAAAATTGGACTTTTCCGACCAATCAAGATAGCTTCGAGTAGTCACTTCATCGATGGTATTATACTTTACAAACGATATGTCGACGATATTCTTGTCATATTACCACATTCTACAGACATTAATGAAATCAATGATGTCATTTAATGCGATTCACCCGAATCTGAAAGTCACTTATGAGGAAGAAAAGAATAATGAACTATTCTTCCTCGATATCCTGCTCCATCGCCGTCCAGACGGATCAATCAGACGAAAAGTACACCGCAAACCCACCTGGTCGGGACAGTACCTCCACTTCACTAGTTTCTGCCCCATACAATATAAACGTTCTGTTGTCAAAACTTTATTCGCTCGAGCAAGTAGAATCTGCACTGCTGATACATTGAACGACCAATTCAAGCTTATTACTGACACACTTAAATCAAACGGATATCCCGAAACGTTTATTGGTCATCAGAACACAACTACGACGAAACGACGATAGCAACTGATGTGCCCAAGAAACCAGTGTACCTACAGTTACCTTTCAAAGGTGACCCTTGCATGAAAATTACAACCAAACAGACTGCAGCTGCAATAAAAAAGACCTTCAGTGCAGCTAATCTGAGACTTATCACAACAACTCAATCGATCTCAGTTACCCCAATCAAGTCTCCAAGACCGATTCAGTCCGAATCCCACTGTATTTACCAATTCACATGTAACTGCGGAGAAAGTCACTTAGGGAGGACAGATCGCCGATTGGAAGACAGGATAGGGGAACATAATCCAAAATGGCTAATCAAATCCATGTTTCATCAACCTAGCCCATCATCTCAAAATCGATCAAGAAACCCAGCCTCGTCCATTGCAAAACATCTAATGATGAGTGGTCATCAACTTGACCCGAAATCAGCCTTTAGAGTTGTGACATGTCATCAAAACCCACACACACTGAAACTACTCGAAGCTATCTTGATTGGTCGGAAAAGTCCAACTTTATGTGTTCAAAAACATCTGTATGTTAACCTTTGTTTACCATGGTTCTAGTGAGTGAATAATATCATGCTAAATAAGAAATTTTGACCTTATCTTCAAAACTGTATTTACACAAATAACATGTTGCTTGTATGTGACTGACGAGAAAGCACGAAATGGTACTCTATCTCACAAAATATATCTTATTTCTCTGTTCAAATTTATCAAAAGGAACCACTGTTTTGAACATTTAAACCAGTTGTTCAAACGTTCGTGTAACTAAATACAGATGTTATCCATATTCAACCAGGATTATCTACAAGGTTCAATGTAGAAAATTTACTGTTATACCGATTATGTTACTTTAGTGATTGGATCAGTGAAAAGAAAAGATATACGTGGATTTACCAAAAGAAAATTGACGAATCTCAGTGTTTTAGCATGATTTCAAGGTTAATATCCTAACAAAAAAATCAGCTCAAACATATACTTGTTAATTTGATTTAGAAGCTATAAGTGTAATCAAAAAGTGAAGTAATTTTGGACATAACTGAGATAGATGACCTAGAGTTTTGTAATAGTAATAGTTTGAACCAAACCTTATCAGCACAGTTATTTTAACTCAGGAATAGTGCTAAGTCGCATTTAGTGGAGATATATAGTAAACTAGTTTGAACAAACAAATACATAACATTCTTTCAATTAGAGTTATGAAAATCAGAATTTTCACACACTAAAATCATCAATCAATCATAGTTAGACCACCATGAGAAACCTGGAAGCACTGGATGGCTTTTTCGTCCTAGTATGGGAATCATCAGCAGTGCATATCCAAGAAGATCCGAAGTTCAAATCCTTCGAGTAGCGGGAGTTGTGGATGCGCACTGCTGATGAGTCCCATACCAAGACGAAACAACTGTTTAGTGCTTCCAGGTTTCTAACGGTGGTCTAACAATGATTGACTGATGATTTCAAATACGTAAACACATCGCATTCCAGTTTTTGTATACATTTTCAGATGCTATATATATTCACACAAGCTGACTGTAACTATCATCCAGACATCTAGAGAACCTTAAAACAACTGACGTCATTTTCGAAATATCAATATTTACCGGGAGATTATCCTAAATAAAAAGACAAATATATATACATTTCTTGTTCATCTACAGTTTGTAATTTTTTTTTTATTGATGTTTTACTTTGTCTAAACGAGCATGAAACGATACAAAACATACAATGCAGTATTTTTAGTAGTAGCATTTCAGAGCACATTTCAAGAATTCGTCATACAAATGTTTTGTTTATAGGTATGGATTATACATTCACAATTGATAAGTTTGAGAAACGTTAAACGTTCACTATACTATTCGTTTCTTAGATTTTAATGTCTTGTAAAGAGGTGTGTTCAGAAAAATTAGAACCAGAAGAGTATAATCTATCCTGTGTTTGTCATAGATTCATTTTTATTGAATTTATTCCCATTGAAAGTTAACTAGAGATTAGGCAATGTATCTATTATACAAAATCATACTTAAGAGAAAACATTACAATTACTACATATGACTGAAGCCCTGATATACTCGCCACTTGATATGCCTAAAACTATTACGAGTTCACCTTACTCGATAAACGGAACAAAGAGTAATGTCCCAGTAACACGATACGCTATTCTAATCCATTTGTCTCAGGCCAGGCTAACTAGATCAAGAAGTCGTAGAGAGTGTATTCTATGAGCACCCAGAAAATACGAGGAGTCTAAGCGCACAAATCAAACTTATTTATACAATGATAGAAACGGACTTGGGAGAGCCACCTAATAAGGTACTAAAATAATCCATCAACCAATGACAGTCAAGGATCTCCCGAATGGGAAATGTAAGCTCAAGGTCAAAACATGGAAATTCAAAATTTCACAATAAAATTACAAAACTAAGACCTTTTCCAAGCGAGTTTTAGGGATCTAACTTCCCCAACAAGCTTACTTTATATTTTAGAATAGAAGTAACTTGATGACAGAACACTATGATGAAATGTTGTCATTTTGAAGATTGCCATAGCCCAAAAACTACGCCATGCCTAGCGCCAGTTACTCCTACCGGAGCCTTGGCCGCTGACCAGCGAATTAGTTTTCTGGTTAGCTTCTTTCCAGTGAGTTGAATTTCTACGGTATGAGGTCACGAACCATATGCCCTACCCTCCTCCTTTATCCGAGCTTGGAACCGGCAGTAACCCGAGAAGTGCTAAAGACTATACATCATTATTAACTAACTGCATCATAAATGATGAGGGTTGACAAAACGTATTATCATATGAGCGGAATGGCAAGTTGTAATTTCTGTTTTGTACTTTCTTCTTAAATAACCGTCAGTTTTTACTCAGAAAAAGTGTATAGTATACATATATATTTCCAAATTATCAAAAAGAACGATTGACTTTTCTTATCGAGTTAGTAGTAACGTGATAGCATAACATTGATATTAATTAAGAGAGAGATGTATTTGTATCTTGTAATGACTGAAGTTTATAGTATATAAAGTTCAAAACACATCCATCCATCTCTGTAGTTTAGAATAATTCGATTCACTGTAAAACAGTCTGTAATGCAAATTAAAAATTCAACAATCTCTTCTTTTCTTTTTAAGTTTAATGATTACAAATGAAACTTATCTAGGTATTTAGTAGTAGTAGTAGTAGTAGTAGTAGTAGTAGTAGTAGTAGTTGTAGTAGTTCGAGTAGTAGTATTAGTATTAGTTTTATATTAGTAGTAGTAGTGGTGTGGTGCGCGATACTTTTAAGTAGTATATGACGCGAGTGTAAACGTAATGTCTGGCAGCAAAAGATGGGGGAAGATCAAGAAAGGAAGAGTTAGAAGAACACAATGGAATTTGTATGAAACGCATGAATAGTGCAATGTCAGACAATGGATTGATGATGGATTGAAGATTTGCAAATTACCGGTTACGACATGGTTTTGAGATGGTGGAGAAAACTAGTAACTCAGGTGGATGATTGTGGTGGTGTTTCGTTCTCTCAGCTCAGAGAACGAAACACCACCACAACGATATGGTTTTCCTATTTTACTGAGTAACTCTGTAAATTTCGTTAAACACAATTCCGTTGCCCTCACCTGTGTTCTCCTTCACTACAGTAGTAGTAGTAGTATTAGCAGTAGTAGTAGTAGTATTAGTAGTAGTAGTAGTAGTAGTAGTAGTAGTAGTAGTAGTAGTAATAGTAGTAGTAATAGTAGCATTAGTAGTCGGAGGAGTAGTAGTGTAGTGAAGGAGAACACGGGTGGGGCAACCGGATTGTATGTAACAAAAATTACAGAGTTACTCAGTAAAATTGGAAAACCATATCGTAAACCGTTAATTTGCAAAATATCAATCCATAAATATCGAACTCGACTGTTCCTGTTGCGAAACATCAATCCATTGTCACTATTCATGCGTTTCATACAAATTCCATTGTGTTCTTCTAACTCTTCCTTTCTTGATCTTCCCCCCATCTTCTGCTGCCAGACATTACGTTTTCATATACTACTTATAAGTAGCGCGCACCACAGTAGTAGTAGCAGTAACAGTAATTATACTAAGTGATTTAAAATCAATTTAACTCAGTTAAATGGATCAAGCAACCTTGTCATTACTACCTACACACATCTCTGGATAAAATAATGATTCAGTAGTTAGAATTAATTTTCATCAGTCACTGACAACATAGTTAAGACATAAATGTACACACACAAACAGAAGTATTGAATAACTGCCCTATTGCTAGTTTAGCATCCACAACAATGAGACTAAGCAAAAAGTAAAAACATGAAGTACCACTGGTAAAAAAAGTAGTCAATCTATACACCAATGAGTCGAAATCTCTACCTTAATGGTCAATAATGAAGTTGAACTTATATGAATATTCGTCAATATTTGAAAGAACAGCTTGACAGAAACTGAGCATATAGTGTACAATTTTCACTTAGAGTTATGGAGATTAGTGTTTTTACACATTTGAAATGATCAATCATTGATAGACCATCACCATTAGAAACCTGGAAGCACTGACGGTTGGCTGTTTCGTCCCGGTGTGGGACTCATCAGTGTGGTAGTGCGCATCCACGACTCCTGCATCTCGCAGTATTCGAACCCGCGACCTTCGGTCTTGTACGTGTGAATGCCTAACATCTGGACCACTGGGACGGCATCCAACGATGTTTATATGTCTAACAGAAGATATATTATTTTCAAAAATTCTATATCGTCTGATAATTACTCTCAAGAAGTTTAGACAAGTTTACTGGATCAAAATGTTCAAAGGACTGTGGTTTCAATCTCTAAGAATATTTTAAATATAATTTTGAGCGAAATATGCGAACAGTTTATGAGTGTATGACTCAGTCTTGTAAAATATTAAATCAGTAAAATAACAACTAGAAACAATCTACCAAATGACCCCTTTGTAGTCTACTACTCAGATGTTATTCTAATATCATGATTATTCTTGTTAAATATATGTATATGTATACATTAGTAATCAAATGGCTAAAGGTTTTTGTCTGCAATATGACACTGTCTAATGAATATCTCCTCCATTAACAAGCATACCATTCTATGCATAAAGTAGAACAGTTTAACTTCAAAATCTGATCCATATGAATATGTGTGATTTAAGTAAAAGAACACATTATTTTCATGACATTTAGAAATCAATTCAACTACTAGTATAAACTAGAACAGGTTGGTATTGATTTTTTATGTTACTGGATTGTAATCATTTGCACGAATAATTTCCACAAAATGAAAATTCCATGCTTCTTCTTTGTTCGATAATGATGAGATGAACAGAATTCATGAACAGAAAGGTTAAGTTTTATTAGTATAAAAATCAAATAATGTGCTTATATGGCAAAAAGGCTATATTTTACTTTGAAACTATTGGGGACGTTAGATCCTTAGAACTCGCTTGATAAATGTCATTATTTGGGATTTTATTCATGGGCTGATCAGTTGACTTCGAGATCACATTTCCCACCAGGAAAATCCTCGGCTTTGATTGGTTACTGTGTTGTTTTAGTGTGCTATTTTTGTGACTCTCTCAAGGACGTAACTATGATGTATAAATAAACGCGATTTGTGTGCTTGAGATCATTGTAATCCCTGAGTGTTTTTATATGACACTTTCTACGCTATATCAAGACTTTTTCATTAATTCCTTTGGGGGTTAACGGATCAGAGTAGCCTACTCGGACACTGGTTCATTGTCTCATTCTCGTTTATCGACTAAGGTGAACCCGTAATAGTTTTCAAGCATATCAAGTGACGAGCATATAACAGAAATATATGAAACTGAATCATAATCATACTCACTTTCTTATCAAAGAACTGAATCTACTGGTATTCATCCACATGTTCAAAATTCATTTTATAGGCATCAATAATAAAACTTATAAATATATATATATTCACTTATAGTATTTCTGATAAACACATTCAATTGTCCAATATGTACCACTAAGCAATACATAATAACCAGTAATTTAACGCCATGAATATTTCATCATTTTAGTTGGCATTACTATTAGTTAACATTGTTAATTTTAAACAAAACTAATGTGCGTGTATCATATGTTTTGTCTAAATTTTTATTACCTACACTACGATATCAATCACTTGTTTAAACTTAATACAAATTAACAAATGACGTTTATGTATACATGTTAATGCATAATTTCATATCGAATTTTGTACTTAAATATTAGCTTGATTTTTCAAGTTCATGATCTACTTATTATGGTAGTGTTTCATTGTCTGAGTAGTGGATGCTTTGGTTGTGAAGCTTTCAGTGTTCTTCTGCTTCTGAACAACATCATCATTAGCACAAACTTCAGATTGAAGAAGTGAAGAGTATTTGAATTTCTCCACGTTTGATCTGTAACTAGTTCTGCTAACC
This sequence comes from Schistosoma turkestanicum, assembly GCA_944470395.2. Classification (NCBI taxonomy): domain Eukaryota; kingdom Metazoa; phylum Platyhelminthes; class Trematoda; order Strigeidida; family Schistosomatidae; genus Schistosoma; species Schistosoma turkestanicum. The sequence goes on from OX103977.1 coordinate 1,954,665, forward strand.
TCGGTCAAGATTGGTTGCTGTTGAAGAAATTCGAGTACTTCAATTTCATCTGACGTTTGTGTTGATGATGATGATGTTGTTCAGAAGAACAACAATGAAGGCTTCATAAACAAAATATCCAGCTCTGAGAACGAAACATTAGCAAAATCACCCACCTTAGAGCTACTTACTGTTTTACTGGATGCTTATAACACTAGATAACACTAGTTAATAAAATTTTTATCGTTTCTTTGAACCGATGTACAGTCATCTAAACAAGTTATACTGTCTCAGTTCCATAAAACAAGTGTTTAAAAGATGTAAACTAATACAACTGATCTTGAGAACCTCTAATGGCATGATAGGTGCTATACTCGTTTCTAGGTATGCTTAAAACTATTACGGAATAACGAGAACAAAACAATGAACCAGCGTCCAAGTAGGCTACTGTGATCTGATTGTCCCAATTGTACCAGCAAGAAGTCTTGATATAGTGTGAAAAGTGTATTCTACAAAAACCTAGCCAGCACCCAATGAATCCAAGCACTCAAATTGCGTTTATTTACACTCCGTAGAAACGTCCTTGTGACAGTCACAAAAATAGCATAGTAGAATAACACAGTGAGCAATCACAGCCAAGGATTTTCCTGGTGGGGGAAATGTGATCTCAAGGTCAAGCGATTGGCATATGAAATAAATCCAAAATAAAAGATATTTATCAAGCGAATTCCGGGGATCTAACATCCCCAACAATAGGACAAGAAGCAAACTGAGAAAAATAAATATAAAGGATAATTTTCAGTTACTAAAACATAATTATGGATCAAAGAGGAGTTGTTTTTCTCATTGTGATTTTATTTTCAGAACATATGAAGCACAATGATGGCACAATATCTGTCACCTCAATTGAATAAATGTAACATTCTCCAAATAGAAAAAGGTCGATAATTCGATTTCCTATTATCACCAAGGAAGAACAAGTATTTAGTTACATCAATTCAAACGATTTCAGTAAGGCATTAAAGAATAAACTTTAAAAAGTATCCATACATACAATTTCACTGAAACGTAAATGAATATATGTTATTATTCAGTAAGAATAGATTGTTTGATTGAAGAACTCAAAACTTACAGCTCAATCACGTCAGTTGTTTACTCGAATCTCTTTAAAAGTCTAATATTTTCATTTAGTAATCATCATGTTATGTAAAACTGCATTATTCCGAATAATCCTGTCTAAAATAGGGGTTTGTTCATTTCATTGAGCTTTATAGTTAACATCACTGACTACTTTTAATAAAACGACCGTTGAAAACTATGTATTCTCACGAACGTGTGACATATTGATATAAAGTTCCCGAATTTCATTGTTTACTACAATGGTTGTTTAACTAAAAACAGTCAGTGATGTTAACTATTGCTTACTTACTTACGCCTGTTACCCCTAATGGAGCATAGGTCACAGATCAGCGAATTATTTTTCTGGTTGGCTTCAGGATTGGTTCGCTAACTCCATGCCCAACCCTCCTCTTTGATGCGGACTTGGGGTCGGTAGTAACCCTAGAAGGGCTACAGGCGGAGTTAATACTAACTATAAAGACAACAGGTGTTATGAAATTATTTGCAAATATTTCCACATGATTTTTCAATCAAGGTACTCAAAATGCTCTCTGAATTCTACCGCTACAATAAAATCACTTGAAAGTAAACGTTTTGTACTAACAAATCAAGAGTTCAGTAATACAAAGATAATGGAACGCATAATTACTAGTGCTTTTTTGCTAAAACTAATAGAAACTACTTGTATATCACAGATTTTGTGTACAATGGTACTATAGTAAGCTAGTTTCCTAAAGATCAATTTTTTAAACAATAATCGAAAGTTGATTTCTATAGTTATTCGAAAAACAATCTCCAGAAATGTTCCTTTCTTTTAAAGCGTACTTATTTATTTAAAAAAAAAACAGGTAGTCTAGCAATTCGCTTACATGTCCACCACAGAAGAGAGGTTTATTGAATCTTATTAAAACTCCTGTTAAATGTCACCAAAGACAAAATATGTGACATTAAATCAATACTCTTAAAAATGCAATGATTTCAAAATTAGAAGAGAAAAAGATCAATACATTCAGAATTATTCTACTTCATGAACAAGCGACCTCGTTATTATACTGATTGATTATTGAGTAACAACTCATTTGAAATTCGGCTGTTTTTGTCAGCGCTAATAACATGAATAGATATAGTGGTGTTTCGTTTTCTGAGCTGAATGTTTCAGTTATGAAGCTTTCATCGTTTTTCTGATTAACATTATCAGCACAAACTTCTGATAGAAGAAGTGAAGAGTATTCGAATTTCTCCACGTTTCACCCGTAGCTTGTTATGTTAACCTCGATCTTGATGTGATGTTGTTGACCTTGAACCTGTCGTTGTTTCCACCTTTGTTTTGATTGTATCCCCTTTTTGATCTGCTTCTTGATTCTATGTCGCCTAAGCTCAACATAAACCAATCAAGATCGAGGTTAACAGAACAAACTGCAGGTTAAACGTTGATAAATTCGAATACTTCACCTCTACCTGACGTTTCTACGAATGATGTTGTTCTGATGAACGATGAGAGCTCCAAAACCAAAACTTCTAGCTCAGAAAACGAAACCCCATCATAATCATTCACTCGAGCTAGAAATTTTCTCCTTTTGATTCTATTGATCAAGTTGCAATATATCAACTAGTATGGGTGATTAATAAACATCATCAGTATCATATTTTGATATTGTGTAGTCAGAGGTATTCAAGTGGAAACCCTGAAATAATGTTTCTTTCTATTTGACACTTGTTGAATAAACATCTGCGCAGGACTCTAGTCCTCTTTACCTAGTTCCATTTCCTGCGACACTTCTATTACTAGATTCGTATCACGATCGACCTTCTGTAGAACTAAGATATTTAACATCGATCAATCACTTAGTGCTAATGTGACTCTGTCGGCTATGTTGCATTAAGGGCATTAGTTTAAGTGACTAGATGTCGAATGTACAGTATCATGTTTGTTGTTTAGAGAAGGAAGGAAAACTTTAGAAATTTTTAAGTGTTAAAGATATCATCGTTTAAGTAGACCACAGTATTTTATGCAGAGAAGGTAATATTGTAGTGAACGAGAACACAGGTGAGGGCAGCCAAATTGTATTTATCAAAAATTACAGAGTTACTCAGTAAAATAGGAAAACAATATCGTAAACGGTTAATTTGCAAATCATCAATCAATTATCAATCCATTGTCTGACATTTCACCACTGTTCATGCGTTTCATACAAATTCCATTGTGTTCTTCTAACTCTTCCTTTCTTGATCTTCCCCCATCTTCTGCTGCCAGACATTACGTTGACACTCACGTCATATACTACTTATAAGTAGCGCGCAACATAATTGAGTGATTAGAATTAGGCATGATAATCATGTCTTAATTTCCATTAGTTAATAAATCACATTTATGAATGTTTATTTTTGTGTTAAATATTTTCTAAATAATAAATATTTTTACTTTCAAATAACCTTGTTTAGTTGCCTGATTTTCTGTTTCTCGATTAACGTGTTCTTTTCACGTTTCAAGTTATTTATCAGGCTGCAATTTACTGACTAGCTTATAGGAACTTACTATTTATCCATTTACCTCATTAAAAGAGATGATCTTAAAGCATTGTTCATACATGAGTTACCATTTAGGGAGTGTTGTTATACCCAGATGACTGGGCTCGACCTATCTTTTGGGTAAATTAATTAGCTCACTTTTCTTTTGGTCTTGTCATTCATTCGTTCGTATCTGCGTTGCCTTTTATTCATGTGTGCGCACACGCCTATCTCGCTTATTACATGTCTGGCTTATTTTTATTCGACTATAAATTCTTAGTCTTGTTTTAATTGAATGGAGTTGGCTCTCTCACCTTATCCCCATCAATTTACTGCGCTTCACTCTGCCCCGCTTTGATTGTATGCTGCATGTCTGCATGATTATTAGGCTACATATCCGTTTGCCAACCAAAGGATGAGTGTACTGCGTAACAGTTCTCTCCGTCCTACTATATGGATGCGAAAAAGGGCCTGTAAGAGTAGAGGACATCTGTAAATTGGTTGTCTTCGATCACAGGTATCTCCGAAGCATTGCTCGTATATTATGGGACAACCGAGTAAGCAATGCTATCGTCAAGAAACAAGTACTAGGTAGGGATGGCAAATCAGTAGATGAAGTATTGAAACTTCATCAGTTGAGGTAGTTGGGACATGTGTTGCGTATGCCTAACCACCGACTGCGTCGACGAGCTATGTTTTGCAGTGTAGGAGTAGGTTGGAATAAAGATAAAGGCGGACAAACCAAAACATGGATGAAATCCATGAAGTCACTGACAAGTGGATTGAGTCATGTTGGCAGATGTTGGCTACCTGGTTGGGGTCCGCGAGACGATAGTCACCAATGGTTAGAGACCTTGAACGACATGGCTCAAAATCGTTTGTAATGGTGCAGGTGCATTTATTCTTTATGTTCTCTCAAATCTTCTGGATTCTTCAACCCCTCTAGTTTTTACATTCTAAAGTTTTCTCACTGAATCATACTTCTTGAATAATATCTTCTAATCCTAACCTCTCCGATTACTCCTAATACCTTTACTACCTCTTCTACTATTGGATTTGAATTGACAGTTATATCTCTGTTCTGATGTGGTATGGCAACATGAACAACTGATGTACTTACGTACAAAGTTCTACGTTGCATCTGACTGACTGACTGTACAGTCATCCAGTCAGTCAGTTCACAATGTAAACTATCAACCTCGGATCATTTCAAAAATGTATTGAAAATACAAACAGAACACATAACTCAACAAAAAACAATCAATATCAATCAATACCAATCAATCGATCAATCAACTTACAGGATATGATCCACTAATAATGACACAATATTATCAAAATTTCCATGTACAAATGTATTCAGTAGAAAAGGTGAAGCACGTACAAATAAAGATGGCATTACTATATAAAATCCGATCAGTATTTTAGCTAACCATTTTGGGAAAATTCGACGAATTTCCATTGTAATTGCATTCTGCATGGTTGTGCTTGTTTTAAAATTCAGTTTATTGATTTTATTATTTATGCCTCAATGGCGCACACATACATACATACGGTAATTTTTGCTATGGAAATGTTCGGTCTATCTATAATGGGATCAGTACATACATACGATATAGTTTACAACGATAGATGTGACATTGAAGCTAAAACTTAGCTTTCATTAAAGTAAAGTCAACTTGAAACTGTTTAAAACTAAATAATACTCATTACAGATTGTTTGATAAGAATTATAAATTAGTTTGTTGTGTACAATTGAAATCAACGCGAAGAATTACAACAAATAAACAAGGAAAATCAATGATAAAGTGCCACCTAATCGATACATAAAGAATCAGCACCCAATCTCTCTTGAGATTGTTACTTACACACACAGTTGTGTGTGATGTTTTTTCTTCAAACCATGCACAATGTAATTTATTGACAAAGTGATTTTCTACATACATCTATTATGTAAGTGTTGGTTTTTGCAAAAACCAACATCAGTTTAAGGAATCATTCAATAGATTTATCGAATATCACATTCATTGTTTTTACGTGTGTTTATTTATTTAAAAAACCAGTAAATAAATAATGTTTAAACCAATGAGAACTTGACTCGAACGGAAACATTTACATGTTCATTGTTTAACTAAGTCATTTATGTCGAATGATAATAACAAAACACATTTTTGAATTCTTTAAAAAAAAAATAAGTTTAATCTTTATGTAAAGTGTATCCTTTTTAAAAAAGTATTGTGGTGCTGTGGTGCGAGCTACTTATAAGTAGTATTTGACGTGAGTGTCAACGTAATGTCTGGCAGTAGAAGATGGGGGAAGATCAAGAAAGGAAGAGTTAGAAAAACACAATGGAATGAATTTGTATGAAATGCATGAATAGTGACAATGGATTGATGTTTTGCAATAGGAACAGTCCAGTTCTATGTGATGAACTGTTATTTTGCAAATGAACGATTTACGATATGGTTTTCCAATTTTACTGAGTAACTCTGTAATTTACGCTAAATACGATTCGGTGGCCTCACCTGTGTTCTCGTTCACTACAGTATGACTACATTTAAAAACAATTGTTATAATCAATCACCCAGCTAGTAAATTATTCTTGCCTTCTAATAACAAATTTAACTGGAAACCCAATCAAATACAATTTTTCGATACAAATAAATATTGTTCTAACTGGACAGTCGAATTTTTTTACGCTGGACATATATTTAATTCTTCTAATTACCACTGTAGTGAAGGAGAACACAGGTGGGGCAACCGAATTGCATTTAACGAAAATTACAGAGTTACTCAGTAAAATCGGAAAACCATATCGTAAATCGTTCATTCGCAAAATATCAGTTCATCATCATATCGAACTGGACTATTCCTGTTGCAAAACATCAATCCATTTTCACTATTCATGTGTTTCATACAAATTACCAAACCACTTTTCATTAATTAGTGCTTTTGCAGTAAAAAACAAGTCATATTTAGCAGAAAGGTGATAAGAAGAAAGGTAATATTAAGTAAGAATAAATTGGAGTGTCCAATAAGTGAAAAAAGAGAACAGCCTCATATACTGATGGCCTTACGTGAATCAATCCGAATTAAGACAACTTCTTAAGTATTTTGCGCGTAATTTGAAGTCAAGCGATAGATAACTTGTATGTTAACATTAATGAAGGAAAGATTATCAGTATATGCGGTCTTTAAAATGCTTGCAATTAGTAAAAGTCTCTAGTTTATAAATGGAAATTTAAGATAATTCTTAAGCTAAGTTGCCGAACATAAATGTTCTCAAAGTAAATGGTTTGTCAGAGAAGTTGTCATTCAAGACATCGTCAATAGTGTTTAGTGTAAATAGATAATATTCACGCTTTCGCTAACCCTTACTCTCAATTTTAACTACAAGTTTGTTTAGTTCATAAACAGGAAAAAGGTCATAGCATTACAACTGTAATCGTAATTTAAAGAACCAAACTCAGGGCTCTACATTAAGGGGTCAATACATTATCCTAACCTTTTGCATCATAGCTGATCTTAGCTAGTAGTGTCAAGAACTCAGTATGATAGTAACCCCTTATTCATTACACTAGCTCAACTTTTAACACGTAAACCTCTGCGTTTTTACTATGAAGAATAATTAGACTTGTAAGAGTTGAGCATTTAGATGAAAGCTCTTATTCCAATGATATTTTATTACTTTTTACTGTTAATCGTTTTACTAGTAGGTAACTAATCTCTATTGGCTGATAGCTCTCTCAAGGTCATCAGTCGATTCAAACAATTTCTATGTTAAATAATCTTATTCATACCTACGAATTAATTTGACTTTTCTTTTCATCATGTTGAATTAAATTGAACGATAATTTACTTAAAATAAGTAAAATTTAACAGTTGGATAGAAAAATATTTGAAAATATTTTGTTAGACGAATGTATATAACTAAGAATTTACAAACTGAAGTAAATAAAAATGTCGATTTGGAAATAAATTGATATAAAATAGACTAATCAACTTTGATTAAGGACAACATTTTGATTTCCAATATCCAGTCAGTTCTTGATCAATCTCAGACCACGAAATCATTAATAAAATGGCACTTATTTTAAATGAATGGTTACAATAAAAGTATTGGATGTTTAAAGGTTAGTGTTAGGATATTCATCCAATATCCTAAGAGAATTATTGGTCAGTTCTTATTGGTTAATTTCTATTGGTCAATTTTATGGTCGTCCTAGATATCAATGTCACATGCTCCAATGTTCTTTCTTATTGGTTGTCCTGAATTTCAATGTCACTTCCTAGTAGTCGACCTAACTGTCACAGACTTCGATGCTGTTTCCTATTCAACCCAAATGTATAAATACGCATTATCTGTAACGGTTTATGGACCCTGATCCTGACCCGGATCCCTAGTCCGGCATCCTGATTCTCTTCTGGACTCGGGCCTTGTACTTTCTGAATGCTTGTAGAATACAGGTTCTACTTCATATCAAGTCTTCTTTCACTCTATATGGGGGTTGGGACACTCGGATTAGAGTAACATATATTGTCGCCGGATCCTCGATCCTGTCTCTCGTTTTCCGACTAAGGCAAACTCGTAATAGTTCATGCATATCAAGTGTACGTGTTTACGTGCATGCGTAACAGTTAATGGGCACTGATTATTGAGCAATATAATTTTTGTCCAACCCTTTAGAACAGATTGAATTCTATCGATCATAATACAATGGGACAATTAATCTAAGCGATATGATATCCCTTAGAGTAGGTCCTAATGTTAAGTTGTTGGAAGCACTTTATATGAAACCCTGTAGTCACATTTTTTTGCTTTCGATACATTCGTCAGTTGTTCATGACTTCGATCTTTGGGAGATTAATACACTATGTGAGTCTTTGGATTTCCGTTCCGAACCTTTCAAATTCTAAAGTTCTTATCATTTCATAGGTTGGCTTAATTCCGAATATCTTTGTGGTAACGTTTTCGAAATGTGAAGCTGAATGAAGAGTTTAGGCATGCAATAGTGGGAATCAGCTCCCACAAAATAGTAGGTACTCCTTACAATGGATAGTCAGGTAGTCTGAAAAGCAGAGAGATACAGGATAGCATATTGACTACTCTTAATTACTCAATACATTCACTATTATGTGGTGGTTTCAGATAAAAGTTTTAAGCATTATAACGTTGGTCAGTTGTTTCCATTAACTTATGTCCCTATTTGTAACTCTTATTGGTCGAATAAACAGAGATTTAAAACCAAGTCCTAACAAGTTCATACTTTCAAGAACGCAATATCAACTAATTCGCAAAATACTGATTTAAAATGGAAAATATTTTCACAGGGTTGAATTATATTACTGATAATAGTTTTTAAAACTGAAGAACTAAGTTTACATGTTATAGTTTACGTTTTATTTTCATGGATTGAATGTGTCTACAATGACTGTGTCCCAAGAAAATATAATCACAACTTAGAATGTTGGTTTACAGGAAAAGCTTTATTAGATATTAATCGACGTTTGACTATATTTTGAACGGGTAATTAAAACTATTTGAAATCAATCAATCATTGTTAGACCACCATTTGAAACCTGGAAGCACTGCACGGCCGTTTCGTCCTGGCATAAGACTCATCAGCAGTGAGCATCCACGACTCCTGCTCCCCGCAGGATCCGAACCCGGGACCTATGGCATTGTAGACGAACGCCTTACCATCGGACCACTGGGCCGGTATCCAACGGTGTTAATGTCTAACTCTGATTGATCTAGGGATTTTGCGCGACCTCACCCATTTGTCTTCGGTAGTGACTGCTTACACCCGACAGGGTTGAACTCTATTGATCACGTCTTCTCAACTAGAACTCCGAGAATTTCCTCACGAAGCTAGTCACTAGTGAGCACTGTTACGATATTTTGGGCGAGAGTTTTGGAGGTTTGCGTTTTTACACATTTGAAATCATCAAACACTGATTGATTGATGATTTCAAATGTGTAAAAACGCAAACCTCCAAAACTCTGCCCCAAAATAAAAAAACTATGTTCTAATTTCTATATAATCACTTTTAATGTACTTTTAATTTTGAACAACCGCGATTCAAATAAACTTAATCATTTGTTGAGACAGTTTTTGAGAGAATTCAATCCCTTTTTTCCACGTGGATTTTGTCAAAATACCATAATAATCGGCAAGTTGAAGAAATTTTTATAGAATTTTGAATAGATCATAATAAGAAATTAAAGCTCCCAGTTTTGATTCCTGGTGAAACTCAAAAATTCTCTAATGTGAAGGACTATGAAAACTATGATGAAATGGGGTTAGCGACCCCATCCCGCAGAAAACGAACTCGCTAAAATAAAGCTAACCAGAAAACCAATTCGCTGGTCGTCTGGCCAAGCTCCATCCAAACACAGAACAACTGGAAAAGGATCAAAGAAGCAATAAATTCAACATGTTTGGAAAACAAGAGGCACCATCACAAGGATCGGATCTTAGTGGATACTCTGAAAAAGATTCAAGAAAGGAAGAACAAGAAAACAGCCGTCAAACATAGCTGAACAAGTGCAGAGAAAGAAGCTAAGGCACAAGCTAAATTCGCAGAAGCAACACAAACCAGTGAAGAGGAGAGTCATAGCTTACAAATGTAAATATGTAGACGATCTACCAATGACAGCAGAGTAAGATGCAGTAGGAAGAATCATGAGAAAAACAAAATTTTGACCTGTAATCAATCCAAAAAGGTGGGTTCGTTATATAGACGCCAGATCCGTTATGATTAGAGAAAAGCAAACTGAACAACACCCAGAATCTTATCAACAACGTCTTTGATGACATTAAAATTCGCAGTGGAAAAGAGATGAAGCAATAAATTATCATTCCTGGTTGTATTGATCACTAGAACTGATGCACAAGCAATAACCCAAGAAGTCACAAAATCTACTGCTTACAAACGTTGTTCAGAAGAGCGAAGACACACTACAGCACACTTGAAGCACAAAAAAGACGAAATAAACTATCTAATGACCATCTTCCAAAAGAATGGCTATTTATGCAACTTCATTAAAAGGCATCAATTGAAATCAAGTACAGGAACCACTAAACGGATCATCCTGCAATACATGTCAAGCTCATATGATTTTGAGATGGTGGAGAAGAATTGTAGCACAGATGGATGATTGTGATGATGCTGGTGTTTGGTTCTCTGAGCTGGATGTTTTTTGGTTGTGAAGCTTTCGTTGCTCTTCTACTGAACAAGAACATCAGCGGTACAAACTTCAGATAGAAGAAGTGAAGTATTCGAATTTCTCCACGTTTGATCTGTAGCTAGTTCTGCTAACCTAGATCTTGATTGGTTGCTGTTGACCTTTAACCTGTCGTTGTTTACACCTTTGTTTGAGGGTGCGATCAAAATAAATAGTTAGACGATGACAGTTTAAGAAGTGGATAACAACCAATCAAGATCGATATCAACTGGACAAGCCACGAGTCATACACGTGGAGAAATTCGATTACTTTACTTTTGCCTAAAGTTTATGCTGATGATATTGTTCAGAAGACTAACGAAAGCTTCTCAACCAAAACATCCAGCCAGCTCAGAGAAAAGGAAACTACACCAGAAGATCGAAGAAATAGGTTAGAAATCCAAATTATGATACACACTTAAAACAATTATCTTCCGAACCAACAACTGATCAATTAAAACGTCATAATTAATTGTTAAGTAAAAATAAATCATAAACTATGCTAAAACCGAAAGTTTTCTTAAAGATGTAAGAACTTTACTGTATAATCTCACTTATTCAATATGACCAGTGAAATAAACTTTTAGAAATTCAGTCAGTATTTTTCCAAACATAGGAAATCCAGAGATAGCCTGCTGAAATGTACGAGCCATCACACTACTGTTATATAGACAGGACCAAATTAAACCATTTCTTATGACGTATGAAGCCTTTATTGATTGATTACTTGATATTTAGTGGAGTAATCAACTCAAAAAATATAAATTACATGTTACTTACCATCGTAGCCTTCATAAGTAATTGGGAGTGTGTACTGTCAAAAAATCACTAAGTAGAATCAACTAGATGACTAGACGTTTCGAACGTTTGATTAGAAAACTAGTGAATTTTTGATTCAAACATTGAACAAACAACGAACTACATTTGATTATTAAATGTTCAATCTTTACTGACAAATTCAATCAGTCAAATCCAGTATTTTCATGTACATGTTAGGTTCATCACTAAAGTATACTTGAAACTATTACGGGTTCACCTTAGTCGATAAAAGCGAACGAGACAATGAACCAGAGTCCAGGTAGGCTACCTTGATAGGTTGACTCGAAACGGCTAGAGAGAAGACTTTATATTAGCGTAGAAAGTATATTCTAAAAACACCCAGTAAGCACAATGCAATTAGGCGTACAAATCTGGTTTATTTATACATCATAGTAACGTCTTTCGGACAGTCACAAAAACAGCACACTAAAATATACAGCAGCCAATCACAGCCAAGGATTTTCTTGGTGGAAAATGTGATCTCAAGGTCAAATGATCAGCCCCTGCTTGGAAATGTAAAATCCGAATAAAGGCATTTATCAACCGAGGTCTTGGGGATCTAACGTCCACAACGGTACTTTTTCAAAGATCACTAATATTACTCTTCTGAGGCAGCATAGTGAATATATTATATGCTAGCATCTGACCATTCATTCACTGTACTTCAATAATTAGTCGTTTTTAAATAAATTTTGAAACCATGAAACGATCAATGTTAGACCGCCATTAAAAACCCGGAAGCACTGGACGGCCGTTTCGTCCTGGTATGGGACCCATCAGCAGTGCGCATCCACGACTACTGCACCCCGCGGGACTCGAACCCAGAACCTTCGACATTGTCCGCGACTGCCCTAACCGTTAGACCACTTACCCGGTACCTGGAGGTGTTAATGTCTAACTTGATCAAATTTACGGAGTTTCGCAACCTCATACACAGTCTTCGGTAGACACTAACTACACCCGAACAGGTTGAACTTCACTGGTCACACAACTTCCCACTAGAACTGGGAGAAGATTCCTCACGAAGCTAGTCACTCACTAGTGAGCACAGGTAATTTGCATTACGGGGTTGTGAAGATTGTTAAGTTACACATTTTTCGAAACCATGCTGAGGAGTCCCATACCAGGACGAAACAGCCGTCTCTCAGTGCTTCCACATTTCTAATGGTGGTCTAACATTGATCGATTCATGGTTTGAAAAATGTATAATCAAATAATTTAAACTAGTTATGAATGAATAGTCAGATGCTCTTAATATCATTGTTAATTTTTTTCTTGTACATATATTAGTGACATAATGTTCACATTTCAAAAATATATGATACACAATCATTATCATACCGGAATTTAGTTTTAAAAAAGTGAAATCTTGTGGCTAAAAATAAACGCATTCATATATATATATATACAGAACACTGAAACTTAATTGGGATATTAATAGTGACTGTCCAAATTGACGAGAAAAAATATACCTTCTTTACATGCTAGCTAAATGAGGACAAATAGATATCCAGACTTAAAATTACAACAGTTATCACAATAAATTCGAATACCATTTGATACTGATTCTCTTTTGTATATTACAATATACTACTTACTTGATATTCAGTAGCTAAATTAATTTCTAATATTTATTCGACATCATCGAAGTAATTTTATTGCCCTAAACTCTTTCACTAGTTTCACTTCATTTAACGTGTATCCGATAAGAACTTGCTTGTTTGCTATGATTAACATTTTAGTGCATATATATTTCTCATCTGAATTTTTTCCACGTTACTGATGAGTTCCAGATAACTCATGTCACAACGTTTGCGAACGTTATTTTTTGTACAGTTAATAGTTAGTTAATGACTAAAATGAATCAATCCACACAAAAAGGAGGACATAGGTGAACAAAACTAACAACAGAAGAATAATACAGAAATTCATGCAAACTTTATTGTTCATGTTTTTGTTTAAATTGGTATCTTTATGTGAACAAGGATCCGATGCAGATGTAAGGGTGCGGATTGGCAAAGCAAGGACTGCATTTCTACAATTGAAAAATATCTGCAACTCCAAACAACTTTCAACCAAAACCAAAATCAGGATTTTCAATACAAATGTCAAGACAGTTCTACTGTATGGAGTGGAAACTTGGCGAACTACCAAAGCCATCATCCACAAGATACAAGTGTTTATTAACAGTTGTCTACGCAAAATACTTCGGATTCGTTGGCCAGACAGCATCACCAACAACGTACTGTGGGAAAGAACAAACCAGATTCCAGTGGAGGAGAAAATCAGGAAGAAACGGTGGAAGTGGATAGGACACACATTGCGGAAAGCACCTAACTGCGTCACGAGACAAGCCCTCACATGGAACCCTTGAGGGAAAAGGAAAAGAGGAGGGCCAATGAACACATTACGCCGAGAAATAGAGAAAGATGAGAGAAATGAACAAACATTGGACAGAACTTGAAAGCGAAGCCCAGGACAGAGTTGGTTGGAGAAAGCTGGTGGGCGGCCTATGCTCCATTGGGGGTAACAGGCGTAAGTAAGTATGTGAACAAGTCTGAGTTAAGATTTCCGAGATGTACACAAGACACAATAATTAGTAGCATTGAATGTTCAGGTGAAATTGACGCCTATCAATAACTGGCAATGAAATAAATTTAGTGTCAATTATTTGTAATCTCTTTTTTTCCATTTAAAAAGACAAATCTATTTCATCATATGATCATCAAATTAGAACAAATACAAAATAAAAGTCACATTATTTTGAATTTCGTAAATGATTCAATAGTAGTTTTATGAGTATTCTGTTAATTTTAATTCAATCAACTAATCAATAAGTACTTTTTTTAGTTCTAATCAATAAACCTCTAACTACATGAAAAAATTTGTCGTTAATTTCAGTTTCATTAAAACTGACTCTAGGTTCTTACTTAATTACCTACTGGCTTACGCCTGTTACCCACAATGAAGCATAGGCCGCCCACCAGCTTTCTCCAACCAACTCTGTCCTGGGCTTACCTTTCCATCTCTGTTCAATATTTGTTCATTCTTCTCATGTCCTTCTCTATTTCTCGGCGTAATGGGTTCCTTGGTCTTCATCTTTTCCTTTTGCTTTAAGGGTTCCATGTGAGGGCTTGTCTTATGATGACGCAGTTGGATGCTTTTCGTAGTGTGTGTCCTATCCACTTCCACCACTTCTTCCTGATTGCCTCCTCCACTGGAATCTGGTTTGTTCTCTCTCACAGTAGGTTGTTGCTGATGCTGTCTGGCCAACGAATCCGAATTAGTTTGCGTAGACAACTGTTCATAAACACTTGTATCTTGTGGATGATGGCTTTGGTAGTTCGCCAAGTTTCCACTCCATACAGTAGAACTGTCTTTACATTTGTATTGAAAATCGTGATTTTGATCGTGATTGACAGTTGTTTGGAGTTGCAGATATTTTTCAATTGTAGAAATGCAGTCCTTGCTTTGCCAATCCGCGCCCTCACATCTGGATCGGATCCACCCTTCTGGTCGATGATGCTGCCTAGATATGTAAAGGTGTTAACGAATCTACGTTCTACAGGAATGTAAACTGTTAAACAGTCTAATGAAGCTGAAACTGATTTAATACACCATCATACAAATATATCACGTCATATTCACAATAAATGATATAATATGTTAATTTGAGATTGCTAGTGATACAAAATACGATTGGTTATATAGGAATTCATTAATCTAGAATGTAAGTTTGGAAACATTCATACAACAGAAATAAGCTTTGTCAGGTATAAGCGGTAACCAACAAATACAAATGAGTATGGTTACACAAAACCTCTAGATTGATCAGAGTTAGGTTAGGCGTTCGCGCGTAAGACCATGGGTCCTGGGTTCGAATCCCACGATGTACAGGAGTCGTGGATGTGCACTGCCACTGATGAGTCCCATACCAGGACGAAACGGCTGTCCACTGCTTCCAGGTTTCTAATGGTGATGGTCTAACAATGATTGAGTGATGATTTCAAATGTGTAAAAAACTCAATCGATAACAAAATTTAAGCTAAAACAATCTATTAAACAACTTTTGACGTTCAAATTACAAAATGTTTGAACATTTATGTCATTGAAAAAAAAGAACTCAACCGAATTTAATTACTTATCACAGTTAAAATACTGACTGCTGATATTTTCCATAAAAAATGAATGAAAACCTATCTTTTATATTATTTTTCATCTCATAAGATAGAGCACAACTGAACACAAGCTTTCTACTTAATCTGTCATCATTTCGATATTTTAAGGTGCTTTCATGGAAGTACACTGAAAGTACACACGACGAGAAAACATTAAACTAATATAAAAGAAATTTTCTTTGTATCTCTCTCTCTCTCTCTGTAAAACTAGTATTTTTTAAGTGTATTCATCAATATCAAACTATCGAATTCAATCAAATGTAAATCACTAAGAATACTCCTGGGTGTCAAATGAACTTTTGGTTATTTTCAGCAAATAAAATATCATTTCATAACTAAAAATGAAGACGTGACCAGTGGAGTTCAACCCTGTCGGGTGTAGGCAGTAACTACCAAAGACAAATGGATGAGGTCGCACAAAATCCCTAGATTGATGTGAGTTAGACATGAACACAGTTGGATGCCTGCCCAGTGGTCCAAGAGTTAGTTAGTCGTTGGCTCACAAGACTGAAGTCTCGCGGTCCGAATCCTGCAAGGTGTGGCAGTCATGAATGCGCACTGCTGATGATTGCCGCACCTGGACGGAACGGCCGTTCAGTGCTTCCAGGTTTCTAATGGTAGTTTGACAATCATTCATTCATGATTTTAGGCTAAAAATCAATACTCAACAAAATACTCGCATATTCGAAATTCTTATGTTTAAATTATGATTACTACTAATAAAAATGATAAAAACATTACAAATTGAATACTTCTAAAAAATATTATCGTACGTTATCGATAGTTATAGGGATACTTGTCAAACACTATATACTCAATTTCTGACGAGTGTTGTGTGTGCTACTTATACGAACGATATAAGTAGTATAAGAAGGGATGTGAAAGAAGAAGTCTCACCACCGTCAGAAGAGGAAAACGGAAAGCAAACGGAGCAAATGCAAGAAGTAAATGGAGTACCAACAGAGGAAGGAAAGGAAGCAACAACAGGAATGGAAGAAGGATGGAGTGTTGGAAGTCACGACTCAAAGATGGTGTGTAAATAGAGTGTTCAATGTAATGTTTTCGTTTTTAACTGACTTAGAGTGTAAATAGTTTCACATTTGAATTTCCAGCATGATAACTGATGATTACATCCCATTATAAATGATCATTTTATTGCTTTTTAAAATTCTCTAGAAAATTCCATCCAAGTGTATTTTATTGTCAGATCACGCATCAAGTTACTGATTATAAAGAAGACCTAGTAAAATTCACGAAATCATGTCAAAATTCTCATTCTGAAGAAAATGAAACTCAAAAGATTAAGATAGTCTTACAGGCAAAATACAAGACATTGCACTATTCTCTAAAATCTTTCTGGAATCGAAGCAAAAAGCATTTCTGTTAAAATGATGCTTCATAACACTTGAATACGCAACAATGGAATGAATGTGCAAGTGCGCTGTTTTACAGTAATTTCAATGCAAACAAAATTAAATTCCCCGTATCACACAATCGTTAAATGACAAGCAGTATTCTTATAATCTGTTAAAAATGTGATCAACAAATACAATAAAACATTAGACTTGTTAAACCCATTTTTTGGAAATCAATCACTGATGTGATGAATCCAGTTTTCATGAATGTGCCTCTAACGAATACGATTGGAAAATAACAGAACTAAAAAAAGAATCTTCATATCAGTGATGACTTAAAGATAGAAACGTTAGAAAACCAAATAAAATATCTAGGATTTTTTGAAGATGTTTATAATGCGAAGATGCATGTGTTTATACGTGTCTTTTTAGGCTGATGATGATTGAATATTTATGTACTATGCTTTGAATCATCATTGTACTCTAATAACATTTAGCTTTAAAAATGGCGACGTCACAACACATGCCCCAACTTGGAACCCTTTCAAGGTCAAAGGAAAAGAGAAAGGCCAAGGAACACATTACGCCGATAAATGAAGGCACAGATATGAGAAGAATAAAAAAAAATTGAATAGGACTGAAAAAGGCAGGCCCATGACAATGTAGGTTAGAGAATACTGGTCGGCAACCTATGCTCCATTGAGAGTAACAGGCGTAAGTATGTCAGTAAACAAGGTAAAAATAGCAATAGCAAGCAACATAAGTGACTCAAAACGAAGTCATTACATCTTACCTAATTGTGGATGGATCAACTAAGTCATGCAAAATAATGGCCTGATAGTTGATTGCAAATTAGAACTCTATTTCATCTATCTTAGTTGTCAGAGAGACCTGAATTTTTATTACTAGATCTCACACAAAGAGCTGAACAAACAAACTTCAAGTATTTTGGGGCAGAGTTTTGGAGGTTTGAGTTTTTACACATTTGAGAAGACTTGACCAATGCAGTTCAACCCTGTCGGGTGTAGTAGGCAGTAACTACCAAAGACAAAATGGGTGAGGTCGCGTAAAATCCCTAGATCAATCAGAGTTAGACATTAACACCGTTGGATACCGGCCCAGCGGTCCGATGGTAAGGCGTTCGTCTACAATGCTGAAAGTCCCGGGTTCGAATCCTGTGAGGTGCAGGAGTCGTGGTTGCACACTGCCACTGATGAGTCCCATCCCAGGACGAAACGGCCGTCATTCAGTGCTTCCAGGTTCCTAATGGCGTGGTCTAACAATGATTGATTGATGATTTGAAATGTATAAAAACTTTAAGTTAAAAACCGATTACATTGTTTTCTTATGATCTCTATCGTATATATATATATATATATATATATATATATATATATATATATATACATAAAGTAACCGAAAACTATTTCATATCTATACATTTACTAATAATATCCATTTCATGCTACATTAAATTAAATTCATAAATATTTTCAAGTCATAAATTATCCGATACTACTTACTACTATTAAGCATCAAACATGAACAACCCGAACCACAAATAATTAAAAAATTAGTATAATAAAAGTTGTATAATAAAAGTTACCGTTGAATATTTGTAGCATTTCTTCGACGTTCCTGATTTCTACGCATGATTTTATTGGAAAGAAAAAAGAAAATGCATGCAAGCAACTGGTACCACTAAAAATATCGATTCGATTATATTTTGTTGATTTAAAATTTATGTGTGTGTGCGTAATTTAACATCCACCGGATAAAATTGTTTTGTTTTAGCGAAAAAAAATATTGCTAACAATGAATACCGAATTATTTATATGCATATATATATATAATTGGTTCAATGTGTTCATTGGTAAGTTTTGTTTATATTTACTCACTCATTAAAGATTCAATTTTTGAAAAAATTTGAAAAATAACTAGTACAATACTACTAATAATAATAATCACAATAATCTTGTCAGTAAACTATGTTTAATAAAGTATAATACCAATAGTAATTATAATTATTTATAAATATCTATCTATCTATCTATCTATCTATCTATCTAATCAGGTCATTCATTCATTCATTGTAAGGATATGTATGGTTATGACAATAATGTTTAAAAAAATAATGATTGTTCAAATAATATACGATTAAATTGTCAAGAATGGTTTTTAATTGAGTTATTAATTAATTAATTAATTAATTAATTAATAATAATATTTAACAAAATGCTAAAATTTGTGATTGAAACACAAATTCACATGACCCGTTTTGTTGTAGTTGCATGCTATATAGTTATGAAATAAACCTCTTATAAAAGGACTTGAATATTACATTCATTGATGACGAATAGCTGATTAGTCTAGATACTATACAAAATGATGATGCCTGAATCGATTAGTTTAGTATGGTGGATTAGTTAAATGATCAGAGTTGAATGGAAAAAGAAATCTTAGATTTCCAATATATGAAATTGTTATGCGTACACGTATATATGTCATTTTGATATGCTTGAATTATTATTACGAGTTTACCCCTTAGTCGGATAACGAGAGCGAGGATCAAGGATCTGGTGCACACGACATGCTACTCTAATCCAAGTGAGTGAAAGAAGAAGACTTGATATGAAGTAGAACCTGTGTTCTACAAACATCCAGAAAGCACGAGGTACGCATCCAGAAGAGAATCAGGATCCCGGACTAGGGATCCGGGTCCGGGTCATAGTGTAGTGCCTCCACATATATTCCAGTCCGCTTACATCTAACTTGGCTAAGCCCTTTCGATTAATTTATTTAACCAAGCCATTTGTATAGCAACAATTTATATGTTGTACCATTCGTTCTTATTACCATTGTCTGGTTTGTATGATGAGCTCACATGACCTGTTCCACTTGTCATTTGACCTTGTCCACTATTCGTCGCTTTTATTCATGTGTGCCTATTTCGCTTGTCACATGTCTGTCTTATTATTTGTCTGACTATGTGTTCTTAGCCATGCTCTATCTCAAGGAGTTGGCTCTTAGCCTTCACCAATTCGCTTCTTCGCTTCGCTTCGTGGTGTGTCCCGAATAAACGTATTCATCACTACGAGTTCATGTTCTGATTTATAAACCGAGCCTAAGAACACGCATTAATTCGACACGCTACAATAGAACGTTACAGATAATGCGTATTTATACATTTTGGTTGAATAGGAAACAGCATCGAAGTCTGTAACATTGGCAGTTGAGACGACCAATAGGAAGCAACATTTGCAGTGACATTGATAGTCAGGACAACCAATAAGAAACAACACTGGAGTTCGTGACATTGATATCTAGGGCGATCATAAAATTGACCAGTAGAAATTAACCAATAGGAATTGACCAATAATTCTCTAAGGATATTGGATGGATATCCTAACAGAAATATATGTGGGCACAGGAAACATTTGAGACTGTGAGTAGTTTAACAGAAAGGATTTTGTAAAGATCGTTTAAAATTTGTTGGTTGTCTTAGCCAGAGTACCAATTTGTAGTGAAAAAAACAACCTATAAATTTACTTTCAACTCATTGTTCCCTGTTCATTGAAAGTCTACGGGAAAACTAGATTATCTACAATAGGATACGACTCTGAATGTTCTAACAGGCTGTTTTGGTTCCTAAAAAAATTATAACCGATGAAAGAACCCAATACTTTAGTCAATATTACTGACTATATAGTAACGTAAATAACAGTGATTTTGTAATGAAAATAACAGTCATGAAGACATAAGGTGGGTTTACTACCTTAAGCGTTATTTTTGATTGGTTATCAGTGTTTGTATGTTAGATCTTGAAGGAGGCTTCTGATGAAGCAGAGTGGACAGAACTGACTAAGTGATATTATATTAAGCTTCTGATTGACTTCTGTAATCCTTGTAGAAAGCCAGGCGGGGTAATGCTCGGAGATGCACTTTGAAAGAGCTTGCTTCGTGAAGCCAATACAATTTGTTCCACATGAACGAGTAAACTGATAGACTCTTATTAAGTTCGAACATACTGGGAGCTTATCCTTCGAACGAATCATCGGTTGATTGGAAAAGATAATATGCAGTTCAACGGAGTAGAACGATTTCCTTTAATAACTAAAAAGATTGTTTCTCAAAATTTCCGCTGCCAGATCTCATTTGAAGTGGATACTCATGAAAAGAATATTTGTTTGATGTTAAAAACTCTCTTTTACGTTGCTGTTTCGGATTCAGATTGTTCTCGATGAGTCTAGACGGGTATCCATTGTTAATCAGTATCTGCCATAGTTTTATAAGTTTGATATTGAATGTATCCTCAGTAAAGATCCATCTAGACCTCGTGTGGTGAGTATAGATTAGGCTTGTCTTTTCCTTCAGTGAGACCCAACTTTGAAAATTTGTGTATTAGCGTTTGTATGTCAGCATTAAATTTTACTTACTTACTTACGCCTGTTACCCCCAATCGAGCATAGGCCGCCTACCAGTTTTCTACAACCAACTCTGTCCTGGGCTTCCCTTTCCGATTTTGTCCAATTTTTTTTCATTCTTCTCATATCTTTCTCTATTTCTCTGCGTAATGTGTTCATTGGCCTTCCTCTTTTCCTTTTACCTTGAGGGCTTCATATGAGGGCCTGTCTTGTGACGTAGTTAGGTGCTTTTCGTAGTGTGTGTCCTATCCACTTTGAGCGCTTCTTCCTGATTTCCTTCTCCACTCGAATCTGGTTTGTTCGCTCCCACATTAAGTTGTTGCTGATGGTGTCTGGCCAACGAATCCGAAGCATCATCGACGAGAAAGGTGGATCCGATGCAGATGTGAGGGCGCGAATCGGCAAAGCGAGGGCTGCATTTCTACATTTGAAAAATATCTGGAACTCCAAACAACTTTCAACCAAAACCAAAATCACAATTTTCAATACAAATGTCAAGAAACTTGGAGAACTACGAAAGGCATCATCCAGTGTTTATGAACAGAACAGCATTAAAATTTTAATTGAACGTTCAAGGTGCATCAAAGAAGTTGTGCTTCTAGATAGTGTATGGAGATATTAACATGCAATCATCTTTTTCTACGGTTACGATGACACTTGATATTGAATCAATCAGAAGATCATACAAGCTAATAGTGGTGATATATCTACTGATTTGATTTCTAACTGCTTGTAGACATTGAACTGACCATTTAACAATGACATCATATAGTCAGTTGTTCATATCTAGTATAGGACATAGAGGTAATTCTTCTTTCTTATGTACTTTAGTGGAGAGGCAAGATTTAGACGTAAGATAATGGTTCCAATTGGTCTAAGTCTTTCTACCTCCACTGAAAATCAATTCATCTTTCCATTTCTCAAGAATTTTAATCGATTTCTGCTCATTTACATTTAACTATTAATACATGAATAGTTCATTGTTAGACTACCACTAGAAACCTGAAAGCATTAGATGGCCGTTTCATTCTGGTATGGGACTCATTGGCAGTAAGTATCCACGACTCCTGGTACTCGCAGGATTCGAACCCTGAGACAGCATCCAACGAGCTTAATGTCCTAATCTGATCATTAACCCGTTTGTCTTTGACAGTTACTGCCTACACTTGACAGGGTTCAACTCCACTGGTCACATATTCTCACTTAGTTACTAGTGAGCAAAGCAGGAGTTGTGGATACACACTGTTGATGAGCCCCATACCAGGACGAAACGACCATCCAGTACTCTCAGGTTACTAATGGTGATCTGACAGTGATTGATTCATTATTTCAGTGATTACTGATGGTGAAAAGTCATTTATAATAAATCGCATACTGCACACCATACTGAATACTATTCATGGGACTTTAATTTCTAAAGAATATCGTATTTTAAATAAATAGCACACTCAAAATCAAACATATGTTATCATGACTAATTATTATACTGAATTAAAACGGAAGTAATTAAAAATCAGAGGATGAAAGAATGTAATTTTATTTTCTTTCCCATCCCATCATTTTACAAAGACCCAATCAGAATACATGAACAAGCATTGATGTATAAACTTAGTTTTCTGAACAAAAACTCACATTAGTTAAATGAATAACAAGATCACAATGCACCATCAATAAGAAATATGTCAATGCATATTTATATTTTGGGGCACAGTTTTGGAGGTTTGCGTTTTCACACATTTGAAATTATCAATCAATCAATCATTGTTAGACCACCATTAGAAACCTGGAAGCACTGCAAGACGGCCGTTTCGTCCCACTATGGGACTCATCTGTGGCAGTGCACATCCACAACTCCTGCTCCTCGCAGGATTCGAACCCATGACCTTTGGCAATGTAGGCCAACGCCTTATCATCGGACCACTGAGTCAGCATCCGACGGTGTTAATGTCTAACTCTGATTGATCTAGGGATTTTGTCTTTGGTAGTTACTGCCTACACCCGACAGGGTTGAACTCCATTGGTCACGTCTTCTCAACTACAACTCTGAGAATTTCCTCACGAAGCTAGTCACTAGTGAGCACTGTTATGATATTTTGGGGCACAGTTTTGGAGGTTTGCAGTAACTACCAAAGACAAATGGGTGAGGTCGCACAAAATCCTTAGATAAATCAGAGTTAGACATTGATGCCGTTGGATGACGGCCTAGTGGTCCGATGGTAAGGCGTTCGCCTACAATGCCGAGAGACCCGGGTTTGAATCCTGCGAGCAGCAGGAGTTGTGGATGTGCACTGCCACAGATGAGTCCCGTAGTGGGACGAAACGGCCGTCTTGCAGTGCTTCAAGGTTTCTAATGGTGGTCTAACAATGATTGATTAATGATTTCAAATTTGTAAAAATGTATATCTAACTAGGATTTTAAGAAACTGGCTTTTATAATTTGTTAGCAGAATAAAGGCAATGATAACAATTAATCAGTCCAGTGAGGGCTTACAGCTGCGAAAATATTAGAATCCCATCAACCAACATCAAAAATCTAAACACTGATGGTCTAAAAGATGATTCCCAAAGGTTACTGTATTTTTACACATTTGAAATCATCAGTCAATAATTGTTAGACCACCATTAAAAACCTGGAAGCACTGGACGCCCGTTTCGTCCTCGTATGGGACTCCTCAGCAGTGCGCATCCACGACTCCTGCTCCTCGCAGGATTCGGACCCGGGACCTTAGGCACTGTAGGCGAACGCCTTACCATCGGACCACTGGGCCGGCATCCAACGGTGTTTGTTTTTATACACTGATCTTAATAAATGAAATGGTATCTTTGATTAGTAGACACTACTTCTGTTATTATAGTAGGAAATCCATAGTGTTAAAAACCACTAACTTGTTTAACAAGAAAATCTTGTGTTTCATAGAGAGGATGAAATTCACTAACCATGAACTTTTATGATGAATATTGTATTCTCAAGGTATCTATCTCATTGACAAATACGTCCCGATAGCTTATTACATAATATAACCATTGGTGGTTATAGCGCTAATAGGTTGCACCACCTAAAATCTGTTCAACTTCTGAAAGTGAAGCGTAAAACCAAAATACACTAGTCTATCATATAAATTATGTGAAAGTTTACAACTGATTCACTTCAACTGTTCATCTTCATTGGGTTGATCTAGATAAGCATTAAAAAAAGCCTAATTAGTAATTACGGATAACTTAAATGCATTACTTAAATATTAGTTTAAGTAGTTAAAGTTTAATCATCTCATTTCATCACATCATAACAGTTTACATTATGACATGACCTGGAACCAAATGGATAACTAATTTGAGACTTATTAGCATTTCATGTTGAAAAACTCGCTTAGTATTGAAGTGAGAATCTACAAGCCTCTAAACAGTTATTTGCCTTTCAGACCACTAAGTTGGCTTCTGAATTAACAATAAAACTGAACGTTATCATGAAAGACGATTCAGGATTTATGTTTCTCTTAAAGTACTATGCCTAGAGTGATGATGTAAATATCGATGAAAACTGCGGAAATTTCAGAACAGTATTGGTTATTTTCAATGAATGGAAAGTTTAGCACTACTGTTTGGTGATGAAATGTATTTCATTTGAAGATAATCTTTTATAACTGATTCTTTGGCATTATTCTGTAAAGTGATCAACAGATCATAACCAGAACTAAGACTACGATAGAGTTAGATTTATCCGTGCTTCTTTACTTTTTAAAATTCTAACTGTCAAGTTGCTCTGTAGCTTCTCAATCAATGTAGGCCCACCAACAATTGAAGTGACTAGTATGGCCCATCAGCAAAGCAGTGGGACTAGATAAAGAAAGCAGACGTGGAAGCAACTGCAAAAATACTTCACATTCTATTCAACAACATTTGGGATGAAGAACAAGTACCAACAGACAGGACAGAAGGATAGCTCATGAAAATACCAATGAAAAGCGATCTCAGCAAGTGTGAGAACTACAGAGGCATCACTCTTCTCTCAATACCAGGCAAAGTCTTCAACCGGGTACTGGTCAACAGAATGAAGGACTTCGCAGACGACCCAGCTTCGAGGTCAGCAGGTTGGATTTCACAAGGATCAATCGTGAAATGGCAAAATCGCATCATTATGGATCATTGTGGAAGAATCAATTGGATGGAACTCACCTATTGAAGCTCCGTTCATTCTAGCCAGTTTATTTTAATGTTTTCTATCGTTTGACATCAACAACAGCTCTACTGCAATTTTCCAGATATGATTTAACCGACCCGAAAGACTAAATACGTTTGCCTGTTTCAATAGGAAAAAAGGGGTAGCAGCTTCATCCCTATTTCAAATACTCCATTTTCGAAACTGTCTGAAGCTGTAAAACCCAAGTCCAGGACTACTTGCTGATTACTTCAAACCACTTTACAAAGTAATCAATCATTTGAGATAATTGTATTACCAGTAAACGAAATTGGTAAAACCTAGCGATTACTATTTTACAACTGTTTACAGTTGTTGGCGTCGCAGTTAATCGAGAGTGTGCCTGCCGCCGTGTCCCAGCAGCGGGAACTAGTAAACGCTACACATTGGATAGATGCCGTATTCATTCCAGACCAGTGGGCAAGAACAATGACCGAAGTGGTAATCCGGCATATTGTAGCGTGTCACGGAATACGGAAGGTGATACTAACTGACCAGGGTCCCTGTTTTGAAAGTGACCAGATTAAAGTCCGTCTAAAGCAGTTTGGCATCAAGAGGATACGAACTACACCGTATCATCCGCAGGTGAACGGGCTTACAGAGAGAAACAGCCGAACGTTAAAGGAATGGTTAGCATCTAAAGGAAGACATTGGGAGAAAGAGTTACCACTGATTTTGCTGATCCCAAAGTATGAAGGACCGTACGTTATCACGGAGAGACGCGGCGCGGTTTACACGATCCGGAGAGAAGACAAGTAGAAGCGCGTAAATGCCAGTCAACTGCAGAGATGGTTTCAAGATTATCAAGTGTATGAGTAACAAAAAGCACCAAAGATGACAACGGTACGGCAATCGGAAAGACTACGACGACAGCTTATTAAAAGGGGGGACGAGTGTGGTGCGCGCTACTTATTAGTAGTATATGACTCGAGTGTAAACGTAATGTCCGGTAGCAGAAGAGGGTGGGGGAAGATCAAGAGAAAGGAAGAGTGGGAACACAATGGAATTTGTATGAAACGCATGAATAGTGACAATGGATTGATGATGGATTGAAGATTTGCAAATTAACCGTTTACGATATGGTTTTCTCATTTTACTGAGTAACTCTGTAATTTTCGTTAAATACAATTCGGTTGCCCTCATCTGTGTTCACTGTAAACCATTTAATGAATATCATCGATATAAAGTATATATTTGATTTAAATTTTACAATTTTGCGGACCAATTCATTTAAACACACTTAAATCAAAATGATAAAAATCAATATTCACTGAGTCATATATATGTATTGTGAGCTCTTGATCATGCATGATTCATGATCTCGTCGAAACATAACTCTCAGCAATCACTTAAATCGATAGTCTTATTTTTGTATGTAAAACGAAATATGTACAGTTCATTTCAGTCTACTTGGAAAACGATACTCTTCTACATTCGTCGATAAGTCATCTATTGAATTTTCAGACAATAAAATAAACTATTTTTGATTGTGGTAAATTATATTTTCTTTTTTGCTTATTGAAACCAAATTCTGGTTGCACACATTAATACGCGCTGTTTAAAAATGATACTATTCTTAGATTTTTATTCTTATCATCATTTTAAATTCGTCAAAAAACAAAAAAAAATAATAATAACTATTGTAAACTTTCAAAACGTGCTTCAAAAAAACTTTATTGATTATTGATTTTTATTGACCAATCAATGATTAGTGCTCATCTGATTGGTCAGTATGAATTTACTTATATTGTCAATTGCTTTTTTGAAAAAAATACTTTTACATATTATTCATCTTACTTGAACACACACATGTGTGTGTAATGATTGTGCTTAAGCTTAATATCAATATCAATTGGATTTATGATACCGAATGTTGATGATATACATACAATCCATACTCTATTTTTTTTCATATTATTTGCCATCAGTGGATAAATTAACTATTGGGTTATTCTTTGAATAAATAAGTAAGTTTACAAAGAAAAGCTTATTTTACATTAGTTTTGGATGAAGTAACATTTATTTTGTAGGTTTCTGTATCATTAATCATCTAAAATCATCAATCAATCATTGTTAGACCACCACCATTAGATACCTGGAAGCACTGCAAGACGGCCGTTTCGTCCTGGCATGGGACTACTCATCAGCAGTGCGCATCCACGACTCCTGCTCCTCGCAGGATTCGAACATGGGACCTTCGGCAATGTAGGCGAACGCCTTATCATCGGACCACTGGGCGGGTATTCAACGGTGTTAATGTCTAACTCTGATTGATCTAGGGATTTTGCGTGACCTCACCCATTTGTCTGCCCCAAAATAATTACTCATCATAATATTTCAAATACACACATATATGTGTTGCATCTAGACTACTTTAAATGAAAATGATCGTTCTAGACCAATTCTTATCTTTCTTTGTTCTTTCATCATGACTGATTAACAGAATCGCTAGATTTTTGCATAAAAATGCTTGAGAAAAATGAATTTTAATTAATAAATACTTGTATTATAACAAGTAATATAATGTAATTTTATCAGAATAATTATTCTCTTTAACAATGTGTGGGCGAAATTCGTCAAACAACATGACCTTGTAAAGTGATATTATCAGTTTATTACTAATTAGTTAATTAGAAAAAATATTTCGTGTCTAATACACTCGGTTTTTTTGACTGTTTCGGAGTGTTTAGTTGATCGAGAACCAAAATGCGATTCACTAAGTTACCTGTTAGTTTATGATATATTTGTGGTGCGCGCTACTTATAAGTAGTATATGACGCGAGTGAAAACGTAATGTCTGGCAGCAGATGGGGGAAGATCAAGAAAGGAAGGAAGAGTGGGAACACAATGGAATTTGTATGAAACGCATGAATAGTGAAATGTCAGACAATGGATTGATGATGATGGACTGAAGATTTGCAAATGAACGATTTACGATATGGTTTTCTGATTTTACTGAGTAACTCTGTAATTTTCGTTAAATACAATTCGGTTGCCCTCACCTGTGTTCTCCTTCACTACCTATTTACTGAACATTGCATCCGCTCTCTTTGTGTTTTCTGAAATTCTAAATTCTTCATCACCACGAGCTTTCTCTTTCTGAATTTTATTTCATTAAATTATACTTCTTGAATAATTTCTTTGAAACCCTAATCTCCTCCATTACCGTTAATACTTCTATTATCGCTACCACTATGGGATTTGTATGGACAATTCCTAATGTAGTATGTAACTAACTGACTGACTGAACATTGCACTCAAAATTAAACTACTCTCAGGTGAAACTTTTCAAAAAAATAGTTTGATCACCTAACAACACAGTGAAGGAAATTAGACTTCTCTTATGAAATAATATCAGTTTGAGTTTCACTGGTGCATGAGCATTCATTCAAACTATTGTAGTGAACGAGAACACAGGTGAGGGCAACCGGACTGTATTTAGCGAAAATTACAGAGTTACTCAGTAAAATAGGAAAACCATATCGTAAACGGTTAATTTGCAAATCTTCAATCCATCATCAATCCATTGTCTGACATTTCACTGTTCATGCATTTCATACAAATGTGTTCTAACTCTTCCTTTCCTGATCTTCTCCCCCATCTTCTGCTGCCAGATATTACGTTTACACTCGCATCATATACTACTTATAAGTAGCTCACACCACACTATTACCTAGTCATAATCTCATTTCTATATCCAAACTCATATAAATACTATATTGAAAGTGTAAAGATATCAATGACAAAGGTACTACTACATCACTTTACAAAAAATTCATCATTTATAACCCATGATGTTGTCAGATTCTAAAAATTTATCGATACAAATAATTTTTTAATAATCAGAGAAAATGTTTGAAATTTCATTTAAAAAAATACTTGAATTTACGATGATGTAGTGTAGTATGTAACCAATATCATGTGATTTCTTTTTCGTTTTTTTAATGATGTATCCACAATGACAAGATTTTGCATTAAAACGTTTGCAAATATCTTTCATTTTTTTCTCTCATGAGTAAATTCTCAACTAGTTTTAGTTTGAATATAAGATGTGTTTTATTATACAACTATTTCTTAGGGCGTATTTATATGTTGTATTTTAAACTGTTTTTGTTATGTTGTGATGTTTATGTGATGTGTGATCGCTTAAAATAAAAAAAATACTGTAGTACCACTTGGACGACGAAAAATTTATATTTCCTGTGTGTTTACAAGAAAAAACCTTAGTTCACAATAAGAAAAGAATTAAAACGAAGTTTTTACTTTTGAATTTACAAATCTAATCTTTCTTGATATTATTATTTATTTAAACCAAGGAAAAATTAAAACATTCAATCTATTGAACATTGAATTGTGTGTCGTTTTTCTGTCAACACTAACACATGATCAATGTCAAATAATAATAATAATATTGATGATAATAATATTGTGTAGAAATTTCAAACGGTACATTTACCAGCAAACATTGAACTATTGAAAAATATCAACTTTTTTGAAAGAATTTTCGATGGTTGATTCAATAATCTAGATATATCAATAGATCAATAGATGAAGTATTGAAACATCATCATTTGAGGTGGTTGGGACATGAGTTACGCATGGCTAACCATCGACTGCCTCAAAGAGCTATGTTTTGTGGTGTAGGAATAGGTTGGAAGAAGGTTAGGGGCGGCCAGACCAAAACCTGGCAGAAATCTATGAAGTCACTGACAAGTGGACTGAGTCATGCTAATAGATGTAGACTACCTGGTTGAGGTCTGCGAGACGAAAGTCACCGATGGTTAGAGACCTTGAACAACGACATGGCTCAAAATCGTTTGCAATGGCGCAAGTGCATCCATTCGTTGTGCTCTCTCAAATCCTAATCTTATGGAATCGTCAACACCTCTACCTTTGCCTTTCTAGTCTTATCTCACTGAATTATACTTCTTGAATAATATCTTCAAACCCTAGTCTTCTTCATTACCATTAATACCTCTACTATCTTTATCACTATGGGATTTGATTTGACATTTGCGTCTCTGTGCTAATGTGGTGGTATGGCAACATGAACTTATGTACATACGTACGAAGTTCTACGTTGCAAATGACTGACTGACTGAATAGTCAGAACTGATCAAAGATTGGTAAAGTTGTCCCAACTACTTACTAATTACTCAAACAATTAGAAAGTATTGAATGGATCCGATAAGATGGATCAAACTGACTAGGAGGGTTCTTCTTCAAGGTACAAAGTGGAGAAATAAGAAGTAAACCCGAAAATTGACGATTCTCTTACAAAAATAAAATACCCTTCAATTCAAGTATTTCATTTTAAAATTAGGTGATTTTGTCGAATAGCCAAGTTAATTATTTTGACTTTAGTGTATTCAATAATATTTCCAGATTGCACCAGTAAAATCTCATATATTGTCCCCTCAAAATTCTAAATCATAATTCCCCAGATTTGTGTGAAGTTTATCATGTACTTACTTGTAAATGAGTCAAATCACTGGATAATTACGTTTCGATTAAAGATTGACACTTATTGATAGACATCCGAGCATAATGAATCCATCAGATCAGGAGTTAGTTCATTCTTCAAAAGAAAACCCCGCCTCAAGTAACTGTTCACTGTTAATTTATGACAGATCATTCAACCAACTCCTGTAAGTCAATAAAGAAATTATTCATTTTGTAATATAGTATTCCAAACTTATCACACTGACTGGAATGATGACATTGAAAATACCAGTTTCTCTTTTCAGATTTAGAGTAATCCATACCACTGAGTATCACTCAGACTAAAAAACTCACTTTTAAAATGGTTTCCCCTTTGACTTCCTAAATGTTGATTGAATACTATCCTATCAGAGATCAAACACAGCAGCAACACAACACACACACGCCTGACCGAGGGTCGGCTTCTTATTATAGTGAGACAGTCGGCTAGCTTCTGCAGCAATACGTTCGAAAATGTTATTCACGAATGAGTTTATGATTGACATTGCCTTTGATGAGATACCCGTGTCAGGGTGGACTTGACGGAGCATAGCTCTCCTTCCTTCTTCTCTTCTTATTCTTCTTATCAACCTTTGACAATTTCACCTTTGAGGCTTTCTTTACGGCCTTACCAGACACAACTTTAGGAGGCATTGTTCTGTAGACAAATGCTCGTCCAGTGCCCTGCAATCTCTCTCTCTCTCTCTCTCCTGATCTCGGCCAAATTATTTATAAACATAACTATGCTTATATTTAATTTGACTATGACATTTATTCTCTTTGGAAAGTACTTTAACATACATTGTAATTGATTTTTTTTTAAAAAAAATTCTATTTATTACCTAAAACAAACCACTGGATACTAATCATCATTAGAAAAATAAACAACAGCCAGTGAAAAAACACATGACAGTTAACACTTTTTAGTAAACATAATATTGTTTATTTTTTTAAATAAAATTTACAAGAAAAAAATGAAGAAACCTTATTAGTTTTACTGTTTATTACTAGTCTGAATAATGTAAAACAAACAATTACACTTATACTTAGTACACTTATCGATCTGATCATATATATATATATATATATATATATATATATATATATATATATATAATATATGACGTAAATAGACTTAGATATAAATATGTCGAGAGAGAGAGAGTAATGGAGCTAAAAATACACATCTTTTCTAGTAAATTACATAATACACAATGAACTACGACGGGTTGGTATGAAATAATTTTGTCAACAATCGAATTGTTAAGTGTACTAACATACTTTGATTATTATTATTATTGATGATGATCCGAGAAAGAACAGCATTGGATGGATATGAAACACGTAAAGCTGATGTTAAGATGAACAATTACTGAAACAGTTCTCCCCACCAAGTAGATGACTTACTTACTTACTTACTTACTTACTTACTTACTTACTTATGCACTTATGCACTTATGCACTTACTTACGCCTGTTACCCACAATGGAGCATAGGGCGCCAACCAGTTTTCCCCAACCAACTCTGTCCTAAGCTTTCCTCTCCAGTTCTGCCCAATTTTTGTTCATTCTTCTCATATCTTTCTCTATTTCTCTGTGTAATGTGTTCCTAGGCCTTCCTCTTTTACTTTTGCCTTGAGGGTTCAATGTGAGGCCTTGTCTCGTGACGCAGTTAGGTGCTTTTCGTAGTGTATGTGTCCTATCCACTAACTCCACCACTTGTTCCTGATTTCCTCCTCCACTGGAATCTGGTTTGTTCTCTCCCACAGTACGTTGTTGCTGATGGTGTCTGGTCAACGAATTAGAAGTATTTTGTGTAGACAACTGTTAATAAACACTTGTATCTTCTGGATGATGTAGATTGACATTGAAAAATAAAAGGAAAATGGCTAGTTGAAAGAATGATTTATTTTAACAAATTGTTACTTATAAATAAATTTTTCTTTCACGAGATAAACATGGTTACATTCAACGTAAGATATGAAAGATGTTAGAGTATAAGTTTTTATGGTTTCCATTCATTTGTCCAATGAAGACAGGATGAGAAGTTGCATTTATTGGTCGATTTTATTCATGCCCATAAAATCTTAAATTTGTTTAACCCTTCTAAATTCCAAAGTATGCATTTCGATCAGGTGAGAAATGAATCCAGCAACTAATATTCTTTCTATGACATAAAAAAACGTAACATCTTAATTTTTTTCACTCTAAACTATAACGACTGAAACCATTGTAACTAACCAAACATAAAGGACAAAAGAAGGCTCTCAATCGTGTGAAACTGTTAAGTCAGCAGAAAACCCTTAACCTAGATCCACTGCCGATTGGTATTCATCAGCCAGATGCATTCCAGCACTCATCACGGAACAGAACTACATTACTAAAATAGATTGATTACTGAAACATTCACTTAGTCATAAACTGATAAATCAATTTTACAACTACTGAACTCAAACAATCAATGCGTATTTCATTTTTAAATCGTAAAAACAGCAGAATAAAACCTTAAAGAAACAATCTTCATCAGCATCTTATTGACAAGAATCATTACATTGCTTGATTCGATTACGCTTTAAGTAGTTTACACGAAAAAAATAAACAAGCAAACAATCAGGTCAAATATCTGGTTTGATGTTTCTTTTCTGATTTCTTACTTTATTTATAAGGACAGCAAACAATTGAAAGTTTATGAATTTACCTTTTAATCAATTAGTTTGATATGCTCATTTAATTTTTCTGACGAAAAATTTCAATGATATTAAGTTAAATATTTAACTAAACCAAATACATAAAGAAGTATATGTCTGCCGTAAAAAAGAAGTCTGTGGTTTCGACCGCCCACAAGAAGGCTTTATTTATGAAGTTACAGTTCAACGGAGATGTGGCCTGCGATACTCTGCAGGACAGATTAATAAGAGTAATCAATAGAACATTCAACGCTGCCAAACTTGCATTGACATTCTCTTGTCGACCAGTGATGTCTACCTGAGTGAAGGATAAGTTACCTGAGTTGACCTCCTCTATGTGCATTTACAAATTTAGCTGCTCCTGAGAAGATAGCTATATTGGGCGCACTTCCAGGCAACTTACCCAACGAATGAGTGAACATCTCCCAGCATGGTTTACGAAGGGTCAGTCAAAAATAATACGCAGTTCTATCTTAGCACACCTGGTAGATAGTGGTCACATTGTAGATAAATCTAGATCTTTTCGGGTGATCTATCGTATACCTCCATCATTTCCGAACGGAGTTCGATCCCGTCTCCTACACATTGCAGAAGCCATAGGAATACGTACATTCAACCCTAATTTATGTGTTCAGAAGAAATTCGTGACACCCCTATCTCTTCCGTGGCCGGATATGACGATTGACATTATATTTTTTAATTTTTACTTTTACATATTTGCTTATTACGTAATGGTTTTGATGTTTTTAGTGATAATTTGAAGTCTATTCATCCACGTTTGACCTACTATTGACAAAACATTGAAACCATGAATCGATCAATGTTAGACCATCATTAGAAACCTGGAAGCACTGGACGGTCGTTTCGTCCTCGTATGGGAATCATCATCAGTGCGCATCCACGACTCCTGCACCCCGCAGGATTCGAACGGTTAGGGCATTCGCGCACAATACCGAAGGTCCTGGGTAACGGCCGTCCAGTGCTTCCAGGTTTCTAATGGTGGTCTAACATTGATCGATTCATGCTTTCAATATATATATATATATATATATAGTGTCTTCTGGTTGAACAGCCGGAATTTCGAACTAACGAATTTGTCTGATTCGAAATGTTACTCAGTCAAACAGTCAGGTGTGATCACATTTTGTCCTGCGCCAGATATCACTAACAGATAAACATTATTAATACTATCTAATTCATTAGTGAAGCCAGTTTTTCATTGTCATCAATGAAAAATTATTAAAAATCTAAGCATTCAATTACAAGGTCATGAAGGATATAGGAATATTGGCGTATTCACAAGACACAGGATCTCTTTTTAAAAAAAGTCTTTTAGTTCATAAATAAAGACTGATGGAAATCGATGTAATGATCATTCGAAAAGCCAGGTCCATTAGCTTTTTTTTCAAGCCTATCAAAATTAACACTGTTAAATAACTCAAAGACACTTAAATGAATTCTTCGATTGAGCATTTTTACGCATGAAGAAACAAATACCTCTGAATGATCTTGAAGAAAAATTCATTTTTGGAAACAGATGGATGTCTATCAAGGTCACTTAAGAGTGGTTGGTATCTGTATAAGTTAATTTTATCCGCTAAACAAGTGAATTCTAGTCTGACAGTAATCTAGGATAAAGTCTACAAGTGGAACTGACTAATTTCTGTTTACAAAATGCTTATATTTTCTAGTCTTAAGAAACACAGATATTTGGAGATCATTTTCAATGTTTAGTGCAAATCTATACTGAATTCCTATTAGAAGCACTAAGATACACCATAAAAATGTTATCCAACATAAAATATTCCAAAATATATGTGCATGTAGTAATTTGTGATAATAAAATGTAACAACATTAATATATATCATAAATATGATATTAAAAACGAGGTGATCAAGAACCCCGACTACTTCGACGAGCGATGTTTTGTGATGTCGGAGTAGTTAGGAAGAAAGATAGGGGCAACCAAAACAAAACATGGCAGAAATCCATGAAGTCACTACTGATAAGTAAACTGAGTCATGTTGGTAGATGTAGGCTACCTGGTTGAGGTCCACTAGACGAAAGTCACCAATGGTTAGAGGAGACCTTGAATAACATGGCTAAAAATCGTTTGCAATGGCGCAGGTGCATTCATTTTTTGTGTTCTCTCGAATTATAACCTCATGAATTCCTGATCATCTTTATCTTTCTCTTTCTAACTTTGTATCACTGAACTTTACTTCTCGAATCATATCTTCGAACCCTAATCTTCTCGATTAGCAGTAATTCTTCTACTATCTCTACCACTATGTGGTTTGAACTGACAGTTGCACCTTTGTGTTGATGCGGTATGGCAACCTGAACTTATACTCATTTACGAAGTTCTTCGTTGTGGCTAACTGATTGACTGATTGACATCGAAAACCCAGTGGTTGTAGTGTGGTTTTATTAAAAAAAATTCTGTTGTAAAATTAACTTTTTGTCAGATTTATTTCAAAAAGATGACCGCTTAATCTTAAGTAGAATTATGGTTAGACACTTTATACATATAAAACGTTCCATATTCCATGCGTTTGATAAGGAAAAATAATTATAACCTAACGGCTAAGATATATGTAATATAGTTATGATCATATTTTCATGAGGAATAACTGGTTAAAAGTAAAAACACTAGTTCTGTATGTGTTCATACTCATGCACCACTGTTCAGGCATGAGAAATACAAAACATTAATTTACTGCAACTGATTGACAGAGTCATAAAAGGAAACAAAACGTATTTTATTCAGTACATAGTCATGAGGATTGCTGTTTAACATGGAAATCGTGAACCAATCATTGTTAGATCACTATGAGAAACCTGGAAGCACTGAACGGCCATTTCGTCTTAGTGTGGGACTCGTCAACATTTCAAATCCATGGTCATCCGTCGTGGAAGTCGAATCTGACACCTTCCGAGTCGTGCGCGGATGCATGACCTATGGACCACTAAGACGGTATTCAACGGTTTAATTGTCCAAGGTTCTGTGCAACCTCATACACTGTCTTCGGTAGTTGATGCCTACATCCGACAGTGGTGATCTCCACTGGTCACGCCGTCCAGTGATTCCACGTTTCTGATGGTGGTCATGATTTCAACGATTAAAAATGGGTTTTTTTGTGTTAATTAGATTGCATTTTTTTAACACTGTCATATTTTTTTATTCTAACTCATTGAAATTCATCTAAATTATTGTCAGTTAAATCCTACTGATCTGTGGTTATTCATGTGAAATATAAATCATGAATCGATCAATGTTAGACCACCATTATAAACCTGGAAGCACTGGACGGCCGTCTCGTCCTGGTATGGGACTCCTGTTCGGGTATAGAAAGTAACTACCGAAGATAGTGTATGAGGTTGCGCAACTCCGTGAATTTGATCAAGTTAGACATTAACACCGTTAAATACCGGCTCAGTGGTCCGATGGTTAGGCGTTCACGCACAATACCGAAGGTCCTGTGTTCGAATCCTGTGGGGTGCAGGAGTCGTGGATGAATATGCTTAGACACAAATGATATTGAAAATAAAATCCAAAGTCTTTAAAAGATCTCAGAAACTTTAAGAAATGAACTCATAATATTATTTACTATAAACAGGATAAAATATGCTCGCTTGAAGGGGATCACTTATTTACTTACTTACTAACGGCTGTCACCCACGATGGAGCATAGTCCGCCGACTAGTTTTTTCGAACCTACTCTGTCCTGGGCTTCCCCTTCCCAGTTACGTTCAATTCCTATTCATCCATTTGATATCGTTCTCTATTTCTCGGTGTAATGTGTTCCTTGGCTTTCCTCGTTTGCTTTGACCTTGAGGGTTCCATGTGAAGGCTTGACTTCTAACGCAGTTTGGTGCTTTGCGCGATATGTGTCCTAGCCACTTCCACTTCACTGTTCTCTGAAAAAAAACTAATATTTTAAATGACAACAATCGACTATGCTTATCAATCTTTTTTCATAGGAAAGAATCAAGTGTACAGTTCAATAAAACAGTTAGTTTTGTTGTTGACTGAACACTGTAATGACTTGTAACAAGACTAATCTATCACTGTTGTGATTTCAACTAAATACTGATTATTTCTACTTGTACTCTCTATTTACTATGATTTCGAAATAACTGATATTCGCTATTTATAGCATCAAAACATGACTGTTAGGCAGTGTTACAAGGAAGAAAGTAAGACACTCATAACTAACTGAATGACAGCCACAGTAGTAATAGTAGTAGTAGTAGTAGTAGTGGTAGTAGTAGTAGCATTCGGAGTAGTAGTAGTAGTCGGAGTAGTAGTTGTAGTAGTAATAGTAGTAGTAGTGTGGTGCGCGCTACTTATAAGTAGTATATGACGCGAGTGTCAACGTAATGTCTGGCAGCAGAAGATGGGGAAAGATCAAGAAAGGAAGAGTGAGAACACAATGGAATTTGTATGAAACACATGAATAAGTGAAATGTCAGACAATGGATTGATGATGGATTGAAGATTTGCAAATGAACGATTTACGATATGGTTTTCCTATCTTACTACTGAGTAACTCTGTAATTTGCGATAAATACAATTCGGTTGCCCTCACTTGTGCTCTCCTTCCCTACACTACTATTGCACAGTATATATGCTGACCTGTTTAACTGCTCTGTATTCATACAAATGATTTTGAACAGTAGAAAGATGATTTATTTTTCTGTCTCGTTTGTTGTTAGTTCATCAAAACACCACTGAGTTATATCAGATTTGCTTTGATCCAGACTATTTTCCAAACATACAAAAAGTTGTCTCATTTTCTGACCATGTTCAGTGACTGTCAAAGATTTGATCAACAGTGTACAGATGATATCAGCATACATGTCCACTAGGTTGTATCATATAACTAGTGAAATGTAATTGTATAATACACACGGAATAATGCTTGATTTCCTTTTGATTTCATTCTTTGAAATATTTCTTTTCATGAAAATTTTTGTTCTTATCTATAAACTGATTAACAGATTATTGAATATAAAATATTTGAAAAATATTTTATTTCAACTGAGATTAGACTGGAAAGAGTTTTTTTGGGATTTATTTGACATTGAGGGGTTGTTGTGAAGATTGTTAAGTTTTATTTGTAACCATGAATAGATCAATGTTAGACCACCATTAGAAACCTGGAAGCATTGAAAGATGGCCGTTTCGTCCTGGTATGGGACTCATCAGCAGCGCGCACCCACGATTCTTGCACCCCGCAGGATTCGAACCCAAGACCTTCGGTACTGTAGGCGGACGCCCTAACCATTAGACCACTGAGCCGGTATCTAACGGTGTTAATGTCTAACTTGACACATAAAATATTATAACCTTAACTTTATAGAAGTGATCACTGCAATTAATTCGATGTCCTATGTTTTTGAATATTTCGTATAAAAGGATTGTTAAATCATAATCGGACGTTTAGAAATAAACAAGACTGAGTTTATTAATGTATGTGTCTAGAATTCGATTGAAATTGGCTGTTAACTAACAATATGAAACCAGTTTCGTTCTCTGACATTATTTTGTGTTGTCACTCTTTGTGTATATCGAAGCATTCGTCTATAGTATATATAT
Source organism: Schistosoma turkestanicum (assembly GCA_944470395.2). Taxonomy (NCBI): domain Eukaryota; kingdom Metazoa; phylum Platyhelminthes; class Trematoda; order Strigeidida; family Schistosomatidae; genus Schistosoma; species Schistosoma turkestanicum. Next base: position 1,994,240 of record OX103977.1, read on the forward strand.
ATATATATATATATATATATATATATATATCAGTAATCATTCACCGTAGAAAAGATATAACTTCTTTGATTTCCAATAACGGTAAGCATTGAAATCTAAGCAGGTGCGAATTTTGCGCTATATAGTAGGACTTATCATTTCGATGTACCAGAAGTGAGTTTACAAATAGTAAGTGCTTGACAGTATTAACGTTACAAAGAGTTGATAATCTAGTTAGAGCTCAGAGAGATTTTAATTGTTCTCTGTCCATGATAACATAATAGACTAAAAATTTTTGAATCTCTACTATTGCTACTAACTTCGTGTTGATTTCTTTTAAGTTACTTTTGGATTTTAGATTTTTTTTCGTATTTCTGTTATTCTCGTCACTTGATATGCTTGAAACTATTTACGAGTTCACCTTAGTCGGTAAATGAGAGCGAAGACAAATGGTCCAGTGACACGATAGGCTACTCTGATTCGAGAATCCCAAGGCCCCACTAACGATAACAAAAGGTCTTGATATAGCGTAGGAAGTTTATCCTACATGCACCCAGACAATATGAGGTTTTGTACAGAAGAAGAAGTGGAGCACACCACTTTACAGACAACGCATATTTATACAGTTAGGTCAACCATGAATACTAACCAATAGGAAAGAACATTTTAAAAAAATATGTGAACTTGATAGTTTAGGACGACCTTAAATATTGACCAATAGGAATTAGACCTACAAAATAATTTCTTTAAAAAAATTTGATGAATATCCTAACCATTTCTCACATTATTGTGATTACAACAGAATAAAAAAAGGTAATAAAGATCGTTTTATTACCATTCTGTCAGTAATATCTCTGATATACCGTCAACTACTTGAACCCTAACCACAATAGGTAACTTTATCGCCTTTGTTTCAATGGAAATCCATATTTGAAAGGCATCGGGGAGTAATCTATCATCTTTTGATGAAAGAATTATTGTAGGATCAAACTTTTATCATAAGTAATATGAATTCATTAGCATATATTGTCTGTCCACATATTGGAGTGTGATCACTTCAAACAGACCACAACAAGTTTACAGAATTTAATTTTACACATCATAAACATTGACTATAACGAAATAGTGAATTAATCTCATAACTTGTCATTTGTTACTTCATACTGAACCTGTATGAACCTGTTTGACTATTAAGTCATGTCATTCAATTTCTAATTCTATTGTAAAAACAACTGTGTGTTCATCATGTTCACAACTAAGTAAATGATTAATAAAGTTGTATATTAAATTCCTGTCACTTCTACTTACTTACTTTACTTACTTACGCCTGTTACCCACAACGGAGCATAGGCCGCCCACCAGTTCCCTCCAACCAACTCTGTCCTAAGCTTCCCTCTCCAGTTCTGTTCAAATTTTGTTCATTTCTCTCATGTCTTTCTCTATTTCTCGGAGTAATGTGTTCCTTGGCCTTCCTCTTTTCCTTTGACTTTGAGGGTTCCAAGTGACGGCTTGTCTTGTGACGCAGTTCGGTGCTTTTCGTAATGTGTGTCCTATCCGCTTCCACCACTTCTTCCTGATTTCCTCCTCCACTGGAATCTGATTTGTTCTCTCCCAAAGTACGTTGGTGCTGATAGTGTCTGGTCAACGAATACGAAGTACTTTGTGAAGACAACTGTTAATAAACACTTGTATCTTCTGAATGATGGCTTTGGTAGTTCTCCAAGTTTCCGCTTCATACAGTAGAACTGTCTTCACATTTGTATTGAAAATCCTTATTTTGGTTTTGGTTGGTAGTTGTTTGGAGTTCCAGATATTTTTCAACTGTAGAAATGCAGTCCTTGCTTTGCCAATCCGCGCCCTCACATCTGCATCCGATCCACCTTTCTCGTCGATGAAGCAGCCCAGATATGTAAAGGTGTTAGCGTCCTCCAAGGCATCTTCCTTTATCAAGAGTGATTTGGTTGGTACATGTTGTGTTGCATCTGAGAATTTCGCTTTAACCTTTATGTATGTTGAGACCTACTGCTGCGGAGGCTGCTGCTACACTGGTCGTTTTCTCTTGCATTTGTTGTTGCGTGTGCGATAGAAGAGCCAGATCATCTGCGAAGTCCAGATCGTCCAGCTGCGTCCTAACTGTCCAGTTGATACCGTGCTTCCCTCCAGATATCGATGTCTTCATAATCCAGTCGATGACCAGGAGAGTCACTTCTACTTAGTTGAATAAATATTATCTTCAACTAAACTCAAAAATTAATGAATCCAATGATACCTTCAAAACGTAGGATGAGCGTTAAAAATTTTTTAACTATTTGTTCTATTGCTTATTACTGTTAAATTTTTTTGTTTCCTCGTGATACACAATTTGCCTCGTTTCTATATTAAATTAATCCTTATTTATGGGGTTTGTTGAGACTGAATAATTAGTTAGCTTTTGAAATCGTGAATCAATCAATGTTAGATCACCGTTAGAAACCTAGAAACACTTGACAGCTGTTTCATCCTAGTATGGGACTCGTCAACAGTGCTCACTGAAGACAGTGGATTAGGTTGCACAAGGTCATGAACTGATCGAAGTTAGACACTAACACCATTAGATACCCGCTTAATGGTCCAGAGATAAGGTATCCATGCACAAGACCGAAGGTCTTGAATCCGATTGTAAAGAGTATCAAGAGTCGCAGATGCGCACCACTGATGAGTCCCATACCATGACGAAACGGCCGTCCATGTTTATAATGGTAGTCAAACAGTAATCGATTCATGATATCGAAAAAAATCGATAATTTAACAATCAATTCTTGAGAAAATGAATGAATTATAAAAGTCAAAGTATTACTTGTAATGAGCTATAGCTCTGAATTTAATTTTACACTAAATTAATCTTGTTCATATTGTCAATATTTCAAGACGTAGTAATTTTCTTTTAACTTTTTCAAATTAACTAGTTACATCAAGTGGGGATTTAAATAGTCAATAACAATTCAATCTGGCCAACAAACAATAGTTACTGTCAATTTTTGGGGGCGTGAAAAACAGTATTTGGTCAACATCGGCAGTAGTAGTCGTAGGAGTATGACGGAGAAACCATTGAATGACAATAGTCGAAGAACAACTTATTCTTCTATTCAACAACATATTGAAAATTTAAATTTAAATCATTTGAATGAAGATGAACGTCAAAAAGTCTTAGCCGTTGTGAAAAAAGATTTCGAAGTACGTGCTAAAGAACGAGAAAGATTAAAGTAAGTATTTATTAAACTCTGAAAATGGTGGAAAAAATTTGTAACTCAGGTGGATGATTGTCGTGGTGTTTTTTTGCTCAGGTGGATGTTTTTGTGAAGTATTCGAATTTCTCCACGCTTGATCCGTAGCTTGTTCTGTTAAACTTAGTCTTGTCCGTAAACCTGTCGTGGTTTGCACCTTTGTTTTGATTGTATCCCCACTTTTGATCTGTTTCTTGATCCTGTGTCCCCTATGATTTTTCTGATCGGTTGATAAATTGGATCAATGTCGATGTGTTTGTTGATTGCTGATTGACCTGAGTACCAAGCTTCTAAAATTTCTTTAGTGTGCTTTGTCCCCCCCCCCCCCGCTATCCAGTATTTCCACATTGTCCCAATTGAATGTATGTCCATGATTGCACGTATGTATTTATATAAGCGAAGCGTTGTCGTGGCATTTGATTGATAATCAGTGTTCACGTAAACAAAGCTGAAGAGGCTGCCCTCTTTATCCTATAAAGTGTACTTCACATTCTGAAAAATTCATCAATCTATTAACACTTAGTATTCTTACAGACAATAATGTCAGTTACCAATAATCTAAGAATCTGTACAACTACGAACTGACTAACGTTTCCATAATATCAAATGGCAGAGTAATATATATATATATATATATATATACATATTGCAAAATGTGCTCACTAGTGACCAGCTTCGTGAGGAAATTCTGAGAGTCCTAGTGAGAAGACGTGACCAGTAGAGTTAAACCCTGTCGGGTGTAGGCAATAACCACCAATGACAAATTGGTGAGGTCGCACAAAATCTCTAGATTGATCAGAGTTAAACAATAATAATGTTGGATGCCGGCCTAGTTGTTCAGAAGTTGGTCGTTTGCTCACAAGATTGAAGGTCCTGTGTTCAAATCTTGCGAGGTGTGGGAGTCGTGGATGCGCAATGCTGATGATTCCCGCACCAGGACGAAACGGCCGTCTTCCAGTGCTTTCGGGTTTCTGATGTTGTTAGTCTAACAATGATTGACTGATGATTTCAAATGTGTAAAAACACTAATCTCTATAACTCTAATTGAAAATATATATATATATATATATATATATATATATATATATATATATATATATATATATATATATATATATATATATATATATATATATATATATATATGTTTATAGAAAGATGACAAAATGACAAAGGAAGAAAAACCAAATACCATCTACAAAATAAATTGCTCAGACTGAGAAAAACATTACATAGGACAAAGTGGACGGCCTCTCCATCTTCGTTTACATGAACACCAATTAGCTGTCAAATACCACAACAATTCTTCGCTTATATCAATACATACAGACAATTATGGACATACATTCGATTGGGACAATGTGGAAATACTGGATAGGGTGGTGGAACAAAGAACACTAGAGAATTTTTTAGAAGCTTGGCACTCAGGTCAATCAGCAATCAACAAACACATTGACATTGACCCACTTTATCAACCAATCAGAAAAATCATAGGCGGTATAGGATCAAGAAACAGATCAAAAGTGGGGGATACAATCAAAACAAAGGTGCAAACAACGACAGTTTTAAGGTCAACAACAACCAAACAAGATCGAGGGTAGCAGAACTAGCTACAGGTCAAACGTGGAGAAATTCTAATACTTCACTTCTTCTATCTGAAGTTTGTGCTGATGATGATGTTGTTCAGGAGAAGAACAATGAAAGCTCCACAACCAAAACAACATCCACAGCTCACAGAACGAAACACCACCACAATCATCCACCTGAGCTACAAGTTTTCTCCACCATCTCATTAAATGAAAAGCAAATTTATAAACTCTTGAAATCAATAATCACATATAAATTAATCAATATAAAAGCAAGTCAAAATAAAAAAGAAAAAAACTGGTCGAAAAATTATAAAATTAATTAATAAAATTTTCAAGATTTCAAAAAACACACACCAACTAATGAATGTCACCTAAATAGAAAAAGGTGCAAACCCGCATTATTCAAATCAATGATCGGAAACATTTCTACTACATTGATAATTCATTCAATATTGTAGTAGTGGTAGTAGTCCAGTTTCAAGCTTCATATTAGAATATTTACTAACATACTTGAAAAGTACAATATTTGATTAATAATTACCAGTAAATAGATCAATAGACTGATTCATTATTGATCATTGACAATAATCTCATGTTTGTAAAATCAATAACTTTGGGGCAGAGTTTCGGATGTTTGTGTTTTCACACATTTCAAACCATCAATCAATAATTGTTAGACAACCATCAGAAACCTGGAAGCACTGCGAGACGGCCGTTTCGTCCTGGTATGGGACTCATCAGTGGCAGTGCGCATCCACCACTCCTGCTCCTCGCGGGGTTCGAACCCTGGACCTTCGGTATTGTGCGCAAACGCCTAACCATTGGACCACTGGGCCTTCATTCAACTGATCAAGTTTCAATGTGGCCTAATAGTCTAGATGATTATGAACGAAAACTATTAGTATGTTTACAATAAGGTATAGATTGATGCCTCTAAAGTATATATCTTTGTGATAAGTTGAGATTATTCAGTTATTCATCAATCATTTGTGTTACTATTTTGTAATAGTTGTGTTTACACAGTATGCATCAAACTCATCCGTTAGTAATGTGTTATTTGATTTTATGGTTTGTTTGTTCATGAAAAGGTTATTAATACAAATAAGTTTCCTTTAGAATTTATTATCATTTTGAATTCACTAATTAAATGATGTAAAATCAAGGTAAACAAATATTTATATGTACATAAGGATCGGTCTCTGAGAGAGAGAGCAGCAGATGCATTCTGTATTCTGTTTAACCTGTAAGACAGATACAAGTGTTTATTAACAGTTGTCTACGCAAAAGACTTCGGATTCGTTGGCCAGACACTGTCAGTTACAACTTACTGTTGGAGATAACAAACCAGATTCCAGCGAAGGAGGAAATCATGAAGAAGCGGTGGAAATGGGTAGGACACACATTACGAAAATCACCTAACTGCGTCACAAGACAAGCCTTGACTTGGAACCCTTAAGGCAAAAGCAAAAGAGGAAGGCCAAAGAACACATTAAGCCGAGAAATAGAGAAAGATATGAGAGGAATGAACGAAAATTGGACAGAATTGGAAAAGGGAAGCGTAGGACAGAGTTGGTTGGAGAATACGGGTCGACGGCCAATACTCTATTGGGGTAACAGGCGTAAGTAAGTAAGTAAGTAAATAAGTGTAAGACAGTCAATCATGACAATAAAGACTATAGAATAGCAATTCGTTATTACAAAAGCCGTTAGCGTGCATAAATAAGTGATAACCCTTAATCTTTTACTAAAAATGATTATGGCAATGGTACACGTCACTAGTGACGATAATTTTCAGTCGATCAAAATGCAGATGATATCGATAATTGATAACATCACATGACATCGCTAACATTTTCAAGGTCATAATCGAGAATTCAATTCAGGTTTTGTGGTTGGGAATTTTGGTTCGGATTTAAGACTAGCATTTAGAAAGATTGGTTCGGAATGTAGTGACAGAATGCTTTGCAACCACATAAATGTATCATTGTGGAAATGATTCTTTGATTTTAAGCAGCAAGCAGCCTGAAGTTATCACCATTCTTCGCATTTTAAATTTCTATCATATTTAACATTATTTTTGAACAAAATCAAGTTTGATCTTAAGTTGTCTCTATTAGTTATGTTAAATATTACTACATTACAAGCAAGATTCATCTTCTCGTAAATCGACTTATCCAATAATTTATACTTTGTTGCACATTCAGTTCTCTGAATAAAATTTAAAATATTTCAGCAAGATTATCTCTTTATTTTCACACATTTGAAATCATCAATCAATCATTGTTAGACCACTATTAGAAACCTGGGAGCATTGAGAGACGACCGTTTCGTCCTGGTATGGGACTCATCAGTGACAGTGCCCATCCACGACTTGATTTGCACAGTTTCCACATTAAAAGTGTGGATTTTATGCATTTGCAACATTCCATCTAAATGATATGGGTGGTTAAAAGGGACAGGTAATCAGTTTCTGACAATGCACGTTGAATTGATAAGTACTAGATTATCATATGCAATTGCAAAAAGTACCTTTCATTCAGACAGTTTGAGGCTAGAAACTCAATACAGCTAATTAAGAAGTGTGACAAGAATAAATATCAGAGATGTCAAAATTACAGAAAACTTCATTCCTACATCTCTTGAAAATAAGAGCATCAACTTCTCGACATGAAATGACATGACAGTGTTAATAAGACTGGCAAATTGATAAGCCTTTTTCTGAATGTTTCTTTTACTAGTCCAAAAGTAGACTTTCGATTGGGCTTTAGAACTGTATTTTTGATCAGTAGAAGAGGAGTTCGTAGGTCAGAGACAACAAATTTAACGTACATATAATGATTGTCTTGTTTAACAAGTTATGAAATGATGACTCAAATTCTGTTTGTCTTATGAATAGCCATCAGATAGAAAGCTGGTGAGATACATTTATTTGTACACGATAGATGTGTAACTTACTTACTTCAGTTTTACTTTCGCCTGTTACCACCCCCAATGAAGCATAGGCCGCCCACCAGTTTTCTCCAACCAACTCTGTCCTTGGTTTCCCTTTTCAAGTTCCTTCCAGTTTTCGTTCATTCTTCTCATGTATTTCTCTATTTCTCGGTGTAATGTGTTTCTTGGCTTTTCTCTTTTCCTTTGACCTTAAGAGTTTCAAGTGAGGGCTTGTCTTGTGACGCAGTTAGATGCTTTCCGCAATCTGTGTCCTATCCACTTCCACCACTTCTTGCTAATTTACTCCTCTGCTGGAATCTGGTTTGTTCTTTCCCACAGTAGGTTGTTGCTGATGGTTTCTGGCTGACGGATCCGAAGTGTTTTCCATAGAAAACTGTGAATAAATACTTGTATTTTCTAGATGACGGCTTTTGTATTTTTTCCAACTGTATTGTGTTGAACATTCTAACTTTGATGTTTGTTAATAGTTGTTTGGAGTTTCAGATGTTTTTTGAATTGTAGAAATGCAGCCCTTGTTTTGACGATCCGCTCCCTCACATCTGCATCGGATCCAGATATGTAAAGATGCTGACATCCTCCAAGTTATCTCCACCAATTGTGATTTGGTTGATGTATGTTGTGTTGATAGATGTATAACATTGATTTTTAATTTATTCTGTATAGAGAAATGAGAAGACATATTTTGTGAGATAGTGGTACCACTTCGTGTTTTCTCGTCAGTCACATACATACAAGCAACAGGTTATTTGTGTGAATACAGTTTTGAAGATAAGGTCAAAATTTCTTATTTAGCATAATATCCACTCACTAGAACCATGGTAACCATTGGAACATATTCCAAAATGGCTAATCAAATCCATGTTTCATCAACCCAGCCCATCATCTGAAAATCGATCAAGAAACCCAGCCTCGTCCATTGCAAAACATCTAATGATGAGTGGTCATCAAATTGACCCAAAATCAGCCTTTATAGAGTTGTGACATGTCATCAAAACCCACACACACTGAAACTACTCGAAGCTATCTTGATTGGTCGGAAAAGCCCAAGTTTATGTGTTCAAAAACAACTGTATGTTGACCTTTGTTTACCACGGTTCTTCTAGTGAGTGAATAATATCATGCTAAATAAGAAATTTTGACCTTATCTTCAAAACTGTATTTACACAAATGACATGTTGCTTGTATGTGACTGACGAGAAAGCACGAAATGGTACTACTATCTCACAAAATATGTCTTCTTATTTCTTTATTCAAATTTATTCCTGTATAGTTTTATTAACATTTTCAATTGTACTACATATTTCTATTTCATTGATCTGTTTTGTTTACTTTCCAATAAATCAACACAACCAACTATCAATTTTAGCCGATATCGTTCAAGTATTTTAAGACGAGACAGAGAATTAGCTGCTAAAAGTTTAACATCAGCCACTGAAAGTACATCTTGTTTATTATGTGGACGAGCATTTATACTTTTCATTAATCCTAAACGTATATGTTTCAATTGTCAACGTGATATATGCCAAAATTGTTCACAATCTGTCAATGCATACAATGGATACTTTTGTAAAATGTGTTTAAAAGAAAAGTGAGTTCAATTATTTTTTATACATTTTTATACATATGTGGATGCCGGCCCAATAGTTAAGCTTTCGCGCACAATACCGAAGGTCACGGGTTCGAATCCTGCGAGGTGCAAGAGTCGTGGATGCTCATTGCCACTGATGAGTCCCATACCAGGACGAAAAGGCCGTCCAGTGCTTCCTGGTGTTTGATTGATGATTTCAAATGTGTAAAAACACTAATCTCCATAACTCGAATTGTAAATAAATTCTCTATATTGTAAAATATTTCATTATATATTCGGCTGAGTAGGATAGCTGGCAAAAAACAACTCAAGCAACAGTTTATAGTTTATTTTTCTCAGTATAACAATCATTCATTTTAAAAATTACATTAGAACGCAAGGAACAAACCAATTCACTGAATGAATAAAAGTTTTGATCAAAAGAACTGATCCAAAACTTGATCACAATCAAGATTCTTCCGGTTTTTAGAAGAAATAGATATTGATCAATGTATATTTGCCAAACATGCATTGAAAACCTGAAGCTAACTATTTAAAAACATTGAAAACATTGAATCGATCATTATTAGACCACCATTAGAAACCTGTAAGCCGTCAATGGCCATTTCGTCTTAGTATGAGACTCAACATTAGTGAGTATTCACGACTCCTACACCTCTCAAGCATTAAATCCCGGATTTTCGGTCTTGCGTGCGAATGTTTAACCTCTAGACCAGTGAGCCGGCATCCAACAGTGTTAATGTCTAAATCAAAGAATCAAAAACAAAATAGATTCAAATGGGCTAAAGTTAAACGGAAGTTTGATAAGTAGGCATCTTACTATTCGAACTAAATTATCTTACGATTTTTCATAAAAGAGTTATGGGAATTGTTGTTTGTTACGGAATCCTGAAAGCTTTAGAATGAAGTTTCGTCCCGGGGTGGGACTCATAACCAGTGAAGCTCAACCTTGTCGAATATAGGTACTAACTAGTGAAGACAATGGGTAAGATTGTGAAAAACCTTGGATTGATTAGAGTTAGACATTAACGCCGTTTGATGCCAGCCCAGTGTTCCAGGTTAGGTGTTCACGAGCAAGACGGAAGATCCTGGGTCCAATTGCTGCGAGTAGCGGAGTTGTGGATGTGCACTGTTGATGAGTCCCATACTAGGATGAAACGGCGGTCCAGTGCTTCCAGGTTTCTAATGGTGGCCTAAAAGTGATTGATCTATGATTATAATAATGAATAATTTTACTTTGAATGGATAAATTTTTTCTCTCATGAACGGATTGTAACTGGAAATGACAAAGAACCTCTTCTTTACCGATGATATCAGTTTAAAATCTGATTAACGGCTAACTTAACTGCTAAACATAAAAATTCATCAGTCGGATGATTGATCTAAATGAGCACTATAAACTCTCATTTATTTTATGATTTCACGGACTTTGTTTCGCGCGAGGATTTGGCATACTTTCAAAGCGACAAACTGTCAAACTGTCTTTCAACCTATGATAACCTTTAATCCACTGGACCAACAGACTTGGTTGGCTAGAACTGACACCATCACAGTGTAGGCAACGGAAAACAAATGCAATAAACATGAGATTTGAAAAGTTTTACTTTTAATAAGTGAACTATTGAAGCAAAAACCTTTAACCACTTTACATCCTAAAGCTGCACTTCATATTAAATTGCTAAGACTAATTGTTACTCTGAATACTTGATCGACAGAATTCAATCAGCACTAAATGTCTAGATAAACAGGACGCTGATCACCATTCAGTGATTAGTCGGTTGAAAAAAAACACTTTGATTGTTCAATGAGACTCGTGAAACGTTTCTGGAATGATTACAATATGATTTTGAAATATAAACTGCATCAGACAACTAAAGTTCTTCTGTTCAATGGTTATTCCTTTCCTCTGTGCTTAATGAAAAGTAGGTTTTTTAGTAATATGATCCAATGAGATTTTGTCAGACTTGAATTGAATAAACCGCTACTGGGTTAAGAGAATGATCAAGTCAAATTGTTTTAACCAACATAATCGTAAGTATCTGTTACCCGTAATCTCTAAAACAGGAAGTCAGCCTATTGCAACATAGAACATCCTATGTAAGTACATCAGCTCATGTTGCCATACCACATTAGCACATAGACGCAAATGTCAATTCAAATCCCATAGTGGTAGAGATAGCAGAATAATTACTGCTTATGGAGAAGATTAGGGGTTGGAGATATGATTCGAAAGAGAAAGATAAAGGTGATTAGGAATTCAGGAGATTAGAATTTGAGAGAAGATAAAGAATGGATGCACCGGAGCCATTGCAAATGATTTTGAGCCATGTCATTCAAGGTCTCTAACCATCGGTTATTATCATCTCGCAGACTCCAACCCAGTAGTTTACACTTATCAACATCACTCAGTCCACTTGTCAGTGACTTCAATAATTTCTGACAAGTGGAAACAGGAATTATCAAGAAATGATTCTAAGAAACCTTTCTTGCAAACACTAATTTAGATTAATTATGATTTTTCATCAACTACCGAATTTCACAGTCTAAACACCAAAACATTAGTCAGTATTAAAATGGTTGTAAGTCAAAAAATTTTACAAAAAAGTTGACAGGCAAGAGAATGTGTGTAGCTTATCATCACTCTCACAAAATATAGCGAAATCACTAAGTCACTGAATCGATTTATATTTACTGGTCAATACAATTTGTCAACTGATTTGATATAATTTTACAACTTCTATGTTTATCATTATAATTTTCAGAGACTATCGTGCAATGACATGTTATTGGTTTTATGATACAGTAATTCAACGATTCAGAGAATTTGGAAGTACAACTGTTGCAAAAAGTTTATTTGGATTAAAATATTCACGTAAGTTAACCAGAAAGTTTAATTTAGAAAGACAAAAAAAATAGCTAATCTAGCACTCTCTCTCTCCATATCCTTGTTTCAAACATGAAGCCAAACATGAAGTTAAGGTGTTATGTTCGTCACTAAGTATGCTTGAGGCTACTATTACGAGTTTACCTTAGTCAATAAACGCGAACGAGACAATTACCAGCATCCAGGTAGGTTTTGTAAGCGTAGAAATTATATTCTACAAACACCCAGCAATGACACAATACAATCAAGCCTACAACTCTCGTTTATTTATAGATCATAGAAACGTCCTTGGGACAGTTAAGAAAATAGCACACTAAAATACACAGCAGCCAATCACAGCCATGGATGGATTTTGCTGGTGGGAAATGAAATCTCAAGGTCAACTGATCAGTCCATGCTGGCAAACGTAGAATCCAAAATAAGGCATTTAACAAGCGAGTTTTGGGGATCTAACATCCCCAACATAAGGTGATAACAATATATGTTACATCATTGCCAAACACATAACTTCATTCTAGTGAGCATAGCAGAAGGTTGAAAAAAGGCTAGAAGCGATTTAATCAAGATATGGCATTAGCCGACTAAATCTACCCAGCTCCAACTGCTGCAGTTTGGTTAGTCAAGATCTTTGAGATAATTTAAATGACTGGTTGGAAACAGATAAATAATATTCTCAGCAGTTGAACTGAATTCATTGTCTCTTCTGACAATTAATCCCACATCCAAGTGAAGGTATAAATTATCCATACCTAGTTTATTCGTTCTTATAGAACTTTACTTTCGCACAAACTTGAAGTGCTACACTAACCGTGGAAACAGAAAACGAGTGCCCCGTCTTACTTTAAAGTTATCAGCCAGATATAATAACATCTTATTCTTGATGATGACATTTAATCTTTAACCCAAACATTGGCATTCATGTACATCTAGCTGATGAGTCCTTAACAAGATTTCATGGGTATTCGCAAACCAGATGTAATGAAAATATCAAACTAGAAAACAACATCATCAGAATAAACAACTAACAATAGAGAATGATCAATTGTATTCTTGAACAATAGAAAATTACAAATCCTCACACAGAGAATTTTCTTATCTTTTGTTTTCTACTTTGATTTATCAATAAATGAAAAAACTACTATTTACCTACAAGTTATCATGTCTTTACTGATAATTACTTTGAATAATAACACCTGAATAATATGGATCTGTCAGTCAGTCACTTGCAAAGTAGAACTTCATATGTATGTACGTACGTCAGTTCAGGCTGCCATACCACATAAGCACAGAAAGGATTTGGTTGTGACCAATTTGGTCCCTTGGGCTGTTACAGATATGAGGGCGGATATCACTTCCCGGCTGCCTAGAACATGGAATGGTGTTTCCTGAAAATGAGGAAAAATTAGCGTCCTGAGAGTGTGACCACAGAGTCCAACGGACAACTGCTTGAGGACGGTCACGCGCGACCTCTTTATGATGATCTTTTAAAGTGTTAGCTTCGCTCTTGTTTAAAAGGCCTTACAGCCGGAGAAGGAAATCCGTGACGTAAGGTAAGATGTGACATTCTAACGGTCAACCTCTTTTAATCCCTGCCTTGTGAGAAGGTAGCATTGCTGCAGATACTGGTTGTCCGAGGAAAAAAACCTTACTGCCATCAAATCCCTCTACAGTTAGCAGTACAACTTCTCCCTCAAACCTTGAGTAGCTGCTTTTGGTCTTATCGTTCTCTAATCGACCTGCCTAGCATATGTTTCAGCCAATATAGCTCAGTTTGGTCATCACGATAGGCAAGCCCGATCACCATGTCAAGGTTGCAGCTACAGTCAGACAATCAGAGATAGAAGTTAAAACATAATGACATTCTCGTTAACACGGGTAAACATGACGTAAATTCCTTTTTCCTGTACTTTGTATGTATTAAAGTGTTTTTTATACCAATGTGCTTATTGATCAACGGTTGCAATATTGATCTTAAACTAAGTTATTTGTTTCTGAGCATCATAAAAAAATACTCCGATGAATGCACGTGATCAGTCTTACCAGATAATATGCATATACACATACGTGAGCATAAAAAACGCGAACTCAGGGGTTATAAAAATCGACAATAAAGATAACACGTTAAACACTGACAATGACACTGTGCGACAGATTATCTAGTCTATTCCAATCATATATTCGACAATTTCCACCATAATCTTTTTCATTTTAAAGGTTTACCAAGCTCTAAATCTAAGTAACATGACCACTGACGAGCATCGTCTACACTTTGGCGACGATACCACGTTAAAAACACCGGTTCTCGTTCGGTCACCGAATAATATGGGTAGATTTTATTTGCATTACGGGGTTGTGAAGATTGTTAAGTTACACATTTTTGAAACCATGAATCGACCAATGTTAGACCACACCATTAGAAACCTGGAAGCAATTGACAAACGTCTCGTCCTGGTATTGGACTCCTCCTGCACCCCACAGGATCCGAACCTAGGGCCTTCGGTATTGGGCGCGAACGCCCTAAATGTTAGACCACTGAGCCGGTATCTAGCGGTGTTAATGTCTAACTTGATCAATTCACGGAGTTGCGCAACCTCATACACAGTCTTTGGTAGTGGTTACTATCTACACCCAAATAGGTTGAACTTCACTGGTCACATCTTCCTACCAGAACTCGGAGAAGATTCCTCACGAAGCTAGTCACTAGTGAGCACAGGTAATTTACATTACGGGGTTGTTGTGAAGATTGTTAAGTTACACATTTTTGAAACCATGTATCGATCAATGTTAGACCACACCATTAGAAACCTGGAATCAAATTAACTTCGTAAGTTGAAAATAAAAAATTACGATGTGTGATTTCAAGCGCTGATGGAAGTGAACAACATCAATGAAACAAGATGAAAACCTCTGAAGCTGAAAATATTCATCAACGAACTTTGACGCAATAGTTTAATCTCATTATTATTTGCATAGCTGGCGCATTGGAAGGTTCAAGTTTCAATTTTTTTGATTAATATTTACTGAAGATGAAATCAGAGATTAATTTAAAGTAGGGATGTAGTGCTCCTCGCTTCTGACTAGTTTTTTTAACAGTCAAAATCAACATGTGATAAGGAATCCATTGATGTGAATAATTGGGAAACTTCAAGATATATTTGAAATTATTTTTACACAAATATTGAAAGTTTTAAAAATCATAAAAATCAATACGGTCATATTGTAGTGAAGGAGAGCACAGGTGAGGTCAACCGAATTGTATTTAACGCGAATTACAGAGTTACTCAGTAAAATAGGAAAACCATATCGTAAATCGTTCATTTGTAAATCTTCAATCCATCATCAATCCATTGTCTGACATTTCACTACTGTTTATGCGCTTCATACAAATTCCATTGTGTTCTTCTAACTCTTCCTTTCTTGATCTTCCCCCCTATCTTCTGCTGCCAGACATTACGTTTACACTCACGTCATATACTACTTATAAGTAGCGCGCACCACAATATTTCTAGAATAATCTCAAAAAGAACAGTTGATCGAAAGCATGGTCATTTTGAAGTAAACATCAAAGTAAACATCGATCGGTTTACAGAGTAAATTGCTCTTTTCTCCATAGGCTTGTTTCCGCATAGAGGTACAAAGCCTCAATATAGTTTTATTCCACTGTTGTATTGAAGAACAATAAAGATAGTTGTAACAATCTTTCGCAATGAAAGGTCTGATATTGTCTTCTAATAATTCCTGTTTTTTTTCAATGTAACATAAGATATTGAATGAGAGGTTGATTATATTTATGGTTAGTTGTTGCTAATGTGCATTCTCACTTCTAAATATTGCATCAGTAGTATATCTCCACTTATATAGCAGTAGTATGAGCTAAGAAAAGATTTTCAAATTGTTGCGGACGTTGGATTGCCAACAACTCGCTTGATAAATGCCTTGTTTTGGATTTCACGTTTGCCAGTATAGGCTGATCAGTTGACCTTGAGATCACATTTCACACCAGGAAAATCCTTGGCAGTGATTACTTACTTACGCCTGTTACCCACAATGGAGCATAGGACGCCCACCAGTTTTCTACAATCAACTCTGTCCTAAGCTTCCCTTCCCAGTTCTGTCCAATGTTTGTTCATTTCTCTCATATCTTTCTCTATTTCTCGGTGTAGTGTGTTCCTTGGCCTTCCTCTTTTGCTTTTGCCTTGAGGGTTCCATGTGAGGACTTGTCTCGTGACGCAGTTAGATGCTTTTCGTAGTGTGTGTCCTGTCCACTTCCACCGCTTCTTCCTGATTTCCTCCTCCACTGGAATCTGTTTGGCATTCTACCAAAGTAATTTGCTGCTGATGGTGTCTGGCCAACGAATCCGAATTATTTTGCGTAGACACCTGTTAATAAATACTTGTATGTTCTGGATGATGGCTTTGGTAGTCCTCCAAGTTCCCGCTCCATACAGTAGAACTGTCTTCACATTTGTATTGAAAATCGTGATTTTGGTTTTGGTTGAAAGTTGTTTGGAGTTGCAGATATTTTTCAACTGTAGAAATGCAGCCGTTGCTTTGCCAATCCGTGTCCTCACATCTGCACCGGATCCACCTTTCTCGTCGATGATGCTGCCCAGATATGTAAAGGTGTTAACGTCCTCCAAGGCATCTCCATCAAGAGTGATTTGGTTGGTGCATGTTGTGTTGCATCCTAGAATTTTGCTTTTTCCTTTATGTATGTTGAGACCTACTTCTGCAGAGGTTGGCAGTGATTGGCTGCTGTGTATTTTAGTGTGCTATTTTCTTAACTGTCCCAAGGACGTTTCTGTTATGTATAAATAAACGAGAGTTGTGTGCTTTATTGTAATGTGCTTGTTGGGTGTTTGTAGAATATACTTTCTACGCTATCTCAAGATTTTTCTTTAGCAGTTTTCGAATCTGGGTAGCCTATCTGGACTCTGGTTCATTTTCTCTTTCGCGTTTATCGACTAAGGTGAACTCGTAATAGTTTCAAGTATACCTAGTGACGAACATAACACAAGCAAGCATACAGTGCGAATAATCACTGTCAATACATATTGACACGATTCATCAAAATGAAAGATTATCAAAAATTTTAAAACATCATTAAGTGAATAGCCTTAAAAAGAAAATTATAAAATGTCAAGCTTGAATTACTTTTCCTCTAATTGATGGTAATATTTACACAAACATGATTCTGAAAGAAAACATGATTTCCATTGTGACAACAAATCTAGAATATGCATTACGGGGTTGTGAAGATTGTTAAGTTACACATTTTTGAAACCTGCGGGATGCAGGAGTCGTGGATGCGCACTGTTGAGGAGTCCCATACCAGGACGAAACGGCCGTCCAGTGCTTCCAGGTTTCTAATGTTGGTCTAACATTGATCGATTCATGGTTTCAAAAAATCTGGAATCGGTATGTGTTTTTCTTAGTCGAATTCAATATTCCGCCTTATCTGATTTCAAAATTCAATGTAATGAATTGCATGTACAATAATGGGTTTGAAAAAACGATCTAATGAAATTTGTACATCACATGATCACTTTGATCAGTGTCAATTTTAGCCTAAAATCATTATTAAATATTTTTGTAATTCAAGGGGATTCATTTTGATAATTAATTACTTCCGATTCATTTCCTTCCGGATAAGATGAATTAATTGGAAACATTTCATTCTTCGTCATAAAAACATAATTACTGATGATAGTCAATGTTTCGTTTTATTTATTTTGGCAAGTACAGTTTGACATAATTAATGAGTTTTGTAGTGGTTATCGACAGTAAACTCATAAAGCTAGATGTACCTTGTCATTAAGAAGTGCATACAGAATATAAGCGAATTGATGCTTCCTTTCGGATTCCAAATTTCACCTTCCAGCCAAACAGTATGAGATGTTATAAGTACATTTTACTGGCTAGAACAGTCAGTCACTGTAGGATACAAACTAAGGTTTGGAATGAGGAATAACTGTCTAAGTAGTTTCGATTCACGACTTGTCCAGTTTAAAACCAAAAGTGATTTGGATAAATGACAGTTCTATTATTCACCATAAATATAAATATATTCTTGGTTAACCATCATGCTTGTTGCACGTACACGCCGCTGCATTTTTAACAGCACAAGGATTCTCACAAGAACCAATATTACGATCACCGTTGACCCATACGGAACGTACATGTTGTCTACATTGGTCTGCAGACAAGTGGTTTACTAAAAAACACGCTCACGAGCAGTGGCCCCCGTTCGGGCACTTATGAATCAACTCGATCCCTCCAACCAATCCACTACCCACAATCCCCGATCGGCAAGGGGGGGGGGGAAGGCGGGCTTTCCCAGATAGACCTGGCGCCCCGAACGGATTACTGAGCCATCCAGCATTGCACTAACCAGCAACCTTCTAGCCTCCAACTGCCTTGCTCTGATACAGTCGACCGGAGCCCTCAGACCACACATAAAGCTAAAGATCGAGTTTGTCCCGCAAGGCCAGCCGGAACGTAGAATATTACCTAAACAAATATTACCGCTCAGTTATTCCACCAACAATTGTTCAATTAATCAAATCTAGAACAGCAACAAATAAATGTTATTCTATCCTTTCTGGATAGATCAGATTCGTTCGACAGATAATATTTGGTTATTTTATAACACATGATGTTTCCTATTCTGAAAAAATGCTTCAATTCACAATCAAAATGCACAATTCCAGTTAGTGCAACCAATCCAATCAAAAGAGGAACAAATCAATATGGCTGTAGCCATGACTAAGTACCAGCTTAAACGACATAGTGCAGTTCAGAAAGAAACATAGAAACTCAGTAAAGGCAAAAGAAATAGAAACCATCATAAAATACAAATATTATCATCTCAAAATGGAATTGAACAGATTAACAAAATGCACAACTGAATGAATCAATAAGAACAAATGACAAATGCATACATGCATAGAGGGATTTTCACAAACATAGCCTTCAAAAAATGGATCTTACAGTCACCTCACTCGAAAAAAATTATTTGCACAGATTGATTACTGAGTAGTAACCGGCATCGTGTTGACTTGATCTCCTAAACTTGATGTAATCCCACCGATCATCTTATAATATTACCTCTATTCTTAGTTGATTTGTCATCACCCGAACTACGATTTCCTAATAAATAGATGGCACAACTTTCTGTCACAGAAGAAAAAGAAAACTTTCATGGTTTGCGTCAAGTGTTAGATACTGGGCAAGTCAACATTAATTCTAGGTAGATATAAGTTGCACACAATCAAATGTGTTTGCAAATGGAGCGAACAGACAGCGTCGATAACATAACGTCACTAAAGTTATCGTAGATGAGAAATGAGTTTTAATATATGGAACTGCCTATTAGTATATAGGATTATTGAGATATTCCGATTTAAAGTTTTATCTTGCAAAAAGACTTTATTTAGAGAACCAATGAAAACACAAGCTATTCAGTAGCTATTTCCTTGTAGAATGATTCTACTTTAAAAAATGCACATTTAAGACCATCCCCCCCCAAAAGTCGAAAGCTGGACCTTCAAGCCCTCCAGTAAACATTTGACTGTCACAAGACCGAATGAACAATGGTGATCCTTCAAATGTAATCGATTTTTTATATGATTCAACCATAATTCAGTGTTATCCATGACTAAATATATCATAAATGACGTGATCAAATCTCACCATGCACAACTCCTCACTGAAATTCCGAGAACTACTCACTTGTATGTACATCATTAACATAAGTATGGGGGTTAGTGAGAGTCATTAGTTTGTTAGGAAGGATTGATAGTGTGTTTTTTTTTACTTCTAAATGACCTAAATAGAATTCATATCATTATGCACAATCAGAAAGTCTTTGTTTATTATTGTATATTTGGTAACATGTTTTGGTTACATCATCCAACTAAATTTGAATTATGAATTTTTTGTATACTTTAGAAGTTCAAAATATGGCTGAAGAAGAACTATGGAATCTTTTATTTCGATCTTCATCATCTAAAAAGAATTCAGTGGAATATAGTATGTTTTTTTCGTTAGTTTGTTTGTACAATTTTTCTTATATGTATATTTTTCCAATGACAAGTTATTGATTTTTTTTGCGATATTGTTTTCACACATTTGAAATCATCAATCAATCATTCTTAGACCACACCATTAGAAACCTGGAAGCACTGAGAGACGGCTGTTTCGTCCTGGTATAGGACTCATCAGCAATGCGCATCCACGACTAATGTACCTCGCAGGATTCGAACCCGGGACCTTCGGTATTGTGCGTGAATTCTTAAACATCGGACCACTGGACCGGCATCCAACGATGTTAATGTCTAACTCTGATTGATCTACGGATATTGCGCGACCTCACCCATTTGTCTTTGGTAGTTACTGCCTACTACACCCGACAGGGTTGAACTCCATTGGTAACGTCTTCTCACTAGTAGAGCTCCGAGAATTTCCCCACGAAGCTAATCACTAGTGAGCACTGTTACTATATTTTGGGGCAGAGTTTTGGAGGTTTGTGTTTTTACACATTGATGATTTCAAATATGTAAAAACACAAACCTCCAAAACTCTGCCTGAAAATATTGTTTACATTTAAATGTATCTTATCAATTCAGTGAATACAGGTTAAATTGTCTATGATGTCAGAATGGAAACGAATTCACAAGTGAAATAAAATCATCATCGTAAGAATAATTCAACTCTGTAGCTTTTTTTAAATCATACCATTAATTAGGCAAATGCAATTGATTTAGGAGTCGATATAAAGATATTGTCCAGAATAACGATGAGAGCTGCTCATTCAGCACCATCTAACCCTATAGGATTTTACTGCTATCCCGAAATTCCATCTACTTCAAATTAACTTGTGTGTGTTACGCATGCACGTCAACACGTCATTTGAGATGCCTGAACTATTACGAGTTTATCTTAGTCGGAAAACGAGAGAGAGGATCGAGGATCCGGCGACACAACAGGCTACTCTAATCCGAATATGCCAACCCCTATTGAGTAAAGAAGAAGACTTGATATGAAGTAGAACGTGTATTCTGCAAGCATCCAGAAAGTACGAGGTCCGAGTATAGAAGAGAATCAGGATCACGGACTGAGGATTTGAGTCCGAGTCATAAAACATTACAGTTAGGTCGAACAACATTGAAGTCTGTGTCATTAACAGTTAGGACGATCAATACGAGTTGACCAATAGAATTAGACTTACAAACAATTATCTTAGTATATTGGATGAATATCCTAACAGTGAGTTCATGACTATATCAAAACAATCTGTATATATTTGCCAACCAAGACCGATCGGATTTCTATCAAAAGTGTTAACAAAAGGATAATCCAAGCCATTTAAAAACTGAAATACTTTGAATTGATTCCAACGAAGTATTTTTGTACATGTAATGTATTTCATATATTGTTTTGGAAATCTGATCAAACCTAGTGGATTAGTTAGTGTCTGACACAATCCCGCTACAACTTTAGAAAGCTTAGTTGGTTTTTGTCAACTAAAGGTCGAATTTACTGAACAACAGTTTACTCTGTCCTACTCTATGGATGACAAAACATAACATGTTAAAATATGTATTCCTAGGTATCTTCGAAGCACTGGCAGTATAATTAAGATCTATCTAGTTTGATGAAATGTTATGCTCGTCACTTGCTATCCTTGAAACTATTACGAGTTTACCTTAGTCGATAGACAAGA
This sequence comes from Schistosoma turkestanicum, assembly GCA_944470395.2. Classification (NCBI taxonomy): domain Eukaryota; kingdom Metazoa; phylum Platyhelminthes; class Trematoda; order Strigeidida; family Schistosomatidae; genus Schistosoma; species Schistosoma turkestanicum. The sequence goes on from OX103977.1 coordinate 2,016,219, forward strand.
ATGAGACGGTGAATCAGTGACACGTTATATTACTCTGATCAGTTGCCCCATGGGAACCTACGAAAAAGTCTTGATATAGTGTAGAATGTGTATTCTACAAACACCCGGCAAGCACAATTCAATCACATATAACACCCATCTGCCAACCAACTATCTCGAATGCGCAATGACGGCTGATACAATAGACTGGAAGAGAGCCAGGGACAGCCAAACCAATTTATGATGGCATCAGACCATGAAGATATCGACCGTTGATCTGAACCACACAAGCGGCTGCAGATATACTCTACATGTTTATCGCAACTCTAGTGCTTATAGGAGGCTTAGAATGACATCACTGAAAATTGTTTGCAATAATGCAGATGTATTCATTCATTGTTTTCCCGTAAGAAGCTAAGTGTTTTGAATTCCTCACACATTTTTGTATTATTATTAATATTTGAGTAATTAAGATCGTTTTCTCGAATCCTGTCTTCTACCTGTGGTGCGAGCTACTTATAAGTAGTATATGACGTGAGTGTCAACGTAATGTCTGGCAGCAGAAGATAGGAGAAGATCAAGAAAGGAAGAGCTAGAAGAACACAATGAAATTTGTATGAAACGCATGAATAGTAGTGACAATGGATTGATGTTTTGCAACAGGAACAGTCCAGTTCGATATGATGGACTGATATTTTGCAAATTAACGATTTACGATATGGTTTTTCAATTTTACTGAGTAACTCTGTAGTTTTCGTTAAATACAATTCGGTTGCCCTCACCTGTGTTCTCCTTCACTACATACCTACTATCGTCTACATACACTATCATGGTGTAAATCCTATAGTAAATAAGCACAGACATTAAAATCGTTGACATATCTTTCTTTTGTATCGATCAGTAGTATTTAACGAATGACAAATGCGCTTCAATTATAAAAAAAACGATTATCTTGACAATCCTTTACACCATCTAACAAAAACAACCCACTTAACAGCACACATTGAAAAAAATACCCTTTTTCATCAGCTGATTTATTCATCATTCTTAAGAAGAAAAAATTAATATTTTTTTTAATTTTTTTTTTTACTTAGAAGAATCCAATAAGTCGTATTCGGTTGATGAAGCTAAAATAGCACAAATTAACAAATTACGCAATCGATTAGAAAAACTTATGGAAGAAACTTTAGCTGAATTATGTGCGATTGAAAAGAATAATTCATTATCACCAAGACAAATTACATGGCAACGTAAGTTATTATGATCGATAATAATGTCGCTCTATTGAAATCATGTCGAGGAAAAACACTATTCGAATAAAATGATGTGCTTCATCAGTTAATTATTTCTGTTAGGATATTTATCCAATATCTTAAGAGAATTATTGGTCAATTCCTATTGGTTAATTCCTACTGGTCAATTTTATGATCGTCCTAGATATCAATGTCACATACTCCAATGTTGTTTCTTATTGGTTGTCCTGACTATCAAGGTCACTTCAAATGTTGCTTCCTATTGGTCGTCTTAACTATCAATGTCACAGACTTAGATGCTGTTTCCTATTCGATCAAGGTGTATAAATACGCATTATCTGTAACGTGTTATGACCACGACCATGACCAGGGCTCTGTCCCGGATCCCTAGTCCGGGATTCTGATTCTCTTCTGAATTCGGACCTCGTACTTTCTGGATGCTTGTAGAATACAGGTTCTACTTAACATGTCGTGTCACCGGATCCTTGATCCTCACTCTCGTCTTCCAACTAAGATAAACTCGTAATAGTTCGAGTATATCAAGTTGGCGTGTTTACCTGCAGGCGTAACAATTTCTAACCTACTGGATTGTAAGAAATTTTGTAGGTTTATTCACAAGTATTGTGATATTTCAGTAATCTGCTCGGATCTATTATCAATTCATTTAAATCATAAAGCATTTTAAGCTCTTTTTTACATCATTTGAATAAAACATGCAATGGATTATGGAGAGTAAGTCAGAAGTGTTCGACTGAGAAGGGTACTGGATGTCCCAACAAAAATAGACGAATGTTTATAATCGATCAAGCAATGGACTGGCTTTTTCCAAAGGAAAAAACTATATATATATATATATATATATATATATATATATATATATATATATATCCCCTTAATCTTCCACCCTTAGTAGTCAGTTTAAGGGATTAGAGCGTAATGCATTCAGAATTCGCTCACCATACACAGTGTGACATGACTCCTCTCTCAAGAGACGATTATTTATTTTATTTCGCTGCTCTATTTATGCATACTAGTCAATAATTGAAGAGTAATTTCAATTAAAAGGCTAATATTATTTATTAGAAAGAACATCTGAAACAATAGTTTTGCGATGATTTTGATATGCTCGTCGTTGATGTACTTGAAACTATTACGAGTTCACCTTATTCGATGAACGAAACAAAGAGCAATGGCTCGGCGACATTAAGGGGCTATTCTAATCCGTTGTCGTTGGTCCTGCTAACTAGATCAAGAAGTCTTGATAAGGAGTAGAAAGTGTATTCTACAAGGACCTAGAAAATAGGAAGTTGCTAAGCGCACAAATCAAGCTTATTTATACAATGATAGAAACTCCCTTATGAGAGCCACATAATAGAGTACTAAAGAAAATGCGTCACTCAATAACAGTCAAAGATTTTCCGAGTGGGAAATGTTAAGCTGTAGGTCAATTAAGCGTCTCTTGACGCAAAAACATAAAAATTCAAAATTTTAGGATGAAATTACAAAATTTTGGACCTTTTCCAAGTGAGTTCTGGAGATCTAACCTCTCAAACAAATTTCTAATGGCTATTTAAAATCACTTGAGGAATGCTTTACTAAATAAAGAGTGGTAAATAGCTAATTTTCATCTCTTCAGTTGATGATTACAAATGAGATTATCCTAAATCCTGAAAATGAATGTCATCAGTAAGTAATAATAATAATAGTCATCTCCATATCAGTGATTATCCCAGAGGTGAATTTTACAATAATATTGTGTGATACAATAATACTCTGTGTAACTAGACAAACTAAGTATTCGATACAGTGACTCAGAGATAGTAATGTTACAGAACACCACTGTATCATGAAAAAACTGACTGTGATCAAAAAAACAGTAAAGCCATTCCCTCTTCACTCAACGAATACAAGAGAAGACGACCAGTGTAGCAGCAGTCTCTGCAGCAGTAGGTCTCAACATACATAAAGGAAAAAGCGAAATTCTCCGATGCAACACAACATGCACCAAACAAATCATTCTTGATGGAGATGCCTTGGAGGACATTAACACCTTTACATATCTGGGCAGCATCATCGACGAGAAAGGTGGATCCGGTGCAGATGTGAGGACACGGATTGGCAAAGCAACGGCTGCATTTCTACAGTTGAAAAATATCTGCAACTCCAAACAACTTTAAACCAAAATCAAAATCACGATTTTCAATACAAATGTGAAGACAGTTCTACTGTATGGAGCGGAAACTTGGAGAACTACAAAAGCCATCATCCATAAGATACAAGTGTTTATTAACAGTTGTCTACGCAAAATACTTCGTATTCGTTGGCCAGACACCATCAGCAACAACGAACTGTGGGAGAGAACAAGTCAGATTCCAGTGGAGGAGGAAATCAGGAAGAAGCGGTGGAAGTGGATAGGACATACACTACGAAAAGCACCCAACTGCGTCACGAGACAAGTCCTCACATGGAACCCTCAAGGCAAAAGGAAAAGAGGAAGACCAAGGAACATATTGCGCCGAGAAATAGAGAAAGATATGAGAGGAATGAACAAACATTGGACAGAACTGGAGAGGGAAGCCCAGGACAGAGTTGGTTGGAGGAAACTGGTGGGCGGCCTATGCTTCATTGCGGGTTGCAGGCGTAAGTTAGTAAGTAAGTCTTAAACAACGTAACATTAAAGTTAATCAAACAGCTATAAGTTACTGATTTCAGTCAGTTCAAATTTGAAACATTATTTACAATGGCTTCAAGCTTATTTAACTTCATAGTTCACTGATTTTTTGCTGAATCAATCTCTACTTTAACACACAACATAACACAGTGAATATAATATTCAACGAGAATAATTTAACATACTAGTCACATTCTCAACAAATTGATTCGGTATGTATGATAAAGACTTCTCACGTCATTTCAGTCAGAGTCAGCCTCAGTTCATGTTCCCATACCACATCAGCACACAGATGTAATTGTCAATTCAAATCCCATTGTGGTAGAGGTAGTAGAAGTATTAGAAGTAATCGGAGAGGTTAGGATTAGAAGATACTATTCAAGAAGTATGATTTAATGAGAAAAGTTTAGAAAGACAAAACTAGAGGTGTTGAAGAACCCAGAAGATTAGGATCTGAGAGAACGCAAAGAATAAATGCACCGGCGCCATTGCGAACGATTTTGAGCCATGTCATTCAAGGTCTCTAACCATCGATTATTGTCATCTCGTGGACCCCAACCAGGTAGTCGACAATTATCGACATGGCTAAGTCCACTAGTCAATGACTTCATGGATTTCTTCCATGTTTTGGTTTACATAATTGAACGCTGATGAATATTCACAATGAATTGTAGAACACGATAGCATCATCTGTTAAGTATGTTTCAATTTTCTTCTTCACCTAATTAGCGAAAACCAATTTCATTCTATCTGCCTCTCTCTCTCTCTCTCCTGAATCATATCATCAACATTCTAGTAGGATTTTAATCTTTAAAGATCTCAAAATTATTTCATTGTCTTTTTTTGAAAAATAAAAATGGTTGTCATAAATTGATTGACAGGCAGTTGGAAACAATGACGTACTCTTGTCGACAAGTTGAAATTTTTCAATTGTCAATGTTGTATTTTTTTTTACTGACAATTGCAAAATGAAAGTAAAGCATTAGAAAAAAATATACTTTGTGAAACATGAAAATAGTAATAAGTGTGTGTGAGAGAGAGAGAGATATGATAATGTGCTGGTTACGAAAAAACTGATCACGTTCACTTCTGAATTGTCAAATACAGAAGAAATTGAAATCTTAAAATAAAAAAAATAGACCATGTTTTATATTTTGTATGCCAAAAGAATATCTATTCTGATAATTCACTAGTGTTTAAGTACAAGGTTCTGATATTGTTAGAAAACGTTCTAATAAGAATATAACTATATACGAGTCGGTGGTTATGTATGCCCAACCAGTGACTGCCTCGACAAGCTATGTTTTGTGGTGTAGGAGTAGGTTGGAAGAGAGCTGGGGGCGGCCAAACGAAAACATGGCAAAAATCCATGAAGTCACTGACCACAAGTGGACTGAGTCATGTTGGTAGATGTAGGCTACCTGGTTGAGGTCCGCGAGACGAAGCCACCAATCGTTAGAGACCTTGAATGACATGACTCAAATTCGTTTGTCAGTCAGTCAGATACAACGTAGAACTTTTTACGTAAGTACATCAGTTCATGTTGCCATACCACATCAGCACTATATAAGAGGTAGTAAAGGTATTAGAAGTAATCGAAGAGGTTAGGATTAGAAGATATTATTGAAGAAGTATGATTCAGTGAGATAAGTTTGGAAGGAGAAAGGTAGAGATGATGACGAATCCAGAAGATTAGGATTTGAAAGAACACAAAGCGTGGACGCACCTGCGCCATCGCAAACGAATTTGAGCCATGTCATTCAAGGTCTCTAACCATCGATTATTATCATCTCGTGGACCCCAACCAGGTAGCCTACATCTACCAACATGACTCAGTCCACGTGGATTTCTGCCATGTTTTGGTTTGGCCGCCCCTAGCTTTCTTCCAAGCTATTCCTACACTACAAAACAAAGATCGGTGAGGTAGTCGGTGGTTAGGCATACGCAGCACATGTCCCAACGACCTCAACTGATGAAGTTTCATTACTTCGTCTATTGATCTGCCATTCTTGCCTAGCACCCGATTCCTAATAACAGCGTTGTTTGTAATGGCGAAGGTGCATTCATTCTTGAATCATATCTTCGAACCCTAATCTTCTCCACTACCAGTAATACTTCTACTAACTCTACCACCATGGGATTTGAATTGACAGTAGCCTCTCTGTGCTAATCCGGTACGGCAACCTGAACCTATGTACTCATGTTCTAAGTTGTGACTGACTGAATACTCGAGTCTTCATTGAAAACCTTTGTCATTGTAATAATCTTTGTCAGAATGGAATTTTGTACAATATGTTCTGCAGATACTAATCTTTAACGTTCTAGTGTAACTGCTAGTGGCTACCTTCTTGTGTACCAAAATCAGTTCTATGATGTACATTTAAGAAATCCTTAGAAACATTATGCATTTCGCGTAACTTAAACTGATGAGTTAAAATCAGTGAAAGACTCTACAAGTATCAGTTACTCAAAACAGAGAGTTAAACTATTTTTTTTACTTAGAAACTACCCCTTACAGTATTAACTTTTTATCAATAATACGATTTGCTATCTTTCTGTGTCTAGAAGATCGTTGTATCAATTATAAAATCCACTATGTAAATAATCTTTCTTCTGAATGATGTTTGCAAACAGTATCTTGAAATACGTTAGGTTTAAAGTGTTATACATTCATTTTGTCATCTGCTCTTGAAACAGAAATCTCCCACATTAAGTCAATATCCTCTACAATTGAAACTAACTGTCATCATTGTAATTTTGTTGCACATATACGTTAATATATCCTTTAGAGTCACACGATACCGTCAAAATCATACGATGCTACAAATCATAATAAATGACAATTTAGCAAACAAAAAATCAGAATATTTACAAGTTTTTTAAAAACATTCTACTCTAATACAGTTATTTTAAAAGATAATATTTTTTCAGTGACTTTGTATTGAATGGCCTACGCGCCATTACGCGTAACAGGCGTAAGTAAGCAAGTAAGTAAGTAAGTAAGTAAGTAAGTAAGTAAGTAAGTAAGTAAGTAGGTAAGTAAGTAAGTAAGTAAGTAAGTAAGTGAGTAAGTAAATACTCCTATATTGAGTGCAGTTTAAACGTTTTTTTCACATTTCGCAAAGTTCCCGAATAAATTTTTTATCGTAATATTTTTCATTTTTCTTCAAGATGAAAGTGTAAGAGGAAAGTTTAAAAAGAATGCTTGCCGTGAAATGAAGAGTTTCATTCAAATTCTTTATATAACAATAGAAAGTAAGTAAGAATATTTTACTTTTTAGTGTATGAATATACTAAGCGTATAACATGATGCACTTGGGATGTGTCATTCACCAAATTAGCATAATACATTTCTAACAGTCTGATGACACAATTACTTGTTCAGACATTCATAGACAGAGAACTGAAGATCGATCTGACTGATTAAAAGACATAATGAAAGAACAGATACTATGCAAACCAATGTTTAACATCATCATAAAATACTGGATCTAGACAACGAATCATCAATCATATAAAAGTCCAAACTGTTTGGCATGTCCAAAAAAATGTTTACTTACTCGCTAAACCTACTCCATTATTGTTGTATTACTTACTATTCAGTGTGTTGTGTGTCATATAGTATTATTTCTGATATTCATCTTCCTACTACTTTTCATTTTATCCAGTTAACCTTTTTTGACTTCTTATTACATTTAGTTTCTTCAGTGGTGTATAATCAAACTTTTGAAAATCTATTTGAGCTAATATATTACAAATTTCACGTCAAATACGATAACTAGTGAATTCACATATAATGTGTTATTTCTAATTTAACTACTGATTAATTTGCTAGTAACAAGAATATATCAATTGAAATTTATTGATCGCGAAGTGTAGACGAACTTCATTTTCGTTTTCAAGGTAACAGTAGAATGTACATTAAATCAGTGTTTTTTATCGTTTCACACTGGCTCGATCAGTATTTTAGAATTATTTCATATTACTGATATCCATAGTCCTACTTGGTGAAGACGCTGACAAAATGCAGAGTCTTCTGACCACACTAAGCAACAATGCAAGCATGTTCGGGATGCTGTTTTCCTCCTCGAAATGCAAAATGTTGCTTCAAGATTGGGTTGCATCGGCACCTGAACTAGTGATAGGGAGTGAAGTAGTGGAGCGTGTTGACCGCCTCACTTATCTGAGAAGTCTCATCAGTGCTGATGGCCTGGTTTGTGGCGGAATCTCAGCACGGATACAGAAGGCTCGATTAGCTTTTGCCAAGCTGCGTCACTTATGGCGTAGGCAAAATATCCGTTTACTGACTAAAGGGCGAGTGTACTGAGCAGTAGTTCGCTCCATCATACTTTATGGCTGTGAAACATGGTCAGTTAGAGTAGAAGATATACGTAGGTTATTGGTTTTCGATCATAGGTGTCTTCGAAGCATTGCTCGTATATCGTGGGACACCCGAGTGAGCAACGCTGTTATTAGGAATCGGGTGCTAGGTAAGGATGGCAGATCATTAGATGAAGTAATGAAACTTCATCAGTTGAGGTGGTTGTGACATGAGTTGCGTATGCCCAACCACCGACTGCCTCGTCGAGCTTTGTTTTGTAGTGAAGGAATAGGTTGGAAGAAAGTTAGGGGCGGCCAAACCAAAACATGGCACAAATCCATGAAGTCACTGACAAGTGGACTGAGCCATGTCAGTAGTTGTCGACTACCTGGTTTGGGTCCGCGAAATGATAATAATCGATGGTTAGAAACCGTGAATTACATGGCTCAGAAATGTTTGCAATGGCGCCGGTGCATTTATTCTTTATGTTCTCTCAAATTTTCTGGATTGTTCAACACCTCTAGTTTTGACTTTCTAAACTTTTCTCACTGAATCATACTTCTTGAATAATATCTTCTAATCCTAACCTCTCCGAATACTTCTAATACTTTTACTACCTCTTCTACTATTGGATTTGATTTGACAATGGCGTCTCTGTGCTGATGTGGTATGGCAAGATGGACTGATGTACTTACGTACGAAGTTCTACGTTGCATCTGACTTGACTGATATCCATACCTGACCATTTTGGTAGTAATCATTAGTTAAATGCACTACATTTATCATTATTTATACCACTTATAAAATTGTACATAAACTGATCGATCAACAAAACCACACACGATGTCTACTAAAATAGTCATATTTGTGAACTAAGTTGTTTGAACTAGTCCAATGCATACAATATATAATACAGAATGTCGTTTAAACTCTGTTTTGAAGCATTTGTTCAAACGCTCATTGCACTTAAAGACGTTGAGAAACGAGATTTATGATGACCATAGAAGTATGACAATGTTCTCAAATATTATTTGACTGTGATCAAAAACTAAACATTTGGTTATGATGATCGATTCTTAACAAGATAAAGTCAATAAAATTTCATAAACTAAGTATTTTGTTTCAACATGAATTCGAAGTGGCTACTGACTTTCACTGAACGTTCTTTTTGTTGTTATGACCTAATTTTCAGCATCTTTGAATACCAAAAAACTATGAGAATGGATTAAAATCACTAGAAAAATCCTTGAACTGGCAGTAAACATCGAAAGCACTAACTTTTAGGAAGCTCTAGACCTAAGTTTTATGCTAGTCGGCATTCGTCAGTAAATGCTTATTTTGTAGTTCTCTGATGGCTAACGTTTTAAAGAGGACTTGAACCTGAGTTACCAAACTTCAGAAATTTTTTGACTGATCTATTTACAACTAGTCTAACAATGAATAATAGTACCCAGCTCAATGATTGGTAGTCACTGGAATCCAATAAATATAACTTCATGGTTCTATACCACAAAGTGACCTTATTTGGACAGCTACTAAATACCGTGAGGGACCGGATAGCTGATTCGTTCAAAGTTTGAGCATGTTCAGCAGTAAGCAGTCAGTGACTCACCAGAACGATCATAGGGAATTCAGAAGATTAGGATTTGAGAAAATACAAAGAATGGATGCAACTGCGTTGTTGCAAACGGTTTTGAGCCGTGTCATTCAACTTTTCTAACCATCGGTTACTATCATCTCGCAGATCTCAACCAGTTAGTCTACACTTATCAGCATGACTCAATCAAGTTGTCAGAGACTTTATGGAATAGTGCCATGTTTCGGTTTGGCCACCCTTATCTTTCTTCCAACCTATTCCTACACAGCAAAACATAGCTCAACGAGGTAGTCGGTGGTTGGGAATTCGTAACACATGTACTCTGGACACAATTAAACTTATTTATTGTTGATTGTCATTGTTAACTGACTAATATTTTCTCGTCCGTAAGAAATGATAACATTAAATAATTAGTTCAACGGATGCTTTACATTACTCGCTTAATGAGCAGTTTTTTAAGATATAACGGTCAGTCATTAAAAATTAACCATCCTTTCATTATGAATAGTTATTTCTCCATCTCAAAAATGAGATATCAGTCTACCTATCAACCAGCTGAGCATTATATACAGCAACTTACTGTGTATTGCCTTACACTCTCAAATATATTCTATAGAGATGAAGAACATTATGAGTACTGTATTGATTACAGTGATCTAAATGAATCACTATTTGAAAAAACTTCAAGTCTCATTTATATTTATTTACTTATGAATGCAACAACATAGATAACTCTGTTTGAAGACAGGTATTCATCTAAACAGTAATAGAGGTGATCAGATATGTAAGGAAGAGTGTACATATCTTTTTATGAATCGCGACAAAATACTTTAGTAACAACTTCTAAGACCATGAAACTTTATAACGCTGGTTCTCATTCCATGGATAGCTTTAATTCTCCTTGGATTCCAAGAACTTCTTGCTGATATGTGTGTTAAATGGCGTGAGATCTTGGTTGTGGGTTGGAACCCGTGTAATAATAGTAATCGATTATTAGAGATCTTGAATGACTTGGCTCAAAATCGTTTACGGTGGCGTCGGTGCATCCAGTCTTTAAGTTTTCTTAAATCCTAATCTTCTGTATTCTTCATCACCTTTATCCTTCTCTTCCTAAATTTATTTCACTGAATTGTACTTCTTGAATAATATCATCGAACCCTAATCTTCTCCAGTACTGCTAATACTTCTACTATCTCTACTACTATGGGATTTGAATGGACAATTGCATCTCTGTGCCAATGTGATATGGCAAGCTGAACTTATGTACATAACTTAAAAAGTTCTACATTGTAACTAACTGACTGATTAATAACTTAGCATCAAAATCTAGAAGACTTGAAATAAAGTAACTTTCATTCATGACCAAATCTCAACTTGACTAACAGAATCTAATTTGACATTAAAAACCAGACAGACGGGAACATATCTAACCACTAGACAATTATTGATTGTGAAATTTAGTCACTTCAATGAAATGAACAGAACAAACAAACAGTAGAATTTAAGTTTTTGCCGAAAGATAACGAAAGCTTTACAACTCAACTAATCAATTCATAGAATTCGATAACTTACTAAAGTCACTATTCTAAGCTACTTATCTTTTCTCGCATCTAAATCTTGTTAGGATATTCATCCAATATCCTAAGAGAATTATTGGTCTATCCCTATTGGTTAATTTCTACTGGTCAATTTTATGTCCATCCTAGATATCAATGTCATGTGCTCCAATGTTGTTTCTTATTGGTTGTCCTGACTATCAATGTCACTTCAACTGTTACTTCCTATTGGTCGTCTTAACTATCAATGTCACAGACTTAGATGTTGTTTCCTATTCGACCAAAATGTATATATACGCATTATCTGTAAGGTTTTATGACCAGGACCAGGATCAGGACCCAGTCCCGGATCCCTAGTCCGGGATCCTGATTCTCTTCTGGACTTAGGCCTCGTACTTTCTGAATGCTTGTAGAATACAGGTTATACTTCGCCGGATCCTCGCTCCTCGCTCTCGTTTTCCGACTAGGTTAACTCATAATAATTCAAGTATATCAAGTTGACGTGTTTACGTGCAGGCGTAACAATCTAATACTGTATGAATTCTCGACTTATATACAGATATAACTGATAAATTTATCACAAACAGCAGTTTCATAGTGAATAACCTAAATCTTGTCTTTTTACAACTGGGAAACTAACAACAACAATAACAACAAAAAAGCAGTTAATTCCATGAAAAAAATTTACTGATACTTAAACAAATTACGCTTAGTAAATATTTTTATTATCCCTTTATTTTCATTCTATATTCACTCAAATTATATATTGCACAACAAGAGGAAAGAATGAGTCAAGGCATGAACACTAAGAATATCACCCCGTATGTACTGGATACATTGGAAACTGAAATCAGTCGATTAGTTGGGCATAGTGTAAAGGTAAGCTTTTTCAATGAAATGAAAAGAGAAAAAAATCTTGACAAATCTACTTCATTATCCAACCCATCACATTAGATAATCATCTCATATCGTAGAAAGTATCGTGAAAGTATTTTATCTATCCAATTGCTGGATTGTTCTTTTGTATACATTTTTGAAACCATGAATCAATCAATGTTAGACCACCATTAGAAACTTGGAAGCACTGGACGGCCGTTTCATCCTGGTATGGGACTCATCAGCAGTGCGCATCCACGACTCCTGCACCCCAAAGGATTCGAACCCAGGACCCTAAATTTTGTGCGCGACTGCCTAACCATCGGTATGTAAAGGTGTTAATGTCTAACTTGATCAATTCACAGAGTTGCGCAACCTCATTGAAATTCTTCGGTAGTTACTGTCTACACCCGAACAGGTCGATCTTCGCTGGTCACGTCTTCCCACTAGAACTCGGAGAAGATTTCTCACGAAGCTAGTCACTAGTGAGCATAGGTAATTTGCATTAAGGAGTTGTGAAGATTGTTGAGTTACACACTTTTTGAAACCATGAATCGGTGATCAATGTTAGACCAACATTAGAAACCTTGAAGCACTCAATGACGGCCGTTTTGTCCTGGTATGAGACTCATCAGCATATAACGAATATTGTAGAAAAACCAGAAGCCATCATTTAAAAGAATGTTGTGATGGCTTGCAATCTGGCTCCGTTATTTATAAATGATCGAGCAGGCTATGAAATAAATCTCCCCATCAGTTTCTGTATATTATACTTGTGCGATGGCAGTAATAAGAAGCCGAATACGGATTCATTCGGATGAGTTTATTTCAGACAATCGTTTCATTGCAGACATGATATTGAAATGCATACAAGCAAACCGAAGCGCAGAAGGCATGGCTAAGCATTTATTAGTGAGGTAAGGTAAGCGAAACATGTAATAAGTGAGGTGGGCGTGCGCACACACACACGAATGAAAGCAGCAAAGATATGAGCGAATGAGTGTGACAAGGTCAAGAGACGAGTAGAATGCTAACTTATCCAAAAGCTGGAATGAGCCTTGTTGGGCTCGACATATAAAATGTACAAACACAATACAGTTGATAGTAAAGAACTCGACTCTTAAACTAGTGTTCACTTCCTTTATAAAGTTGTGAAGATTGTTGAGTTTCTTCATTGAAAACATGAATTGATCTTTGTTAGACCAACATTAAAAAACTGGTGTTAGTTTTTTTGCATCAAGCTTACTAACATTTGGTTTATAGTAAAGTGAGACCATTGGTAATTCATCAAAGGGTATAACAGTTTTTATGCCTTTCAACTATTTTACTGAATGTTTTACATACAATGTAATAATTTAGATTTGTATGAATAAAGCTGTTTTAAACAAAGTGAAATTAACAGGCTAAAGGATAAAGACGGAGTTATATTTTAAAGAAACACGTATTTTTCTCTGATCTAGAACTTCTTAACAATCAATGTACATAAATCACCTTGTATCGAGAGGTACACTAAGGACACTTAAGTTTTTCTTTTACGAGTTCACCTTAGTTGATAAACGGGAAGGAGACTTTTACCAGCGTCCAGGTAGTCTACCTTGAATACCCAAATAGAGTAAAAAGGCTTTTTAAGCGTAGAAAGTATATTCTACAAACACCCAGCAATCACACAATACAATCAAGCACAGAAATCTCGTTTATTTATACATCATAGAAACGTCCTAGTGGGACAGTTATGAAAATGGCACACTAAAATACACAGCAGCCAATCACAGCCATGGATTTTCCTGGTGGGAAATGTGATCTCAATGTCAACTGATCAGCCCATGTTGGCAAACGTGAAATCCAAAATAAGGCATTTATGAAGCGAGTTCTTGGAAATCTAACATCCCCAACAATTCTAACCCGATTTTCCCCAGGCCCCGCTAATTAAAGCAAGAAGTCTTGATAAGGCGTAGAGAATGTATTTTACAAGCATCCAGAAAGCTAAGTACTCAACTCAAGCTTATTTATACAATGACAGAAACGCCCTTGTTGAGAGCCACCAAATAGCCTACTAAAATAATCCATCAACCAATGATAGTCAAGGATTTCCGAGTGGGGAAAGTCAGCTCAAGGTTAACTGGTGCAAAATTTCAGGAAAAAATTACAAAATTTCGGACCTTTTCCAAGTGAGTTCTGAGGAACTAAAGTCCCCGACAAAATTACAATTTTAAGATAAAATATTTGTTGTTATTATTATTATTATTATTAATTATGATTATTTTCACCTTCAACTTTGACAGGGCATTACAGACACAAACAGTTTAACTGGTGATGATGATAAAGAATCCGTGACGATGGTTGATCGTGATGGTGTGGAAAATCGACTGGCTGAGATTCTTTTCGATAAAGTGATTAAGTTTGTTTTTTTTTAAAAAAAAATTAATTAATTCATATTATCATAATTTTTTGATAAATTTTTTTTTCAACTTTACAAAATAACATTCATTCGGAATTGTACGTACTCACATTGAATTGAATTATGATCTATCATACTGTGGTGTGAGCTACTTATAAGTAGTATATGACGTGGTTGTCAACGTAATGTCTGGCAGCAGAAGATGAGGGAAGATCAAGAAAGGAAGAGTGGGAACACAATGGAATTTGTATGAAACGCATGAATAGTAGTGACAATAGATTGATGTTTTGCTACAGGAACAGTCCAGTTCGATTTGATGATGAACTGATATTTTGCAAATGAACGATTTATGATATGGTTTTCCAATTTTACTGAGTAACTCTGTAATTTTCGTTAAATACAATTCGGTTGCCCCACCTGTGTTCTCGTTCACTACAGTATGGTAATGAACGGGATGAATTACAGCTCAACGAGGATATGGTTTTGATGTTGCTGATTTCACCTAGCTAGATGATTTGAATTAGAAGCCTTCTTTGTTATCGTGAATATTGTTATCAAGTTCTGCTTCAAATGAAAGAGAATCCAAGGACAAGATTAAAGACAATGAAAGCAGGATGAATTAATTTAACACATGTTGCACTTAACATTGTGGACAGGATGACACTATGACGTACGTATCTGAGAAGATTGTCAACATCAACATATGATGGACTAAACTGAGAAATCGTAAATAAACGACAGCTCACAGCCTCGTTCTAAGTGAAGGCTGTTGTCAGACAAGGTTGATTACTGTTAAGATTTCGCTTTCTTCTGGTAATTGGTTATATTATAAATAAATACGTCGATGTCCCAGAGTGAATAGAGAATACAGTGGACGAATCGGCATTGTCGTATGACCTAACTCTTCCATTCTACAAACAGCAACGAATGTACGGCCAGGGTAGCGGTAGTCTCTGTAGCAGTAGGTCTTAAAGTACACAACGATAAAAGCAAGTTCCTCTGATATAACCGGGCTTTTACTTATCAAGTCACACTTGATGGAGATGTCTTGGAGGACGTAAAATCTTTGAAATATCTGGGCAACATCAAAGACAAGCGAGCTGGATCTGATGCAGATGTGAATATGCGAATTGGCAAGGAAAAGGCAGCATCTTTGAAGCTGTAGGACATCGAGAACTCAAAAAGAACTGTCACTCAACACCAAAGTCACAATTTTCAATATGAACATCAAATCTGTCCAATCACATGAAGCAGAAAGCTGAAGAACAATGAAAACCATTATCCAAAATATGTAGGTAATTATAAATCGTTGTCAACAGAAAAAAAATCAGATTCCAGAAGAAGAATAAATTAGGACAAAGTGTTGAGTGTGGATAGGATATACATTGCGGAAACCACCCAACTGCATCACGAGAGAAATGCGAAGTTGTAACTATTAAGGCTAAAAGAAAAGAGATTAACTGAGGAACATACTGCACCGAGAATCGGAGACAGGCATGCAAAAATTGATGAATAGTAATTGGGCAGCAGTGAGAAAGAGGGCTCAAGACAGAGTTGGTTGGAGAATGCTGATCGGTGGTCTCTGGTGAAGGTGGGGCCAGAGGCATAAGTAATTAAGTAATATAAGTAATATATATATATATATATATATATATATATATATATATACTTATGTACATAATAACAGGATAATATCTCATCAGTTAATATTACATAAAAGAATATTTTCACAACACTACATTCCATTTATGCATTGTTAGTATTGAGGACTGAAAATGAAAAGGACAAATGATAGGTCTGAATCTCAATAGTAACATTAAAGGTGATATGAAAATACATTCATCTGACAAGTGTCAAATAAGATAAAAAAACGTATACCTTAGATTTCAGTGTTATAATATAAACCAAGTACTAGTTGTCACATCAAAATATATTGAGACACCATGAACACACATTAAATAAAGGCTGATTATCTGTAGCTGATAATTTGAACAAAAAATAATTACTTTTGAATGTCAAAATTTATTAACTCTCTAGGAATCAAACATTGATTGATTGGCTAAGTTTATAGAAAAATTTGAAGGAAAGATAATAGTTACAGTTGAACGATAACTGTATATAATTTATGCGTAAATGACCAAACTTTAAACTGGTATAAACATTCATTCTTTGAGCTCTCTCAAATCCTAATCTTCTGGAATCGTCAACACCTCTACCTTTGTCTTTCTAACCTTATCTCACTGAATTATACTTCTTGAATAATATCTTCGAACCCTAGTCTTCTTCATTACCAATAATACCTCTACTATCTCTGTCACTATGGGATTTGGATTTGACATTTGCGTCTCTGTGCTAATCTGTGTGGTATGGCAACATGAACTTATGTACATACGTACGAAGTTCCATGTTGCAACTGACTGACTGAGACTATTCGCCAACAAGTGATCTGACTATATTTCGGACTTATTAATAACATAATGAATGAATCATTGTTAGACCACACCATTAGACACCTGTAAGCACTGGATGGCCATTTCGTCCTGGTATGGGACAAATCATCTGTACGCATCCACGATTCCCGCTACTTACAGGATTCAAACCCAGGATCTTCGGTCTTACGCGCGAACGCCTAACCTCTGGACCATTGGGCCAGCATCCAATGGTGTTAGTGTCTAACTTTGATCAATCTAGGGATTTCGCGCACCCTCACCCATTTGTCTTCGGGTAGTTACTGCTTACTACAATCGACAAAGTTGAACTCCACTGGTCATATCTTCTCACTAAAACTCCAAGAATTTCACTAGATAAGCACATGTTTATAATGTTGGTCTAACGATCTCTATAACTCTAATTAAAGAATTTGTCAGACTTGATTGATTTTCACCAGTTTCAGTCAGTATAATATCTCTGTTGACTTATGATCACCTCTAGAAAAAACAATCCACTTTGTCTCATTTTATTCAATTTCTATTTGTTTTGTCATAAGAATGAGTTAAATTTTCGTTTTTTGAAAATGTTTTTCTTGATCGATTCTCTTAATTCTTTTCAGCTCTACTCAGATCTTAATCCTACGAAACAGGTAAGTTACTTAAAAATGATAAAAATGTTTGATTATTTTCACTGAAGTTGCTGAAATCAACTAGACATGATTCATGATTTTTGACTGGCATGAATCGAAATCCCTAGATCAATTAGAGTTAGACATTAAACCGTTGGATGCAGGCCCAATGGTCCGGTAGTTAGGCGTTCGAGCGCAAGATCGAAGGTCCCGTATCCGAATCCTGCTTGGTGCATGTGTCGTGGATGCGCACTGCCGCTGATGAGTCCCAAACCAGGACGGGACGGCCGTCCAGTGCTTCCAGGTTTCTAATAGTGGTCTAACAATGATTGATTGATTGACTGATGATTTCAAAAGTGTAATTCATTAAGTAATATTAGATAAACATTCAAGTTCCATTTGAATATGATGAATAGAATTCTCCATTGTGAAAATGAGAACAACACACTGGAGTGGAAAATATTGTTGTTTTCAGTTAGATCGTCATCATCAGGCTTTATACTCTCTAATATATAAGAATATATTTATATGAAAATGTTAAACCAATGAAGGCAATTTATTATGAGTCAATACACATGTTAGATTAAAGCACAAGTTGATACCTATAGCAGACAGGTGTACTGATAGCAGTAAGGACAATAAAATACGATAACAAAAGTTTTCATCAATAGTGCGTCGAACATAAACACTCATATCTACAGTACAGTTAAGTCATGGATATTATGTTTTGTTCAGTAAATGCTTTCCTTTTCAGTTTATGTGGTTGTGTGTGTGTACATAACATTAAATTGAAAAAATCACTAGCTCTGAAGTTATCAAGTTGATTGTCAAAATTTATCGTTTTTCAAATACAAGCTTAAAAATAAATTTATCAAATTATTTTTCTACATGACTAGTCATTGTTGGGGGTGTTAGATCCCCGAAAATTCGCTTGATAAATGCCTTATTTTGGTTTTCACGTTTGCCAACATGGGCTGATCAAATGACCTTGAGATTTCAATTCCCACCAGGAAAATCCATGGCTGTGATTGGCTGCAGTGTATTTTAGTGTGCTATTTTCTTAACTGTCTCAAGGACGTTTCTATTTTATATAAATAAACGAGAATTGTATGCTTGATTGTATTGTGTGATTGCTGGGTGTTTGTAGAATATACTTTCTACGCTTACAAAGCCTTTTACTCTATTTGGGGATTCAGGGTAACCTATCTGGACGCTGGTAAAAGTCTCATTCGCGTTTATCGACTAAGGTAAAATCGTGATAGCCTCAAGCATACTTAGTGACGAGCATAACAGTCATATATTCTTGTCTGCTCAAATTATGATTGACACAAATAATGTATTGGTAATTCCATTAATGAGATGTTATAGTTAGCAGTTGACTTATTCAAAACAACGACCTTCGGTCTTGCATGCGAATGTCTATAGCCTGTGGACCACTTAACCGGTATCTGACAGTGTTAATGTCTAACTTCGATTAATTCACGGTCTTGCGCTACCTCATACGCTATCTTCGTTGATCACTGCTTCACACCCGAACATAGTTGGACTCCACCGGTCACGACTTCTCGCTAGAACTTAGAGAAGATTTCTCACAGAGCTAGCTAGTCACTAATGAGCACAGGTAATTTGCATTACAGGGTTTTGGAGAATGTTGAGTTACTTTTTGAAATCATGAATCGATAAATGTTAGACCATCTTTTTAGAAATGGACATCCAATGCTTCCAGGTTTCAATTCTTGAAAATGTTTTAATCATTTCACTAAATTTTTTAAACTTGTCTATGTCAATCCTTTCACCGCACTCTCTTTTTACAGACAATTTAACTTTCCCTCATCTAACAATAATTTTGTTCTATTTTCATTTAGGAAAATGTTCAACAATTTACATTTCAAACATCTAGTCCAGTATCAACCGATGCGAATTTCAATAAATTATCCGCCGATTCAATCAACAATGATTCGAATCATTTAAACAAGACGGAAGAATTAATTGTGACAGAAGGTTTTCCAGTCAGATTGGAATATACTCTACCATATAATGAACATTGTGGTTAGTGTAGAAACATATATGTATAATTTTCTAAAGAAAATGTTATCAATTCTTTTTTTCAAATTCTTTCAGAAATACTTTCCATTGAAGATAAGTATTTAAGTAGTATATTCGATGAACTGTGTATTTTATTAGTTTGTATCAATGTATGAAAACAAATAGAAACTGTGGTATGTGCTACTTATACGAACGATATAAGTAGTATAAGAGGGGGGACGTGAAAGAAAAAGTCTCACCACGGTCAGAAGAGGAAAACGGAAAACAAATGGAGCAAAAGCAAGAAGTAAATGGAGTACCAATAGAGGAAGGAAAGGAAACAACAACAGGAATGGAAGAAGGCTGGAGTGTCGGAAGTCATGACTCGAAGATGGTGTGCAAATAGATTGTTCAATGTAATGTTTTCGTTTTTAATTGACTCAGAGTGTTTACAATAAAAAAATTAATCCGTTTAATTCAGCATGACATTTCGTAGACGCCAAACTTCCATATCAACAGGCTGGATTTCATGAGGATCAAACGTGTACCGACCACCAAATTGCAACATTACGGACCATTATGGAATATTCAATTGAATGGAACTCACCAATGTACATCAGTTACGTTGATTACGAGAAGGTATTTGATAATGTGGACAGGACAACACAATGGAAGCAATTTCGACACTATGGTGTGCCTGAGAAGATAGTCAACACTAGACGGAATTCTTATGTTGAATTAAAACTGCGAAATCATGCGCGCAGGACAGCTGACAGACTTGTTTGAGATGAAGACTGGTGTCAGGCAAGGGAGCCCACTCCCAACCTTTATCCTCCTTCTCTTGGTGATCGACTGGTACATGAAGACATCAACATCTGGAGGGAAGCACGGTATACAGTGGAAACAGACAGCCTATAATGACTAGTCAATACTCAGCTACGACGAACTCCTGGATAGCGTCAATCGACATTGTATTTCTTCATTTTCTTTTAATACTCTACATAAAATCCATTCATGACAACCAAAACACTTCAAACAAATTTACACATACAAATATTGAAACATCACTCTCAAACACTTGTCTGATGATTTTATCATACTTATTAAATTCTTCATAATTGGTACTTCAATAAGGTTGCAAACTATTTCAAGCATTTTTTTGTTTTAATAAAACTGCCTATAACTCAACAAGTCAGTTATGATATGATTTGTTTAGAGAGTTTATTAGTTTGAACAATTGAAGAGAAATAGAAAAGAATTCTTATCAAATCGTATTTTCAAAATGGAATCTACATTAGTAATAACTCTTATATTTTTACTATATGATAAGCATAGCAAGTTATGGTCATCTGATCTTGTTAGGATGTTCATCCAATAAATATCCTAAGAGAATGATTAGTCAACTCCTATTGGTCAATTTCTATTGGTCAATTTTATGATCGTCCTAGCTATCAATGTCACGTACATCAATGTGGTTTCTTATTGGTTGTCCTGAATATCACAATGACTTCAAATGTTGTTTCCTATTGGTCGACTTAAATGTCAATGTCACAGACTTCGAGTCTGTTTCCTATTCAACCTAAATGTATAAATTTGCATTAACTGTAACATTCTGTGACCCCGACCCAGATCCTCAGTCCGGGATCCGTGTCTTCTCTGGACTCGGACCTCGTACTTCCTGGATGCTTGTAGAATACAGGTTCTACTTCATATCAAGTCTTCTTCTTTCACTCACTATGGGGGGGTCAGGATACTCGGATTAGAGTAACATGTCGTGACGCCGGGTCCTCGATCCTCACTCTCGTTTCCCAACTAAGGTAAACTCGTAATGATTTAAGCATATCAATTTGACATATTTACGTGCATGCGTAACACATCTCTTTTCTTCATTTCTATATTTTTTTTTTACTGCCTCTCTCCAACCACCATCCCCCACCGTGCACCACCACACTTTTAGAATTTCATTGGTATAAATTAACCAATGATAATCAACGAATTCCAGTCAAATTAGATTTTCGTATTGAACATGTAATCACTGGTACAATTAATCAATCATTTAAACAATATCAACCATTCAATTATCAATATCCAAAACATCCATTTGTTTTATCCAATTCCGGTTTGATTACAAATGAAACAAAACAAAAATTAAATCAATGGATTAGTGAATTATCAAAACTTCAATCAACCAATCATGGTAATGAAGAAGACATTATTTACTTACAACATCATCTCATCATATGGACAAGTAGATTTGACGATACTGGAAGTTATTTTGCATCAGTTGAATCTCAATTACATAACAATGGTAAATCATCAATGAAAGAGAAAGAATATATAGTCAGAGTAATCAGTAAGTTGATTTATTTTGACTTCATTTGTAAACATTTCACTCGTATCGCGCAGTAAGAAAACTGAATGTTGAAATGGTCACTTCGTATTAATAATCTTTTTTGTAATATTTATTTACAGCTAGAGTTATGAAGATTAGTGTTTTTGAGATGGTGGAGAAAACTTGTAGCTCAGGTGGATGATTGTGGTGGTGGTGTTTGGTTCTCTGAGCTGAATGTTGTTTTGGCTGTGGAGCTTTCATTGTTCTTCTTCTGAACACCAACATCATCAGCACAAACTTCAGATAGAAGAAGTGAAGCATTCGAATTTCTCCACGTTTGACCTGTAGCTTGTTCTGCTGCTAACCTCGATCTTGATTGGTTGTTGTTGAATTTTGACCTGTCGTTGTATGCAACTTTGTTTTGATTGCAACCCTCTTTTGATCCGTTTCTTGATCCTACATCACCTATGATTTTTCTAAGTGGTTGATAAATTGGATCAATATTGATGTGTTTTTTGATTGCTGATTGACCTGAGTGCCAACTCTTCGTTTATATCAATACATACCTACAATTATGGACATACATTCGATTAGGACAATGTGGAAATACTGGATAGGGAGAGGAAAAAGTACACTAGAGAATTTTCAGAAGCTTGGCACTCAAGTCAATCAGCAATCAATAAACACATCGACATTGACACAGTTTATCAACTAATCAGGAAAGTCATAGGCAAACATAGGATCAAGAAACAGATCAAAAGTGGGATGCAATCAATACAAAGGTGCAAACAGCGACAGGTTAAAGGTCAATGGCAACCAATCAAGATCGAGGTTAGCAGCAGAACAAGCTACAGGTCAAACGTGGAGAAGTTCGAATGCTTCACTTCTATCCGAAGTTTGTGCTAATGATGTTGTTCAGAAGAATAACAATGAAAGCTCCACCACCAAAACAACCAGCTCACAGAACGAAACACCACCACAATTAGTGTTTTTACACATTTGAAATCATGAATTGATCAATGTTAGACTCATTAGAAACATCGAATAAGCACTGGATGACTGTTTCATCCTGGTACGGTGACTTAACAGCATTGCGCATCCACGATTCCTGCAGCTCGCAGCATTCGAACCCGGGACCTTTGGGTTTGTGTGACAAAACAGCCGTCTTTCAGTGCTTCCAGGTTTCTAATGGTGGTCTAACAATGATTGATTGATGATTTCGAGTGAATGATATTAATTTACATGCAAGTTGTTAGTCATATTGTGGTGTGAGCTACTTATAAGTAGTATGTGACGTGAGTGTCAACGTAATATCTGGCAGCAGAAGATGGGGGGGAAGATCAAGAAAGGAAGAGTGGGAACACAATGGAATTTGTATGAAACGCATGAATAAGTGAAATGTCAGACAATGGATTGATGATGCATTGAAGATTTGCAAATTAACCGTTTACGATATGGTTTTCCTATTTTACTGAGTAACTCTGTAATTTTCTGATAAATACAATTTTCGGTTGCCCTCACCTGTGTTCTCGTTCACTACAATATGACCGGCTTATTGATTTGCTAAACAATAAACTCCTTAATATACATTATAATATCAACATTATACAAATTGATCTATACAAAACATCTTTCGGTTAATATCCCATAAAGAAATTTTATTTGCATAGTTCTATTGAAAAGTGTTTAAGAAGCCAATAAATTTTCTGAACAGCCAGTCTTCTTATGAATATTTTGATCTTTGTAGTTTTTTTAGACTTGATAAAAGTTTGATTGAAAACTGGCAATTCAGTATTCTACATATAAGATGAGGAGACTGAGATTTAACATCGATACTTTTTTTAATGAAAAGATGAACTACCTATAATTAGTGAGTATAAAATTACTGAGCTGAAAATATCCGAAAGACGTAACTTTATTTATCTAATAACAGTGAGAATTTGTTTACAATAATAAGATACGGAAATCCTGTTGACTAAACGACCTAATAAATGAGTTGATTAGTTTTTCAAATTTAAATTCATCTTGTCATTTAGCACGAGAAAGCATTTGATGATGTGGACAGGACAGCGCTATGGAGGCTTCCTCGACACTATGGTGAGCCTAAGAAGATAGTCAACATGACACGGAATTCTAATGCTCGATTAAACTGCGAAATAGTGCACGGAGGACAGCTGACAGACTTGTTCGAGGTGAGGACCGGTGTCAGGCAAGACTGCTAACCACCATCCTTTCTCTTTCCCCTGGTGATTGACTAGATAATGAAGACGTCATCATCTGGAGGGAAGCACGGGATACAGTGGACAGCCTGGATGCATTTGGACGATCTGAACTTCGCAGATGATCTGGCTCTTCTATCACACACGCAAAAACAAATACAGGAGAAGACGACCAGCGTAGCAACAGACTCAGCAGCAGCAGGCCTTGAAGGGAAAAACAAGATTCTGCAACACAACACAACATGCGCCAACCAAATCACATTCTTGATGGAGGTGCCTTGTAGTACGTAAAAACCTTTACATATCTAGGAAGCATCATTGATGATCAAGGTAGATGCGATGCAGAAGTTCAAGACGCGGATCGGCAAAGCAAGGTCTGAATTTCTACAATTGAACAACACCTAAAACTCAAAACAACTTGCAAACAAACACCGAAATCAGAATTTTAAATACAATATTGTTTGGAGCGGCAACTTCGAAAACTACGAAAGTCATCATTGAGAAAATACAAGTATTTATTAACAGTTTTCTACGCAAATCGCTTAGGATCCGTCAGCCAGAAACCATCAACAACAACCTACTGTGAGAAAGAACAAACCAGATTCCAGCGGGGGAAGAAATCAGGAAGAAATGATTGTAGTGGATAGGACAGACGGTGAGGAAAACACCCAACTGCGTCACAAGACAAGCCGTCATTGGGCCAACAGAAAGGAGGAAGTCCGAGAAACACATTACACCAAAAAATGTACAAAGATATGAAAAGAATCAAGAATAAATGGACAGAACCAGAAAGTGAGGCCCAGAAAAGAGTAGGTTGGAGAATGCTGGTCGGCACTGTATGCTCAATTGGGAGTAACAGGCGTAACTAAGTAAGTATAGTACAAACCAGATCAGAGAAACTAAATGATTTAAAACATGTGCTGTGAATTAAAGAAAACTCAAATCTAAATTAAGTTGACATTGATTTTTTTTTTATTCAAAGTGATCATAAATACTTCAAAATTATTTCATTATTGCTCAGAAAATACAACATCACATAAAGCTGCATTTAAGCCACAGTTATATACTTTATTATTAAAATAATAACAGTTTATTTTACTGCTTATATACATTGACTAAGCTATACATTTCCATAAATATCTCTTTATTTTTCACCCGAACAGAATCTAAACAAACACTAGCCAATCCACAACGTCAACCAGAATTTATTGAACCACTTATTGTACAACCAGTGAACAATACTACAAATGATCCTTTTATTGAAATGACATGTATAGTAACAGGCAATCCTATACCAAGATGTTTATTCTATCGTAATTCATCACCTATACCAGTAGTTGTAATGCCTTTTGTGAAAATCCAGCCGAATGAATCATCATTATTATTATGTACATTGAGTTCTTTAACACAAAAATACACTGTCACCATATCTGATTCAACTAGATCAGATCGATCAATTGATTGTACAAGAAAAATTACTCTACATATTAATCGACCATCCAGTTCTGAAGATATGGCTACTTATAGTTGTCGTGCATGGAATTGTCATGGTCGAACAATTACATCTACTGATTTATCTGTACAAGGTAAGCAATTCAATAAGGTTTTGTTTTTTTTCTCTGTTGTCATTTTAAAAAGTTGTGGCAATCTGACTTCTCCCTTTTTATAAGTTTTGATAGAACAGTGAGAAGAAGTAAATTGATCTGAATAATAAATAGTGTGATGTATTTGTGCGCTAAACATATTTCGAACAATCTGTGATAAAGAACTCAACGGTCTCTCAGTTACTGGACAAGTTCAATAGTCTTCAGAATGACATTTTATTAACTCATGAACTAGAAAATAATAATAATCGATTGCCTTTTTTTAGACATACTGTTGAGTCGAGTGGGAGAATGGAACTATAAAGCGTTCTGTTTATAGAAAACCAACCTGGACTGGACAGTATCTAAATTTCAGCAGTTTTTGTCCACTGCAATATAAGCGAAGTTTCGAAAAAGACCTCTTCAATAGGGCTCAAAGGATTTGCCCGATAATCTCTGTCGCATATACATACATATATATATATCAACACCAAAATCAGGAGGTTCAATGCAAATGTCAAGACAGTTCTACTGTATGGAGCAGAAACTTGGAGAACTACCAAAGCCATCATCCAGAAGATACAAGTGTTTATTAACAGTTGTCTTCGCAAAATACTTCGTATTCGTTGGCCAGACAACATCAGCAACAGCTTACTATAGGAGAGAACAAACCACATTCCAGTGGAGGAGGAAGTCAGGAAAAAGCGGTGGAAGTGGATAGGACACACATTACGAAAAGCACCGAACCACTTCACAAGACAAACCCTCACATGGAACCCTCAAGGCGAAAAGAAAAGAGGAAGGCCAAGGAACACAGCACACCGAGAAATAGAGAAAGATATGAGAGGAATGAACAAACATTGGACAGAATTGGAGAGGGAAGCCCAGGACAGAGTAGGTTGGAGAAAACTGGTTGGTGGCCTATGCTCCATTGGGGGTAACATGCGAAAGTAAGTAAGTATGTAAATGAACAATGATGTGACTTACGGCAGTTTTATACTATTTACGTCTATCATCTTATTTATATATACATATAGGATGTTAACATTGATCATAACAAATTGAGTAGTTACTTTTCTTAAATGTTGTTTTCATTTAACTCATGATTTAATTATACCATTTATTTAGATCATTTCACTAAATTCGACTGCCCACAAGAAAAACCAAATTTGATCGACAAGATGAATGTTGTAAAAACTGATTCAATCCAATCGGCAGTAAATACGCCACAAGGTGCTTATAATGTAAGCTTTGTATTTTGAGTAAAATGAATCTGTATTTATATTTATGCTTATTTTATATGTACAATTCTTGTTACTACCTTTAATGATAGTAGTAGTAATGTAAATTAATCAAATATTAGTCACGTGATGGATAAACATTTTCATAATTATCACTTAACGTGACAAACTAATTGAAACAAAGTTAAATTTAATGGTTTTATTAAGGTATCAATGTAGGCTTAATGTTTCAATATGATCGTAACAGAAAAAATCATCGCTTGATGCTTACAAACGAAATTATGGTGTTTGCTTTCATAAGCTTCTGACCGTGTCATCATTGTATTCTGTAGCCAAATACAATGACCATGACATTTCCGATCGTTTTGTGAGACAGCTGTACAAATAATAATTATTTTTTGAAAAAATCAAGATGAGAACCTAACAATGATACTTACAACTCTCGTGTGAGTATAGAC
Source organism: Schistosoma turkestanicum (assembly GCA_944470395.2). Lineage (NCBI taxonomy): Eukaryota > Metazoa > Platyhelminthes > Trematoda > Strigeidida > Schistosomatidae > Schistosoma > Schistosoma turkestanicum. The sequence continues at coordinate 2,043,786 of OX103977.1, forward strand.
TACATGATCTGAGACAGAAGAATGAAGAACTAAAGTGATGATCTTAATTTTATGGACAGATCAATTGAGTAGGCCGGGTGAAACTTGCCGTTTATGTATCACGTAAACTTAGATTTATGCTTTATCTGTTCATAAATTTCACTGGTTAACATTCATTTCTCAGTCAGAATAAATCTTCGCATTTCTTTCTCAAAAATATTGTTTATATAATTGACTGAGTTTGATCAATATACAGTAACATATATGATTTCTTGGCGGAGCTTGGAATAAACAAGGTATTTTGAGTCATCTTCTCAAGATCTAAACATGTCTCAACAAAGAACTAAACTAGATTCAGTACTGAATTTCAACTACTGAATAATCCTTAGAAATTACTGTTTAAGTGAACATTGCTATGAATTCCAGCTCAAAATGAAAATTATGAATGTGGAAAAATGACAGTGTCATTTCTGAGTTCAAATTAAAAATATATAGTCTGTTTATTTAAAGATCGATCAATGGTAAACCACCATTAGAAACCTGAAAGCATGAGAAGGCTGTTTTGTCTGAGTATGAGACTAATCATCAGTCTGCATACACTATACCACTCAGGGGGAATCAAACCCTTGACCTTCGGTATCAGGCGCAAACGCCTAACCTCTTGACTAGTTGACCACTGGTTCAACATCCAATCAATCTACGATACTGAGCGACCCCACTGATTGTCTTCAGTAAGTAACGCCCAACATGGCTGAAACCCCTTTGGTAATACCTTCTCACTAGAACTTCGAAAATGTCCTCACGAAGCTAGTCACTAATTAGCAAATAACAAATGTCATTCCTGCTTGCGATAGTCATGAATGCACACCGATTATAAATCCCATACCAGGAAGATACAGACGTCCAATGCCTCCAGGTATCTAATGGTGGCTTTATATTGATCGACTCATGATTTCAAGATACATTATTGTATATTAGAGTAACGTGTGATGAAGATCTAACTGAAGACAGTATTATTCGCTTAAATATATTGTCATAATCTGTTGGGGAAGTTAGATCCCCAGAAATTGCTTGATAAATAGTATCTTTATTTCGGCTTTATTTCATGGACTGATCAGTTAACATTGGAAAATCCTTGGCTGTGATTGGTCACTTCTGTGTTATTATATTCTGCTATTTTTGTGACTGTCCCAAGCACGTCTCCATGGTGTATAAATAAACGCAATTTGAGTGCTTGGATTCATTGTGTGTGCTGGCTGGGTGTTTGTAGAATACACTTTCTAGACTATATCAAGACTTATTGCTGATACCTTTTTGGTCAAGGGATCAGAGTAGCCTACGTGGACACTGGTTCATTGTCTCGTTCTCGTTATTCAACTAAGGTGAACTCGTAATAGTTTAAGCATACCTAGAGACGAGCGTAACATAATCTATAGATTTTTATAGACGAAAAAATGACAATTCAATATGCTATACTGATATCAATGTCGAACTAAATCGTGAAATTTTCATTCGACCAGTGTATTTTCCGTAATTCTGCTTTTTATAAAAATGCAATCTGACAATGCAGGCTTATTGCTTGTTGTTGATATACACAAAAATACAGGTTGAAATTATCACTCTGTTCACAAAGATGTTATCAGTAGTTTTGAATAGCATAATGATTATAATTCTGTTTATTTTCCAGAATAATAATTATCCCATAAAAGAAGAAGGATTCCCTGTGGTTAACATGGTAAACGATTCATATGACAGGTATGAGATATGTACTTGTTAATTGTTAATGTGATTTGGATTTCCTTTTACTTAATGAACTAGTTGTGTAATCACTTAACTAGGCGGAAGGTTAACAAATATTCATTTAGCAGCATTCATATTTTTACTAATTAAATCGCACTACTAAAAAATAATCAGTAGTCAATGTGTATTCATAAGAAAATGTTTAAACACAAACATATACAAATAATATTCAACTATTTGAGAGTGTATACAAGAAAAACTTGAAAGCTCCCAATTGAAATTCCAAGAATTTCAACCAGCATTTCATCATCTTCATCGTGAAAAGAGATGAGAGCTTAGATTGTACATCACACTCCATCCTTTTATTCAAGTATTCAGCTCATTCTTTATCATTCTTAACTGTTTCTTGTCAGATCTAAATTTAATATGCAAAGTTTTATGCCGACACATTAACTGTTATAATCCCTTACCTTTACATCACACCGAATTCTTATAAATTCAATATGACATTCTACTGTATTTCGTTAATTTCTACCATGTATCCCCTGCTGTTTTGATCTGTAATAAAATTGTTTTTGAGTTATAACTCTGCTTAACTGTAATTAGCAATCACTGAGAGGAAATATTCCCTAAAAAAAAGTTGAAACTTTCGTGGTTGGATGGTTAGGCTTTATTTTCTTAACAATTAGGAGCTTGATCAAGCACTTATTGCATTTAAATAGCACTTTGAAGAGGTCTTCATAACGCCTGAACCAAGTATCAAATGTAATATTGGTGTCAGGATCATAAAGAAACTCTAAAATACCACTCACTGATCATACCATCAACTGACTGAGGAATAGTCGGTGTAGATGAGGCTTGAGAAGAGCTGTGCGTCTGAATAAGTATCTCCATCAATTTCAGCTGTTGTGCAAGCAATTTATCTAATTTAGCTTCATCCATCATAATTCACCAGACCATTTGTCAAAATGCGGTCACCAAATTGTTATGCTCGTCTCTAGGTATGCTTAAAACTATTACCAGTTCACCTTAGTCGAATAACAAGAAGAAAACAATGAACCAGTGTCCATGTAGGCTACTGTGATCCCTTGACCAAAAAGGTATCAGCAATAAGTTTTGATATAGTCTAGAAAGTGTATTCTACAAACACCCAGCCAGCACACACAATGAATCCAAGCACTCAAATTGCGTTTATTTATACACCATAGAAACGTCCTTGTGACAGTGACAAAAATAACACAGTAGAATGACACAGTAGTGACCAATCACAGCCAAGGATTTTCCTGTTGTGAAATGTGATCTCGAAGTCAACTGATCAGTCCATGAAATAAAGCCGAAATAAAGATACTATTTATCAAGCGATTTCTGGGGATCTAACATCCCCAACAAGATCGATTTCTGATATTTCTGAGGTTACACTGTGAATAACAGTAATCTGCATAGCCTTACTTCTTGTGCTTTCTCCTTTCCTCTCCTCTCCCACAAGAAACACTTCTTTTAAATCGGAAGTGAATTAGTATAATTCTGAATTGCTTTATTAAGTATCTACCATGAAATTCTCAATTGACTAACTTTAAAAAAATAAAAGAAATTAGCTATACCAAGGGCATCTGGAAATCGGAAATCTCTAAGTGGTATGGCATTCCGATTATTTTTCAAACGGAATATGTAATTAAATGAGTTGTGTACACAAATAGTCATCATATCAGGATTCAACAAACTTTTATGTATTAAGTTCAGTAAAAATATTGACAGACATTAATTTAATAACGACATTAGTTCAGATGTATTTTGACTGATCAGCAATACTAATAAAATGTTTAAACTGAGTCTTAGTAAAAATACATCTAGTATGTCGTACTTTTTTTTTCAAGACCTCATTTTGGAATCGTTTATGACTATTAGGATACCTGTCTAATAAAACTATAAAATCTGACACATTGCACTGACTAATTACTGAGTAGTAAGTAACACGTACGGTGTTTGTCTAATCTTTAGAGTTAACCCCACACTTTTCAAACTGAATTTCTCAGGAAGCCGTTAGGCAAAGTAACTAGACACGGTGATCCATTATGTTTCTAAAAAGGGATAGGTAACTGAAAATTATTTCCAGAATGCTACAAAGTCAAGTTTCATGTTTCCTTAAACTCGTTATATCAATTCATCTAGAATTTTCAAGTGAACTGGTGCTACTGAGAAGACTGAGGCAGGCGAGGAGGATCGTATCATGTAAATTTACACTCTGAGTCAATTAAAAATGACAACATTACATTGAATACTCTATTTGCACACCATCTTCGAGTCGTGACTTCCAACGCTCCATCCTTCTTCCATTCCTGTAGTTGCTTCCTTTCCTTCCTCTGTTGGTATTCCATTTACTTCTTGCTTTTGTTCCATTTGCTTTCCGTTTTCCTCTTCTGGCCGTGGTGAGACTTCTTCTTTCACGTCCCTTCTTATACTACTTATATCGTTCGTATAAGTAGCACATACCACACTACCAATGAAACATGAAAAAAGAAATGCCTAGTTGGCTATTATTAGCTAATGTAAAACTGAGTGTCAGTTCTTCCATTGGTGATTTCCTTTAACTATCTAATTTTTAGTATATTCTTAGTTAAGATAAACATTTCATAAATACATGATGAATAGTTTTCTGTTTGGTCCTCCAAGTGGGTTTTGAAAAATTTCAACTTTTCATCTTTGCTTTTTTACATGTATAGTGTCGGTGAATTCAAAAGACTTGATCCGGTAAGTAGATTCTATTATCTTAACTAATATGTCTGATTAAAATATATATGTAAGTTGTATCGTTTCATACGTAAATGAACAGAATTCGGTTCACTTACGTTCACAATAAATCATACGTACAAATAATTTGATTTGATTTGAGATTTTCAAACGTTAATGAAATCTCTAAATCTAATAAAACTGGTGTATTGCCAAAGTGCTAATCATATTTCCAAATACTTCAGTGGTAGAATCTTTGAATGTCGCTCTAGTCGAATACAGTTTGAACCCCTTGGGCAGCAGTAGTTTTCTCAAGATGTAAAATACACCGTATATTAATAAGCGCTAACTTATTTTCAATCTGTGATCGCTCAACACTGAACCCACTCTACCGTTAAGTTAAATCATACATAGTATCGTCTGAATTGTACATTTGTTGGTAGAATTCGTCGATTATTTAGAAGTAGACAACGTTATAGAAATTAACTTCTCAAAGGATAAACAGTGTAAATCTCTGATTTCAAATGAATATTTTTTGAAATAGGTAGAGAAATAAGTTGAAAGAAATTCCATTTTCCATCCTAAAATATGCGAAGCCGATACAAATAAACTTCTTTTAATAATGCCTATTCTTCTCACCTTGATTGTACACTGAGTAGAATACTTTTCACAGCAACCTATAGAGATAAATATTGGTTAAGTTGAATGCTACTAGTTTTCTTATTCATCAATTTGCTCTCGTGACAGAAATAAACTTAATTAGCTCAAAAAGTATTAGAACTCATTCAATAGTTCTTTGGTCATTGTAGGATTTAATTTTAGAAAGATTTAATTCTAGAAAGGTAAATGCAATGTTGGCGAGCACAGAGTCTATGGGGAAGCTACAGTTAGAAGAAGATCAATTTTCGCTTTAAACTTTATCTGTCTCTAAACAACCAAAAAACAATTAAATTAGTACAATAATTGAGGAAATTACAATTATCAAGTAAGACGAGCAAACATACCAACCAATATAGCGTGTCTTATGGAAATGAGTCAAGTCATGAGTCACATCAATATAATAAGATAATTATGTCAATCAATTTGTAGGTCATTTACACCAAAGAAGGTTTACAAACACGTCAGGTCAGATCACGTGGTGGTCGCTTAAACCACAATCTGATTGGTTAGTTATGGCATAACTACAATTAGTTATGAAAATCACTAAGTCATCTAATCAAGTATTCTATAAAGATTTTCCTAACCGAAATTCTAAGATATTAATTACTATATGCTCAATCATTTACATTCAAGAACTAATTTGTGTTTTCACTAAAATTCTCATTCAATAAATTAATCTTTGTTTGTTTGTTTCAACCAGAAATATCCCAGTTCCATTATTGAAATCTCCCCAGAAAATCAACCTATCGATGTTAAGTAAGTTTTGCTTATCCCAGTGAGATGTTACACATATGTTAAACATCTGTTTTGATATTTTTTGCACTAACATAATAATTATATACTTATACTTGGCTTCGGTTTACGCGCTCGAGTAAAACATTCTGGCCCATTCATGAATTCAATCATTTGTTTGGTGTATAAATATTTAGGTGCGCTCATATTGTATCAACGTCTCTGTGCTTAAATAAAGCTTTTAAAAAATATGTGTATATACTGAACACTTTGACCAACGTATGAATGAAGAGTGTAGTGGTGTTTCGTTCTCTGAGCTGGTTGTTTTGTGCTGATGATGTTGTTCAGAAGAACAATGAAAGCTCCACAACCAAAACAACCAGCTCAGAGAACGAAACACCACCAAAATCATCCACCTGAGTTACAAGTTTTCTCCACCATCTCAAAATGAAGAGTGTACCATGTGCATGAACTTGAATTCGTCTTTCTTTCGTGCATGACAAACCATTATTAGAAAATTAGAATATTCAAAAGCTTCCCATTGTGAATAATTAGACACAACACAGATAATAAGCGAACAATATTGTTGTTTCCGATTAGATCGTCATCAGGCTCTATACTACTCCATAATAAACATGAATATATTTATATGAAAATGTTAAATCAGTCAAGGCAATTAGAGTGAACATTTCCTAGCATGGTTAGGGTCAGTTAAAAACAATACGCCGTTCTATCTTGGCGCATCTGGTTGATGATGGCCATATTGTAGATAAATGTGGATCGTTTCCAATGATCTATCGTATACCTCCATCATATTTCCCAACGGAATTCGATACCGTCTCCTACATATAGCAGAAACCATAGGACGTCGTACATTCAACCCCAGTATATGTGTTCAGAAGAAATTCGTGACACCCCCTATTTCTTCCGTGGCAGGATATATCTTAACCAGCATTATTTTCACATCCTGTATTTTGTTTGTAAATTTCTGCCTCTTCGCGTTTATATTCTTCTTCACCATCTAATTATGTACACACCTTTAATTACGCAATGGTTTTAACGTTTTGTAAAGTCTATTTATCCACGTTCCACCCACTATTTTCAATGTTAAACTATTGACGAAAACGTTTGTTATCGTATTTTATAATTTTCTTACTACTATTAGTGTAGTGAACGAGAACATAGGTGGGGCAACCGGATTGTATTTAACGAAAATTACAGAGTTACTCAGTAAAATCAGAAAACCATATCGTAAATCGTTAATTTGCAAATTATCAGTCCATCACCATATCGAACTGGACTGTTCCTGTTGCAAAACATCAATCCATTGTCACTATTCATGCGTTTCATACAAATTCTATTGTGTTCTTCTAACTCTTCCTTTCTTGATCTTCCCCCATCTGCTGCTGCCAGACATTACGTTGACACTCACGTCATATACTACTTATTAGTAGCTCGCACCACATTAGTACACCTGTCTTCCATACAATCAACTTGTACTTTTAGCTATTATGTGTGTAGTGACGTAATCTATTTCATTGTGATTATTGACTCATAATAAGTTGTCTTGATTGGTTTAACATTTTCATATATGAAATATATTCATGTATATCATAGAGTATGAAGTCTGATGACGATCTAATTGAAAACAATCGAAAATTAGTTTGTATTGCTTATCAGAGTTGTCAATATATATAACTGTACTTCACATGAATTTGCATTTACTCAGCATTATGTTAGCTCATGTAGCTGTAAGAATCATAGTCCATTGAACTCTTGCTAGTTTATCGCATATTAATATCTTTCTACAGTCTTCAGTGAAAATTACTATTTGAATTGTCATAAGTAGGATAGATAGCATATTGATCGATCGACTGTTTATTAACAGTTGTTTCAAGTGAAATAATTTTGTGGCTCAAATTTTTTCACAATCAAACTCAGTAACAATAAACAGAATGCAAATATTTGCAATGAATACTAGTTTTCAAAAAATCAAATAAGTCCGTTTTCTTTTCCTATTTTCTCTATTTTTTATTTTAGACCAATCTATCATAAGTTTTATAGTGAATACAATAAAATGTAATTGAAATATGTAGTGTTTTCAAAAAATATGTTTCATTGAAAAATGATGCATATGATAACAATAGATTCCATGATAGACTTTATCATATAGACTGTAGTTTGTTAGAAATCAATACGTGCTAATCAACTCAATGTATACAGAAATTGTTATGCTGGTCACTTGATATGCTTGAAACTATTACGAGTTCACCTTAGTCAATAAAGGAGAACGAGATAATGAACCAGTGTCCACGTAGGATACTCTGATCCGTTGACCTAATGGAATTAACGAAAAAGTCTTGATATAGTCTAGAAAGTGTATTCTACAAACACCCAGCCAGCACATACACAATGAATCCAAGCACTCAAATCGCGTTTATTTATACACCATAGAGACCTCGTTGGGAAAGTCACAAAAATAGCACAGTAGAATAACACAGTAGTGACCAATCACAGCCAAGGATTCTCCAGTTGGGAAATGTGATCTCAACCCATGAATAAAATCCAAAATTAAGACATTTATCAAAAGATTTCTGGGGATTTAACATCCCCAAAAGAATTTTCATTCAGTTAGTTTACTTCACACGTTACTCAAGCGACACACTGAATCGCCAATGTAATATGGCAGTAGAAATTAAATGATCCTTCGACCAAATGATCCCTGTTCTCGTTTTTTACTAATTAATCAGAGCAGAAAATAATAAGCTTACAGAATTAATGTAAAATCTTGAAATATATATATATATATATATATATGCAATAAAATATATCCATTGGTTATGAGATGAATTTAATGGTTCCTTTGTCAGTTTTGAAGCATCGAATACGATAAACAGAAGAGATTAGATATAAACTTTTATATGGATGCATAAGGAAGTTGTAAGAAGTTATCAGTCTACATTAATTGATTTAAATATTAGTGTTTCGGATCTTCCAATACCGACTAAAATAATGAAATAATCTAAGAATAGTTAATTGTGTAAAGTTTCAGTTAACTACAACCAGAATGAAGTCTTCTGTTCTCTCATAGTATATAAAATCGTTTTACAAACAATGTTGATCAGCTTCGATAATCTGACAAGATTTCTATTTAACCATTATGAAAAGTACTCTTAGCCTGACAAAGAAATATGTTAACCGGATAACTGTATTTTCATTTTTAAATCATGAATTGATCAACGTTAGACCACCTTTAGAAACCTGCAAGCACTGGATGGGCGTTTCGTTCTGGTATAAGATTCATCGGCAGTGCACATCCGCGACTCCTACACCTCACAGGATTCGAACCCAGGACGTTCGGTCTTGCATATAATCTGTTGAATAACAATTCAGTAGGTAAATAGTATTGTGATTGTAGTAATGTCGGAATCAAGCCAATTTAGACGGCATTGGGTTAATACAAAGACAGTTTCTCTTCATTATATGAACCGGAAAAAAAACAGAGGTTAAGGATTCACGCATGAGACTGGAAATCCTGGTTTCCATTTTTGCGAGCACAGGTCATGGATGCTCACTGGTAATGAGTCGCATACCAGGAAGAAAAGGCTGTCCATTGCTTCTACATTTCTAACATTGATCGATTCATGATTTTTCAAAACATTCGACTCAACAATCTCCACAACTCCATCATGCAACTTTATTTTCATAAAGATTATATTCTTCTTACGTACTAAAATTGCAAAAAAATATATTTTTCATAAAAATAACTTTTGTCATGATAATTTATTCTACAGTACGAAAACTTCCAATATCACCAAAACAGTAAGTCCCCTTTCTCGTACTCTGCCTTTCATTATTCTATTTTTATAAATTTCTAACTATATTTCATGGAGTCATTTTCACCATTTTATTATAAACTAACATTATTGCGTAAACGATTTCAGTAGTATATTGTTAACAATGAAAATTACTAATGCTTACTTTGTAGTGTGTCGATTTACTGCATGTGTTCTAAAGCTCGGTAATTAGCTCGTCTAGACAATCGTTATAAAAATAGCGTCTGACGGTTTATAAATCAGAAGATGAATTCGAAGTAATGAATACGTTTATTTTTGGACACACCACAAAGCGAAGCGGAGAAGCAATGTGAATAAAACGAAGTGGAGAGGCTAGCGAGCCAACTCCTTGGATTACAATGCGAACGAATGGGCGAAGGAAGCGATGCGGAGAATGGCTAATGAGCCTACTCAAAGAGATAGAGCATCACTAAGAATATATAGTCAGACAAAAAATAAGACAGACATGTGACAAGCGAAATAGGCACACATGAATAAAAGCGACGAATAGTTGACAAGGTCAAATGACAAGTGGAACGAGAGTCATGTGAGCTCCTCATACAAACCAGACAATAATAATAAGAACGAATGGTACAACATATAAATTGTTGCATTACACAAGTGGCTTGGTTAAATAAATTAATCGAAAAGGGCTTAACCAAATTAAAAAATGTAAGCGAACCGGAATATTATATGTAGAGGCACTACAACTTGATTATAGAATTTCTATAGGGAATTTTAGTCAATTTTAGTCAACCTGAATTATATAAACATTAGATCGATTGTCAATTAATACGTTAAAGAATGAATGACGAGTTGGTTGGTTTGTTTGTTTGTAACCTGTGTTTTAGTGCTTCATTTCAATCAATATGGAATTCATAATTTTGTGCACGATTGAATGATCTTCAACAATTTACTAATTACAACAGTTTCATCACCAGGAAAAAATAAAAAAAAAACAATTTAGATATTTCGAGAAACTTATGTTTTGTTAAATTTCTATGAAACAATTTGAAGATTGAACAAAAAACACTTCATCTAATCTGAAATCATTTAATATGAAATTCCTATGTCTATAACACTGAACATACACAAAGTTTTAAGAGATCGAGTTTTAGATGAAGATTATTTCAATCAAGGTCAATCAAACGAAATAGTTATAAATTTTCTCTAACTAATGCCACGTTAATTACTTACTTACTTACTTACTTACTTACTTACTTACGCCTGTTACCCTCAATGGAGCATTGGCCGCCGACTAGTTTTCTCCAACCTACTTTGTCCTGGGCTTCCCTTTCCATTTCTGTCCAGTTTTTGTTCATTCTTCTCATGTCTGTCTCCATTTCTCGATGTAATACGTTCCTTAGCCTTCCTCTTTTCCAGTGACCTTGAAGGTTCCACGTGAGGGCTTGTCTAGTGACACAGTTAGGTGCTTTTCGTAGTGTGTGTCCTATCCACTTCCACCACTTCTTCTTGATTTCCTCCTCCACTGGAATCTGGTTTGTTCTCTCCCACAGTAGGTTGTTGCTGATGGTGTCTGGTCAACGAACCCGAAATTCCACCTGATGATGTAGAAACAAGTCCATTTAAATTAAAATGGGATTTTGGCAAAATTTATTGAGTTCGTAAAAAAAATAACTAAACGCCGACTCACTGATGTGCTGTATTGAGAACTGATTGACTTTTTCTTTTAATATGGACTATTACAGCTCTCTTTTTCAAGACATCAGTATTCAATTCACATTCATTTTCAAGCTGAAATGTGTTCACACTGTATAGCTGTTTTTGACAAACAAATTACACATAACTTTTTATAAGAATTCACTTAAATTCAATAAAAATATTCTTGTTCTTTTGAAAGTTTAACAGTTTTGGAAACACATTCAATCAGCAAAATTAATCTAAATCTTATTAATTAGAGTTATGAAGATTAATGTTTTTTCACACATTTGAGATCATCAATCAATTAATCGTTGTTAGACCACCAATTAGAAGACTGAGGCAGGCGCGGAATATTGTATTATGTAAATTTACACTCTGAGTCAGTTAAAAACGAAAACAATACATTGAATACTCTATTTGCACACCGTCTTTGAGTCGTGACTTCCAACGCTCCATCCTTCTTCCATCCCTGTTGTTGCTTCCTTTCCTTCCTCTGTTGGTACTCCATTTACTTCTTGCTTTTGCTCCATTTGCTTTCCGTTTTCCTCTTCTGACCGTGGTGAGACTTCTTCTTTCACGTCCCCCTTCTTATACTACTTATATCGTTCGTATAAGTAGCACACACCACACCACAACCATTGATGATTTCAAATGTGTAAAAACATTAATCTTCATAACTCTAATTGAAAATATCGTAAAATGTACTCACTAGTGACTAGCTTCGTGAAGAATTTATCGGAGTTATAGTTGAGAAGACGTGATCAGTGGAGTTCAACCTTGTCGGGTGTAGGCACTAACTACCAAAGACAAATGGGTGAGATCGCGCAAAATCCCTCGATCAATTAGAGTCAGACATTAACACTGTTGGATGCCAGCCCAGGGGTCCACAGGTTAGGTAGGCGTTCGCACACAATACCGAAGGTCCAGGGTTCGAATGCTGCCAGATGCAGGAGTTGTGGATGAGCACTGACACTGATGAGCCTCCAGGTTTCTAATGGTGTTGGTCTAACAATGATTGATTGATTGGTTGATGATTTCAAATGTGTAATCGAAATCTTCTTAATCATACCATTTATATGTTTTTTCTTTCTTTTATTCATTCTTCCTATCTCAATGTGTTTCTCTTCGTGTTTTTTGTCTCGTACTTCCGTATTTTATCCGCATTCTCGCTAATATATAAACATGGGTGTGTACGCATGTACCTCTCGGTGGGGGACACTGTTTAATGCTTGCAAATTTCCTATTTCAATCATTATATAAACATCATATTGATTGTGTGTGATATACACATGACTGATTGATTGATTGACTGACTGACTGGCTGATCCATTCATCCTCTTTATTCATTGACTGTTATTGAATTTTAGCGCCGTAGCTGTGCTCACTGTATTGTTGTATAATAGGAAAAAATAAATTTGTGAAAACTGAAAGCTGATTTATACTTTTCAAATTATATATATACATATATATACGTATATGCTTACTTTGTCGCTACATTGTAACTAAAAACTGTCTAATCCGCCTTGATTTTCATTGATATTCATGCATAAACTGGTGATTAGAAAAAAATCACCCAAAAGATGTTATGACTACTATTATTCTCCCTTTATTTGCCCCCATCACTTGTTTTCTGGTTAGCGTTTTTTGTTTAGTGAGTTAGATTTTTTTTGTGGGATGGAGTCGCCGACCCTACACCCAACGCTCCTTCCCCAACTTTATCTGGGCATGGGATTGGCAGTAGCACCAGAGGGGCTCTTGGTGGAGTTATTTTTCCTGAATTACTTATATCAGTCAAATAAAATTCTCATAAGGTATGAATAAAATGTCACGTATTCATAGTCTCAGCACCGAACATTAATGAAAATGATAATTTGATAGTAAGCTAGCTAGCTAGTGAACATCAAATCCCTATACAAAACTGGAATGAAACCGATAAGGAATAAAAAAACGTTTCGCAATCTCATTATGAATAGATTTTTTTAATATTTGACTTGGTAATGAGCTGTTGTATTTTAGTAGAAATAAATAAAATGACCACTGAAAAAAAGAATTCAGGAATCGATCGGCTAAATCAGTAATATATATCCTATTCATTGAAAATAAATATTTTTTAAAAATGTAAACGATTACTTTTTGCTTGGGGTGGGGTTAGACATTAACACCATTGAGTGCCGACCCAATGATCTAGAGGTGAGGCGTTTGCGAACAAGTTCGGAGGTCCTGAGTTCGAATCCTGTGAGGTGCAGGAGTCGTGGATGCGCACTGCCACTGATAAGTCCCATACCAGGACGAAACGGCCGTCTCTCAGTGCTTCCAAGTTTTTTAATGGTGGTGTTATAATGGTCGATAGATGATTTCAATGTGTATCAACAAATCGATTGTCAGTTTTGTTAAATTTTCATTATTTTATCTGAAAAAGATTATAATAGTTTAAAAACTGAAAACTCTTAGTGTTAGAATAAACTTATCTATTTGAAATACATATACTACCCACTTCATAAGTGAATGGTTGTTTGGACTGAGTACCTAAACGGATAATTTGTTGTCGTGTGAAACGAAAGATACTGGGTTCACATTGTGCATTAAATATCGACTAACGTATATCAGGCTGATCAGTCCCAAGGTCATTCTGGATTCCACTGATATTCTATGAAATCTGTGTTTAATCTCTGATAACATCAAATACTAAGAGATGTTCAACAAAAAGTATGATCTGAACAGAGAAATGAGAAGACATATTTTGTGAGATAGTGGTACCATTTCGTGCTTTCTCATCAATCACATACAAGCAACATGTTATTTGTGTGTAAATACAGTTTTGAAGATAAGGTCAAAATTTCTTATTTAACATGACATTCACTCAATAGAACCATGGTAAACAAAGGTCAACATACAGTTGTTTTTGAACATACAAACTTGGACTTTTCCGACCAATCAAGATAGCTTCTAGTAGTTTGAGTGTATCTGTGGATTTTGATGACATGTCACAACTCTAAAGGCTGATTTTGGGTCAATTCGATGACCACCACGGATATCCCGAAACGTTTATTGGTCATCAGAACACAACTACGACGAAGCTGATAGCAACTGATGTGTCCAAGAAACCACTGTACCTACAGTTACCTTTCTAGGGTGATCACTGCATGAAAATTACAACCAAACAGACTGCAGCTGCAATAAAAAAGACCTTCAGTGCAGCTAACCAGAGGCTTATCACAACCCCAATCAAGTCTCCAAGACCGATTCAATCCAAATCCCACTGTATTTACCAATTCACATGTAACTGCGGAGAAAGTTACTTGGGTAAGACAGATCGCCGATTGGAAGACAGCATAGGGGAACATATTCCAAAATGGTTAATCAAATCCATGATTCATCCACCTAACTCGTCATCTCAAGATCGATCAAGAAACCCAGCCTCGTCCATTGCAAAACATCTAATGATGAGTAGTCATCAAATTGACCCATAATCAGCCTTTAGAGTTGTGACATGTCATCAAAACCCACACACACACTGAAACTACTCGAAGCTATCTTGATTGGTCGGAAAAGTCCAACTTTATGTGTTCAAAAACAACTGTATGTTAACCTTTGTTTACCATGGTTCTAAGTGAGTGAATAATATCATGCTAAATAAGAAATTTTGACCTTATCTTCAAAACCGCTGTATTTACACGAATAACATGTTGCTTGTATGTGACTGACGAGAAATGGTACACGAAATGGTACCACTATCTCACAAAATATGTCTTCTTATTTCTCTATTCAAATTTATCAAAGGGGAACCACTGTTCTCAAAAAGTATGATCATTATTGTGTAAATAATTACCGCTTCCGATGATAGTTTTCGTCTTGGAACAAAACTAGTCCAAAATCCATAAAAACTAAAGCGTTTCCAGTCTAAGCTTATTTCTTGTTTGAGGCTCCTGAATGGTGAATGACCCTACCTCTCCTAAACACATGCTTCAAACTACAATTTTCTAGTTTCACACCAGCCACTTTGAAACTTAGACTATAGAACTGAATTCTGCATGGGTTGATGTTTCCAATTTCAGCGATTTCATGAAACATAACATAACAACCCTACAATATCATATCATTGAGTAATTTCCTCAAATGCTAAATAACATTGACCTGTGTTTCAATCCTTCCTTCTTAATACATAAAAAGAATTTTAAATAGATTATTCTCAATATAGTCGCTTTATCACTCATTATTCAGTATGGTAAAATGATTTTTTTCAATGCATGTCATATGAATTGGGTTTTGGATTTTGTGTTGTGTACAGATACTAGTAATTTATATTCGAATGCACGAAACTAAACAGTACATCTATGTAGCCTTGTTTTCTTTAATTTTACTCTATGTAGTTGATTCTTTCTGTTTTGCCTTTTTCTTTCCGGTTAGATTACTTATAAAGAAAATGAACTAACCAAATCAACTGCTCGAAATAACCCAGAAAAAATAGTAAAAACTTCAAATGACAACGATTTCCCTCCAGTAAGTGCGAGTGATAATTCTGTGATAATTAATTTTCTGTTAGTAGATATACTACTGTGAATACAGTGTCAGTAGTCTCAAGAAATTTTTCAAAAAACCTTTTATGTTTCAAGGTGTAGTGAATGGTACAGTATTGAAATTAAGTAAAGCAAAACTCGATATTAACAGATTGTATTTGTTGAATTTCAGTGATCTTAATGTTTTTTTTTCAAACTTTCTTTCGCAGACAAGATCTCTAGGTCCTTTATTAGCCATTAAAATGTTTCCTATTCGTCTATTTCGGTTCTATTGGATCGTGTACAAATCTTTTTCTAAGTAAATATTTATGATTTATTCGTAAGGACCAGTCATCATTGGTTAAGTTTTAAAAGATGAACAATGTGATCTCACTATTTTCTGGCCAAGCATTACAGTATATCTCGTTTCCTACAAATAGTTACTTGGTGATAGTGACTCTTGTCAACTTGATGTCTAGTCATGATATCTCTTCTCGATTAAATGAATTACAAATCTCTTGATTTAATTTTGATAGCACCTGTTTTACAAATGAATTTAGCATATCTAATCGTTAAATACAAATTATTGGTATTTTTATGTATTTAAACTATTCGCATTGATAGGGAGTGATGAATTTGTCAAAGTCATTAGAAGCACAGTGTTTGTGAATTTGACTGCTGCAAAATGAAACATCACATTGAAGTACAAATAGTACAAAATTATTTCGGGAAACATGCAAAGTAGTTAGCATTGGAATTTCATTCATTCCTATTAGGATTAAAATGTCAGTCAGTCAGTCAGTCAGTGAGTCAGTTACAACGTAGAACTTCATACGTATGTACTATAAATTCAGGTTGCTATACCAAATTAACGAAGAGACGCCACTATCAATTCAAATCCCATATTCCTATACCGCAAAACATAGCTCGAGAATTCAGACAAGCTCAACAATACCGCCTTCCTAAAACTTAAATTAAAAAATGTTATGTTTGATTAACAAAAATCTTTCACTGTTATTGGTTGATGTATTATTTTGTGGCTCTCACCAAAGGCGTTTCTGTCACTGTATAAATAAGCTTGAGATGTGTGCATATGGACCTCTGGGTGCCTGTGGAATACATTTCTCTACGTCTTACCAAGACCTCTTCCTCTACTTAGTGGGTCCTTGGGATGCTCTGATTAGGGTGGCCTGTCGTGTCACTGGATCGTTTGTCTTCACTCTCATTTACCGACTAAGGTGAACTCGTAATAGTTTCAAGCCTATCAATTGGCGAACATAACACTTCTATAAAATAAATATAAACTATTTTATTCAGTCAAACGTTATGATTTATTTCATCCTCTGAACTTGCATCACAAATTTACCGGCGACTAATGAGCTGGAATTAAAGAAGCCATCGGAAGTTCCTTCTTACAGTTAGACTGTTTTCGCGCATTAGTTGCTCAGTTGACGTTAGGATTATATTTCCCACCAGGAAAATCGTTGACTGTCATTGATTGATTCATTATTTTAGTACGCTATTTTTGTGGCTCTCCTAAGGGGACGTTACCATCGTGTATAAATAAACTCGGCTTGTGTGCTTGAGAACCTCGATCTTCTGAATGCTTGTAGAATACACTTTCTACGCCGTATCAAGACTTCTTGATCTAGTTAGCCTGGCTGGGGAAAAACAGATTAGAGTAGCCTATCGTATCACTGTATCATTTGTCTTCGCTCCGTTTACCGACGAAGGTGAACTCGTAATAACATTCAAGCATATCAATTGACGAGCATATCATATTCTTTATATAATTATTTGTTTCAATCAGTTTCACGCAACAACAACATGCAAAGCGATTTCACTAGTAAACAATTCTAACTTATCTAACTTTATTCATGAATTCACTTTCGCCATGTGTTTCGAAGAATTTGTCAGAGATTTGAAAACAGATGAACTGATTTATTTTAGAACAACATATATAAGCGAACAATATTGTTTTCGATTAGAGCGTCGTCAGGCTGCTTTACTCTAATATACATGAATATTTATATGAAAAAGTTAAACCAATCAAGGCAATTTGAGTGATAATCACAATGAAATGAAAAAGGTTACGTCACTACACACATAATAGGCAAAAGTACAAGTGGATAGTAGAAAGATAGGTGAACAGATAGTAGTAGGAAAATTTATAAAATATGATAACTAAAGTAGGTCAAAGGTGGATGAATAGAATTCAAATAACACATATAAGCGAACAATATTGTTTTCGATTAGATCGTCATCAGGCTTTACTCTAATATACATGAATATTTATATGAAAATGTTAAACCAATCAAGGCAATTTGAGTGATTTGATTGATTTAACATTTTCATATAAATATTCATGTATATTAGAGTAAAGCCTGATGACGATCTAATCGAAAACAATATTGTTCGCTTAGATGTGTTGTTCTAATTTTCACAATGGGAATCTTTAGAATTCAAATAATCATTAAAAACATCAAAACCATTAAGTAATAAGCAAATGTGTAGAAATAAAATAAAATAATATAATGTCAATCGTTAGTTACGTCATATCCGGCCACGGAAGAGAGATAGGGGTGTCACGAATTTCTTCTGAACACATAAATTGGGGTTGAATGTACGTATTCCTATGGCTTCTGCAATGTGTGTAGGGGACGGTATCGAACTCCGTTGGGAAATGATTGAGGTATACGATAGATCACCCGAAAAGATCTAGACTTATCTACCCATATGACCACTATCAACCAGGTGTGCGTATTGTTTTTGACTGACCCTTCCTTCGTAAACCATGCTGGGAGATGTTCACTCATTCGTTGGGTAAGTTGCCTGAAAGTACACCCGATATATAACTATCTCCACATGAGCAGCTGAATTTGTAAATGCACATAGAGGAGGCCAACTCAGGTAACTTATCCTTCGTTCAGGTAGACATCACTAGTCGACTGGAGAATGTCAATGCAAGTTTGGCAGCGTTGAATGTTCTATTAATTACTCTTATTAATCTGTCCTGCAGAGTATCGCAGGCCACATCTCCGTTGAATGGTAACTTAACTTAATGTTACTATAACATGTGGTGTACTCTGAATTCGTTGAATTCATTGATTGATCAAAAACACAATGCCGATGTTGTTCATAAATAATTCAAACATCTCAATGGTATCGTGGATGTTCTATTGCTCTTTTTCATATATTGTAATTTATTTTTTTCCAGTTAAATACTACTTCTTGGAAAACCGACATCAAAACTAATAATGATGTTAAAATAACCCGTGAGGTTAAAACATATCGAAAAGAACAAACTATTGTGAATAAATATAATACAGATTCAAATCTATCCTCAGATGATTGTTCCATTCAATCGAATCACAGTGAACGAACAAAACGTAGATTATCATCGGTACAATCAAATAAACCAAACATTTTAATTGATCGACGAATAAATCGTCGAAGCAGTACATCTTCGAATATTACAGAACTCTAATTATTTAATTTATTGATTGATTAATCAAAAAAATCATTGTGTATCACCACATATCATTAAGAGTCATGTATTTTCATTTTTTAAAAATCCTTAATCACAGATGATCAGTCAGATCAAGTGTAAAAGTTTCCTTAATGCAGCAACATGAATTATCTTTGATTAATTTTACACTTAGATTCGATTTGGTTTGTGATTTTTTTTTTAATGTGAAGCTTTCCTTTTGATTCTTCTTATTATTTTGAATTCATTAATATTTTAAGTTTTTGTCTTACATTTCCTGATGATTTGTAGTACTGTGGCTAATGTATAAAACTTATAACAGATGAAAATAAAATGAGATTGTTTTCTTGAAGTGAGAGGGCCCTATGGAAAGGCATCTACTAAAAACTCAAGCGATATTAAGGCATCATCAGCTCATAGTTATGTAATGCACCAGCAGTGATTAATCCTTAAATATCGATAACGCGAAAATATAAACTCATAGGAAGTGATCGGTATCACACCCGTCATTATAAACTCTTTAGCTAAAAGGATCAGTCAGTCAGTTGCAATGTAGAACACTTCGTACGTATGTAAATAAGTTCATGTTGTCATACCACAACATTAGCACAGAGACGCAAATGTCAAATCAAATCCTATAGTGATAAAGATAGTAGAGGTATTAATGGTAATGAAGAAGACTAGGGTTCGAAGATATTATTCAAGAAGTATAATTCAGTGAGATAAGATTAGAAAGACAAAGGTAGAGGTGTTGACGAATCCAGAAGATTAGGATTTGAGAGAGCACAATGAATGGGTGCACTTGCGCCATTGCAAACGATTCTGAGCCATATCGTTTAAGGTCTCTAACTATTGGTGACTTTCGTCTCGCAGACCCCGACCAGGTAGCCTACATTTACCAAGATGACTCAGTCAACTTTTCAGTGACTTCATGAATTTCTGCCATGTTTTGGTCTGGCCACCCCTAGCTTTCTTCTAAACTATTCCCAAACCACAAAACATAGCTCTTTGAGGCAGTCGGTGGTTAGGCATTCGTAACACATGCCCCAACCACCTCAACTGATGAAGTTTCACCACTTCATCTATTGATCTGCCATCCCTACAGAGTACTCGTTTTCTAACGACAGCATTACTTACTCGGATGTCCCACGATATACTAACAATGCTTGAGAGACATCTATGATCGAAAACTAGTAACCTGCGAATGTCCTCTACTCTGAACGGCCATGTTTCGCATCCATATAGGAGAACGGAGCGAACTACTGCGCAGTACACTCGTCCTTTAGTCAGCAAACGGATATCTCGCCTTCGCCATAAGTGACGCAGGTCGGCAAAAGCAAATCGAGCTTTCTGTATCCGAGCTGAGATTTCGTCAGTCACCAGGCTATCAGCGCTGATGAGACTCCCCAGATAATTGAAGTGATCAACACGCTCGACTACTTCACTCCTTATCACTAGTTCAGGTGCCGATGCGACCCAGTCTTGAAGCAACATTTTGCATTTCGAGGGTGAGAACCGCATCCCGAACATGCTTGCATTGTTGCCTATGGAAGTCAGAACACTGCGTTTTGTCAGCGTCCTCACCGAATAGAACTATGTCATCGGTATATTCTAGGTCAATAAGCGATTTTCTTGGTAGAAGGTCAGCCTCTGAAAAATCTGACGAGCTTAATGTTAACACTAAGAGGATTTCTACGACAATGTTAAACAAGAATGGAGAGAGTGGACAGCCGTGACGGACACCCCTTGGTGTAGAGAATTCCGATGACGGTTCGCCATATGCTCTCACCCGACCAGTAGTGTTCGAGTAGAGAGCTTGTATGAGGTTAATGTACTCCTTTGATACACCTTTCAATGACAGACAATGCCACAGAACCTCACGATCCACAGGGTAATATGCCGCTTTTAGGTCCAGGAAAACAGCTATTGCCGGACGTCTAAATGTGTGTCTGTGTTCCAGGACCTGTCGTAGTGTGAAAATGTGTTTTACACAACCACGTCCAGGTCGAAAACCAGCCTGGTTTTCTCTAGTCTGCTCTTCACGAGCTCTAGTTAGACGTATAAGTATAATGGAGACTAACAATTTAGGAAATATATTAGTTAAACTTATACCCCTGTGGTTGTCACAAGAGGACTTTTGTCCTTTCTTGTAGATTGGGACAATTAGCGACTGAGACCAGTCAGATGGGATTACGTCCATTTCCCAGATTCTACCTAGGATCTCGGTCAGTCTAACCGTTAAAACTGGACCACCATACTTAAACATCTCAGGGGTCAGTCTATCAGGACCTGCTGCTCTACCTCCCTTTAGATTTCCTATAGCTTTCTCAACTTCATGTAGACTGGGAGGACTTAAATCGATTTGCCATTCAGGATGACTGGAGATCGTGGGCAACCAAAGAGTTTCTGAAGACCAGTTGAACTAATCCCTAAAGTGTTCTGCCCATTGGTCCAATCTTCTGGATTGAGAATGGACAATAAGACCATCCTTTTCCCAGATAGTCTCACTCACATTC
The DNA here is from genome assembly GCA_944470395.2 of Schistosoma turkestanicum. Lineage (NCBI taxonomy): Eukaryota > Metazoa > Platyhelminthes > Trematoda > Strigeidida > Schistosomatidae > Schistosoma > Schistosoma turkestanicum. The sequence goes on from OX103977.1 coordinate 2,065,621, forward strand.
GGGTTCCTAATACCAGTTTCCTTGATGAGTCTAAATAGTTGCCTACTGTTGACGATCGCCGCTGCCTTTTCCATCGCTTTTGATTTCGCCACCCACCACCGTTCCCGGTCGTTACGTAGGCTTTTAATCAGACTAAGTCTAAGCTGACTTCGTTCTTCATCATTTTCAGAGCCAGGAGGGATGAATTTTCGGGCATCCATCAGTTCGGTGGATGCGACTGAAATCCACGGCTTCATCCTAGCCTAATGGTCAACCTTAATAGCAGATACCACTGCTGTTTCCACAGCCTTTTTTATATCATTCCAACCTGCTTCCTGATAGGAATCGCTTACATGGTCGCCTAATTCTGTTTCTAGTTGTTCCTGAAATATATTCCTAGCTTTATTATCATCAAGTAAAACCCTAAGAGGCTTTCTTACGGTGCATTTCCTACGTCCAGTAAGCTTCAAACAGATACGCGCTCGCACTAAGGCATGATCTGAATCTAAAAATGTGCCCCGCAACGAGCGACAGTCCTCTATTGAACCCCTTCATCGGTGGCTGATGGCAATGTGATCTAGTTGGGTCCAATGTTGAGACGACTTTGGAGGTCGCCAGGTCAAGAGATGCTTTTCCTTATGCCTAAAGTTAGTGTTTGCTAAGAATAGGCGGTTATTTGAGCATACTTGCAACAGACGGTCACCACTGTATGTTCTCTGAGCCGCGACACAATAACATCCACCTATGTGTCTTTCATTTTCACTTAGTCTACCTACTTGAGCATTAAGGTTACCAGTCATTATAACTGTATCAGAGCGCCTAGCATTTTGTAGGAGATCCAAAAGCTTTCTTTAGAACTCATCTTTAACCTCGTCTGAACTTCAGTCAGTGGAGGGGGGCATAGGCAGATACGACGAGGAGGCAACGGCGATTGTCCCTATCTTTCCGAGTCCTTACTGTCCCGTTCAGTCGGACAGCGCACAAGCGACTATCTACAGGGATCCAGTCAAGGAGAGATTGTTTAGCTCTACGACTCAATGCTATGCCTACGCCAGCAAGACCCCTGGAAGCAGAATCAGGTCTTCCAAATACACGAAGAGTAAATCGAGCTGCTTCTTTATTTTGACAAGGTGAAATCAGATAATTAATTTAACTAGGATCCTGTATGCGCGTTTCCGAGACACAGCATACATCGATGGCACGAGATTCTAAAGTCCTAGCTAATGATACCTATTGCCCAATTTGACACAATGTCCGTACATTAAATGCTCCAACATGTAGTCTACAGTGAGGTTTCAAGAGACCAGGAATGACGTTTCGTGAACTCGCTTCGTCTGCATTAGCGGTGCAATGAGAAAAAGGACTGTGAGTAGAGTTCGTTGTGGAGAGAAGAGAGGTGTGTATGGGTGTAGGAAGGATTTGATTTCGACCAATTCGGTCTCGCGTGCTGACACGGGTATGAGAGCGATTGTCACTTCCCGGCTGCCCACACTGTGGAAGGGTGTTTCTTGAGGAACCTGAAAAGGAAGATAGATTAGTGTTGGTATTAGAGACCTGGGTGCGTGACCGCAGAGCCCAAGGGACAACTGCTTGAGGCCGGTCACCCTCGGCCTTTTTATGAAAGGATTTTTGAGTGTTAGCTCCGTTCTTAAAAACCTTTAGTGAGCAGCCTTACCGCCGGAGACGAAAATCCGTGAGGTAGGGTGAGGTGTGACATTTTTAGGGTCGACCTTTTCTAACCCTTCCTTTCTTCCTTGTGAGAAGGCAGCATCGCTGCAGATGCTGGTTGTCCTAGGGAAACACCTTACTGCTGTCACACCCCTCCATCACAGTCAGCAGTACGACTTCGCCCTCAGACCTTGGGTAGCTGCTTTTAGTCTCATCGTTCTCCAATCGACCTGCCTGGCATGGTAGGACATGCAGGAACATATGTTCCAGCCAGTATAGCTCGGTTGGGTCATCACGATAGTCAAGCCCGACCACCACGTCAAGGTAGCAGCTACGGTCCGGTACACCTGTTCAGGCAGATAAAGAATCTATGAGTCAGCCTGGGAGACAGTATCATGTCACAATCGAGTTTGGCTGCAATACATTCAACATCGGTTCCCACTGCAATGCAAAGAAAGAATAGCATGAGTAAAAGAGCCTCAATTCATTTGTAGCTGAAAGTGAGTCTTTAAACTTTTGTTTAAGTCATCCGACCGAACAGGAATCTTGTGATTCTTAGAAGTGTAGCAAGAGAGCGGAAAATTTTATATTTGGAATGACACCAACGATTTGTGGTAATAGTTAAAAAGCAGCCAAAATTCCATTATCCATCGTTGGACGAAGGCGCGGGTAACCGTTTCAGCAGTAATATCCTTGACAGGTACTTCTTCTGTTCATTGTGCGAAATAACCATATTATGTACTAATATATCGAGACTACATGGTTTGTGCCAGGTTTTGGACAAATCGATCAATACATCCTTCTCGAGATATTCTTTTGCCTTTCGACTTTGTCTAATATTAGCTCATAACCTTAGTTATTTTTATTTGAGTGTGTATACAGGCTTACTTCACTTATCACATATCTGGTTTATTTTCATTTAACTATAGATGCTTAGTCTCGCCTTATCCCATTGAGTTGGCTCACTGTCCCTCTCCACTTTGCCTCGCTCTACTTTTGCGCTTTGTAATTCTCATGTCTGTCTGCGTGAACAGTTGTATGAAATTAACTCATCCAACTGAATCCGTATTTAGGTTCACCTAAGCATGATTTATTTCGTAGCATGTGCAATCGTTTGCTCAAATTAGTGTTAAATCTCTGGCCACTTAACTGTCCACTCACACGAGGAGTCACAAGTATCCGTTTGAATACGGCAGTGGTCCTACAAGTTCAAGATGAACGTATATGAAGAAAGTATTCGGAGTTCAGAAGGTACCTAGAAACATTTTTATGGCTTATTACCTCAAATTTCTGGCAGCTTACACAGGAGTGTGCCCATTTCCTTACTACTTTATTCATACAAGGTCAGCAAAATCGTTCTGTTATCAGGTCGTTGGCTGCTCGGACACTGGCATGAGAAAGCTTGTGTAACGGACTGAACACATCGTGTTGATAATGCTTCGGTTGGGTTGGACGATCCCTACCTATAGATAGGTTACAAATTTTATTTACCTCTTCCCATCTGTCTGACTCATTACTTGTTCTGAAGATCAATGTCTTCTTTTTAAAGATGAGAAAACTGAAGAAGGTCAATTGCTTGGAAACTACTAAGCGAAGTTAAATGATACGAAGCTACTGCAACTATATTGTTTGCCCTGTAAATATGTATATCTGAAGTAAACTTGTCGGGAATCTCAAAAAGAGTACTTGTCTGGAGATAAGCTAAGAAGAAAATTTTGAAGATTTATGGTTTTTGAAAAGAGTGAATAATTGGCCAAAAGTGTGTTAGAGCACAAAGCACATCTAGAAGAAGGTGATAAATCTTGATTCACTGTCTTGCAACAGTCTGAAGAAGAAAGCCAGAAGTCTTTAGGTGTTCTTTACTAATTATTGTAACACTGTTTTGATTGGTGAGTCAGATGCGTCTATTGCGATACCAATGGGTACTTTAGTTTCCAGGAGTGTTTATATATCTGAATTAGCGATATTTCCCTTCACTTAGTAAATTCCCTCCTTCTCAGTATCGTCCAAGTTGATAATTTTCAAATATACATCATTTGGTTGGGCGTCTTATGAGAGAGGCTCAAATCGCCATGAATCATCGGTAATGATATACCACTCTATTGATCGTGCGCAGTTGGATCACTGAGGTCAGTTCACGATAATCCAAAATAGCTCGCACTTTATTTTGCTTGGTTTTTAACACAGACTTATTTTGTGCACAACTTTGGATAAATCCACATGAAAATACTTGTCACGAACAACTGGTTTGGCTGTTTCACGTGCATTTTCTTATTGTTACAGTTATCAACATGTGAATGATGGGTAATTTTTATCAGTCACTGTTACTAAAAGAAACTGTGAAATTTATTTTTGATTGATATTACTAGTTATGACTGTTTGTGATGCTCTAGTGAACATACATTATAAACCGAGACAATAACATATTAAAGGCTGTTAACATAAGCTAAATGTTTTGACATATGTATACGTATTTATCTTTGCATTATATATTTGTAAAATCATATCATGTATTATGAGATGAATTGTTTTTACATGTATTCTCTTCTTCACTCAGATCTTTTTGTCCCAAATATACCTCCGGACATTATAAGGGGTAGATTACGTAAAAGTGTTTAACAAAGACATATTTTGTAATTAATTTTGGTTATTCTTCACATATTTCGTAATTAAACGTCATTTGTACAGTCATCACCAATGACCTTGAAATTGTTGTTTAAATTTAGCCATGACCTACCATTATTTTCGTTCTGAGTTTGTTCGTCATATCAGTTACTGCTTTCAGAAACATTGCTTCTTTAATGCTCCTAGTTTTAGCTTGGTCAACTACCAGGTGAATATTTCTGTATTGAAACTGTTGTCTTTAGTCACAGATCATTGCGATTTTCTCACTGTTCAATGATTCTTGCAGACATCATTTGGATTAGATATGGAACACTTTTGGGCAGTATTATTTATTTTTTAGGAGACCCAGAAAACTGAAACTGCAAGTAACATCTCAAATCTTCCGCGAAACATTATATGTATCTGAGTGTCATTCATAGTCCTATATTCTTTTTGAAATAACGCTATCGCCGTTTCGAAAGTGGTCAAATTTTGTTCCTCCAGAACCTCTGAAATCTTCATGAGTGAGTCTCTGTAATGCTCGAGTAGTGATTTGCAAAATGAAATGCATGCGTGAAAGTTCGTAAAGACCAAAGGGAAGTATGACAGCCGTTTCAGAGAGGCCTTGTGCACGTATAGGGATTTGATTATAAGCTTTAACCTAGTCAATTTTTGAAAAGAAAGTTGTATCTTTGAAGATAGTCAGTAATCCGTGATTGTGAGACAGATGGCAATGATTGGGTGTGGTTTTAGTATTGAGTCGTCAATAATCACCAGTCCTTTTCCGGGACATCTCATGGTCTGTTTGACGGTTGGACAAACCCTAAACCTATCATTTGTTCGAATTCCATTTTGGTAGGTTTTGGCTATTCTGAAGCTAGTCATCGAGCTCTTGAGAAAACATTTGGTCATGTGGTTGTGATTTTATGTACAACAGGGCCGGTTACATACGGTAATTTGGATAATGTTTGGTACAACTTAGGGTACCTGTCGCGTATTGGTTGACAGAACAAGTTGATTATTTGTCATAACATCACTAAGTATTACCTATAACCACAGAATGAAACTCCATAAACAAGTAACTTAGTATTACCATCAGCTAACCTCCGAGTACTTGAATGAATGAGCAGGTTATTGTGTTGAGGCAAGTTTATACTAATGATTGGCACTGACTCGTCTGTTACGCCGAAAATCCATTGAATGGGTTTGAATGAACCTACAGACAGTTGAACGAGCCTTCTGCCGTTTGTCACCTGTAAACGGAGAACTTAATTGTGCAAATGATCGTTTGTGCTTAATGGAGGGATACATATCTCTGCTCCAGTGTTGGTGCAATAGTGAACGTTTGTAAAGAAGACAACTTTGCCTCTTGAAAACGATCGCAGTAATAGTATACCAACTGGAGGGTTTCTCGAATTGTTTGTTATGCATATTTTAGGGCTAGAAAAACAACACAGGAGAATTTCCGTGGGTGTTACGGTATCAATACGTATTCAAGTTACATGTATATCCAGGTGCAAAAAAGATCTTTTTCGAGATGGACTTCTTTGAGGGGTTTTCGATTGTTTGCAATTTCGGAGTAGATTGAGTATGATGATTAGAAGTATTTGTATTTTAGGATAAACTAATAATCCAAGAACAACGTAAGTGGATCAAGAACTACGAGATGAGCACAAACGAATGTACTGTATTTGGAATTCGAAATCAAGCATTCAACAACCACAAGAAGTCACTAGTTCATTCAAACACCACATCCGCCGCAGCTTAAATTGGAATCCAAGTGTCTATAATCAACTATTCGTCTTCTTCTCAAATTCATCCTGTGTCTGTCCGACAGTGTATTGGATAAAGACTCTGTATTATCTAGAATGCTCTCCTTGGTATTAGAATTAACAACCGAAACTGGAACAGACTCACCTGGTTCCTGGAATTGTATTTGATTAACATGTCGATTGTGTGTACTTAAGTCATTGATATCTAGAAGTCGCACCATAGATTTCCCGAAATTCTTCAAAACGATCACCGTGGACGGTCGAAGATCATTGCCACGATAATATGTAACTTCTGCAGACTCTAAACATCTCATATTCGACCGAAAAATTCTTCCTTTTAATAGCTTTGATGGAGTCGCCAAATGTCTGGCATTTCTTTATTTCAGTAGAAAGGTATCTACTCCCCTCTCCAGCTCATTATTTGTTGAGGCGGCAATAGAATCAATAGCAGTTTTCAACGTCCTGACAAAATTTTCTGCCTGACCATTGGAACAAGGATGTCTGGGAGCAGTAAACAGATGTTTGCACCCTATACCATTTAACCAGGTAGTGACTGTATCTGCAGCAAAATGAGAGCCGTTATCAGTCACTAACACCATTGGAACCCCTTCTCGACTAAACACCTTTCTTAATGCTTGAATTGTGAAGTCAGAATTTGGTGAAGTTGTGAAAAAAACTTTAGGCCACTTTGAAAAAGAATCAGTGACTACGAGCGCATGGTATTTGTTAGGAAACGGGCCACAATAGTCTGCATGAATTCTCTGCCAGGCCTCAGACGATACTGGCCATGGCGTCCACTTCGAATGCTGATTTTTCAGCTTATGACACTTTTCGCAATTGTTTGCTGTACGACAAACATCTGCATTTAACTCTGGCCACCAACACGTGAGCCTCGCCAAGGATTTAATTTTCTCAACACCTAAATGTCGACTATGAAGATCTTCAAGGACAGATTTACGCAATGAAGGAGGAATAACAACACGATCATTTAAACAAAAAATACCATCAGGAGTAGTGGATAGCTCATCCCGCTTAGAAAAATAGATAGGGAACCTACGTTTCAGATTAGCATCCCAACCTTTGCGTATAGCATTAATTATACATCCAAAGTTTCTACAAATTTCTCTAATGAGATCTGGACGTTTCACTGGTAAAGGTTGCACCGACAAACAGTCTGAAGTATTAACAGGTTTATCTTGTAATTACTGTCAAGAAATGTAGTCAACATGTTGAATTTGTTTGGCACTCCTGCGGTGAACCGTATAATCGTAGGCACTCAAAGCAATACTCCATCGTTGAACCATAGCAGCTGAGGCACGTGCTAAGGATTTTTCAGGATGATAAATAAACTGCAAAGCCTCATGATCAGTAACAATAGTGAATTTCTTTCCGAATAAATATTTATGAATTCTTTTAACAGCCCAAAACACAGCTAATGCCTCTCTCTGAGTCTGTGAATAACCTTGTTCAGTAACAGTAAGTTTGCGTGAAACACAAATAACTGGTCTACCTTCCTGTTCCAAAACTGCGCCAATACCCACAGGTGATGCATCAGTGATAAGCACAGACTGTTCACTAGGGGAGTAAGTTCGAATAACAGCATCACTTTGAAGAAACTTTAGTAGACTGCGTTAGCATGACTCTTGTTCCTCACCCCATTTGAATGAATTGGATGTCAAAATATTAAATAAACAATTTGCACGACAAGAAAAATTAGGAATAAAACGGGAATAGTACTGAAGAGCACCCACTAGTGAACGTAGTTCCGTAAGATTTTTTGGAGACGGTGCATTTGTCAGTGGAGCTAGTCGTTTCACATCTGGTCTAAAACCATTACCATCAACTAGGTATCCAAGACATTCAAAATAGATACAAAAAATGAACACTTATTTGGATTTACTGTAATATTCTTCTCAATTAAACGACGCAATAAGGCAATAAGTCTCTAGTCATGAGCTCCCTTATCAGCACCATGAACAATCAGATCATCTTAATAAACTTCAACACCTTTAAGATCATTAACCACCTTATTCATAACTTCCTGGAATATGGCTGGAGAACAACTTAGCCCAAATGGAAGGAAATTGTATTTAAACAGACCAAAAGGAGTGTTAATTGTCGTCAAAACAGATGAGGATTGATCTAAAGGGATTTGAGGATAATGTGATGCTTAGAAGTATATGAATCAAGAATTAAAGATCTGCACAAACGAATGTATTGTATTTAGAATTCGAAATCAAGCATTTCACAACAACAAGAAGTTACTAGTTCATTCAAACACCACATCCGCCGCAGCTTAAATTGGAATGTATATGTCTGTAATCAGTGGTACGTCTTCTTCTCAAATTCATCCTGTGTCTGTCCGACAGTGTATTGGATAAAGACTCTGTATTATCTAGAATGCTCTCATTAGTATTAGAATTAACAACCGAAATCGGAACAGACTCACCTGGCTCTTGGAATTGTATTTGATCAACATGTCGATTGTGTGTACTTAAGTCATTGATATCTAGAAGTCGCACCATAGATTTCCCGACATTCTTCAAAACGATCACCGTGGACGGTCGAAGATCATTGCCACGATAATATGTAACTTCTGCAGACTCCAAACATCTCAAGTTCGACCGAAGAATTCTTCCTTTTAATAGTTTTGATGGAGTCTCTTTCGTCACCGAATGTCTGGCATTTCTATATTGCAGTAGAAAGGTATCTACTCCCCTCTCCAGCTCATTAAATGTTGAGGCGGCAATAGAATCACTCAACCTCGAATGCTGATTTTTCAGCTTATGACACTTTTCGCAATTCTTTGCTGTATGACAAATATCTGCATTTAATGACTGTCGAGAAATGTAGTCAACATGTTGAATTTGCTTGGCACTCCCGTGCTGAACCATTTTCATACTTGGCTTTCAAATCTTTAAGTACAGCATCAGAATTTTCTTTAGAAACTAGGAAAGACAACTCCACTTAAAGTCTTCTCAAATTCTTTAAACCCAGTATTGACAGTCCTGTTTCACTAACTAAAAATTCACAAGGTATATATGAGGAATTATCATCTCTTATTAGCAATTCACAACATCCTCGTATAGGCAGTTTGTGTCCAGTAATCCCCAATATTGATACTTCAGTGGGTCGAACTACAACGTTAGGATCTAACGATTTCAAATTCTTGAATGAAATAATGGACTCTATACTGCCTGTGTCCACAATAAAGTCATGAAATGAACCAAGTGATGTATATAGTCGCTTTTGAATATGAGCATTACCTTTCGAAATGGTAGTTAAAGATAAATGATCATTAGGATCAGCTGAATTATTGGAATCTAAATTACAAGCTTTAGCACTAATTGAGGCAAAATGAACAGTAGCTTTGCATACTGCTTGAATGTGTCCTATCTTACCACATGTAAAACATTTAGCATTACGAAATGTACAATAATAACGAGAATGAAGTTTTCCACACGATAAACATTTGCCAAACTTGGTCTCAACTTTTTGATTTCCTTTGTAATTCTTTTTTGAGACACCGTTCATATTTACACGTGAATAGGAACCTCTGTTAAACGAACACAATTTTGATTGACCCTGAGATAGTATTTCATTATAACAACTAATCAAAGTATTGGAAATCTTCATCGACTGAGTATCAAGTTCATTCAACGCCTCATAGTTAATGCACGCAGTTCTAACATCTTGAAAGGAACAGGTCGACATTCTTAACAGCTCTTTTTCCAAAGCCCGGTTCGTTAATTCCTGCGATTAATCGGCCTCTCAGTTGCACATGAAGTTGATCACCGAAATTACATTTGACAGCTTGTTTCTGTAATTCACGAGTGAATTCCTTAACCTTTTGGTCATTTTGACGAATCATCTTATGAAATTTCGCCCTTTCACGGCATCCAATATGATGATTAGAAATATTTGTATTTTAGGATAAACTAATAATCCAAGAACAACGTAAGTGGATCAAGAACTACGAGATGACCACGAACGAATATACTGTATTTAGATTTCGAAATCAAGCATTCAACAACCACAAGAAGTCACTAGTTCATTCAAACTCCACATTAAGGCAGCTCGTGATCGTGCTATAGAGGTCTTCAATTTCCTTTCGGGTTGTTTGAGGTATTTGTTTCGGACAAAAACCCTGATGCCGGAGGTTTTGGTGATCTCCGGAATCCTTTTGTCAAATGAGTCCTGTTTGTTCATGGCGTTAAGTTGGAACTGGATGAGTACTGCTTGCTTCTGTTGAGAAGTTTTGATAAGAAGAGTTGTCATAAAATGCCCTAGTTAACAGTTCTCTCGCCGATAACCTCTCTCATACGTAGTAATGTGTATGTTGTAATTCAATATTGTGGAGTAGTTACTGTAATTGGATTTTCCATCGTGACAGTTCAATTCGATTCCAATAGACGTACGTCGGACGCACTTCCCGATTTATAATATAAAACAAAATAATTCTAGGGGAAAATGACTGACGATATCACGAATGAACAAGACAAAGGGCTTCTGGTATCAGTCCTTTTCTTTGATTTTAAAAAGGCTTTTGATAAAGTCCCACACAAAAGGCTTCTACTTAAACTGAAGTCATTTGGAATCATCAACCCACTACACTCATGGTTAGCTTCATTTCTAAATGGGCGACAACAAATGATAAAGTACAACGAATGTCTTTCATCACCAAGACCAATAACCAGTGGGGTTATCCAGGGAAGTGTATTAGGTCCACTCTTGTTTCTAATGTACATAAATGACATATGTAATACTATTAAATTTGGAAGAGCATACTTATATGCTGATGATCTGAAAATAGTATACAGCTATGAGCCTGAAGATCTGGACGAAAATATAGCTAAGATTCAGAGTGATCTTGATAACTTAAGTACCTGGAGCGAGACATGGCAACTGCCGTTTAACCACAACAAATGTGCCATAATGCATTTTAGCAAGCGTCACCTTGATACACCACTCTACTTACAAAAATGTAGAGTTCAGACACTCATATCAGCGCGTGACCTTGGTATTAGTTACTCTGAAAGCCCAAAAATCGAAGAACATGCCTCAAATATTATCTCTAAATCTAGACGACTAATTGGGTTTATAAACAAGAACTTCTTCACAAGTGAGGCTAAGCTTACTCTCTTCAAAATCTGTATAAGGCCCACACTTGAATATTGTTCACTCATATTTTCAAACATGAATATCATGGACAAAATGCGAGTAGAAAATGTACAAAGAAGCTTCACTCGGCGACTGCTCGGATTGAGCCATAACCTCAACTACACAGAAAGATGCAAGCATCTTTCCCTAGAACCTCTATGGCGCCGTCGTCTCAAAAACAACCTAATGCTCCTCTATAAACTAATAAATGGTCTTTCGTTCGTAAAATACCGCCCAACTATGAACCACGACACTGCTTACAGACTTAGAAACAACGCATATACACTATTAACGGCAAAACACAAGAAATTATTGCGTTGTAATTTCTTTGTAATACGATACAGTCTACTGTGGAACAGGTTACCAATTACTATCCGTATTTGTGACACAATCACTAAGTTCAAGAAACTAGTCATGCTGTTGCTAGACTCTAAAGAGATATATCGACTATTCCCGGAACTCACACAAAGTCCCCAGGCACTCTTTTATGGTCCACCAAATATTTAGATGAACCTCGGAAACGAATTATAGACTATGAACACATTGTGTTCTCATTACCACCCATAGATGTATCATGAAATGATAGACCAATTCCCATTGCTCCTACTAACAGTAATAGGTTACGCCTTTGAAGTGTTACCCGTGACTTTTCTCTGAATTTAAATTCCGATTATTATTTTCATATCTTCAACGCAGTTTTAGCTTTATTTCTAGTAGACAGACAAATTGAAAAGCCTGTAGATGCTGTTCAACTACTGTCAATTACAAGGAACTCAAACACCGTGTATCATTGTGAGTATCTTCTTATTTAAGTACTAACAGTTTAACTAATTTTAATTTCCCCAATTCATTAACATGCAAACACCTTGCCTGCTTACCAACTTATCGCTTTACTCATTAATTTTTAACATTATTTCAACTCTTTTTTTTCACTTTCTCCTCGTTCCAGCTCCCTGTCCTTCCTATTTCCAAACTACCCATTAACTGACTCATCTTACAAATTATACCATTCGTTTACTTAAAATCAGTGCGATATGCTATGTGGATATATTATCTGGCAAAGTTGTCTGGATTGCTTGTAATGTTGGAGCTAGTAGAGAATGTTAATTCCGATAAGGTGTACAAAAAAAAATTGAGAGTAGACTAGAGACCATTATTTACAATTAACCGTTAAACGTAAGAGAGCCTAACATCACAAAAGGAGGGAGGGTGGTGTATCTGACCAACATTCATGACGGTGGGGCGATAACCTCAATCTACCCATGTCTGTGTGGCAGAACATTTTGTTTGCTTACGGCTCCTTACGATATAGCAGGATGTAACAAATCAGTGATATTGATGTTACTTTTCCTAGTTAACCTCGTCTACAACCCATGTCTGTAACCTTGCGCTGGTTTTTACTTCCTACCGAGAAATCCTATTACAAGCTGGTCTGGACCACTATACTAAAAAAGAGCTCATTCATAACTTCTTGAGCCTCAGAGTTAAAAATAAAAAGAATAAATAAAACCAAAAAATTATATCACTGATCCTCTTTATTATATTTTGTAAATCAACTTTATTACTAACAACTTGGTTCTTCTGAATTTCCTCGATTCATTCGACTAACTTCTCATTAGTTATCTCACTACTGAAGTGTCTTCATTAACCTACATAAGCGCAGGTGTAAATTGTTCTGATATTAAAAATGTTTGGGTAAACATACCTTTGTTTTATCCATAAACGTATGTGCGAAGCCGTTGTTCGGCTTTGAACATGAATATTTTCTGTTCTGCTCCTCGTCCCGTTTTCTTTATTCCTCTTTTTTCAGAACCTTATTCCAATCCACATATATTAGTCTGGATATTTGCAGTAGACTTGGTTACCCTAGCCAAGAACATGTGAAATCATTAGTGTAGATGGATTTCCTACCGTAGCAGTTCAATTTGTTTCCAGTAAGTGTAAGTCGAACGCGCTATCCCCCAATCCAACATCAAAACACAATAATTCTAGGAGAAAGCGGTCTATATTATGTTAAAAATGGAAATACAAACCAATACCTGACTTTTGATACACTTTCCAAGTCCCAATTACTCTGATGAGTAACCGAGTTTAAAAAGAATAAGTGATGTTAGATCCAACCGCCACAGTATCAATCCAAATATGGCTGTAGCCATATTAAAGATCAAATTTAAACAACATATATACAGTTCAGAAGCAAACATAAAAACTTCAATATAAGTACAAAATATGGAAATAATAACAATATACAATGATAAAATCTCAAATTGGAATCAAATAAAATACCAAAATGTCAACAGAAAAGGTCCGTCATGTCATAACAAAAATATATAAACATGGAGGGATTTTCCAAAACACAAAACATTCAAAAAGGATTCTAAACCGACACGCAAAATCCCTCCATGCAAAAAGCAAGCGTTAATGATACTTTATTTAGGGTTCCCAGTTATCCCCTAATCCACACCGGAAGAACGTGTAGCACTTACAGCAGTACGCCTACCCGCCATCCAACATGGATATGACCTATCGTGCTAACTAGGTACCTATACTTTCCCATCAGGCCCTTGATTCCCCTATCTATCGTAGCATGACCTAACGGTAGTATAAACCTTACCCAATTAACCCACACGAACATGTACAACACGTCGTAAAGCTGTTCATATCCTATCCGGGAACTACATTCCCGATCATGGGGACGAGTCGCCAATCCGCCACCACTTTCTCCGATCAGCAGATACAATGAAGTCCGTGTAGAACCCTTTTTGAATGTTTTGTTTTTTGGAAAATCCCTCCATGTTTACATATTTTTGTTATGACATGACGGACTTTTTCTTTTGACATTTTTGGTATTTTATTTGATTCCAATTTGAGACTTTATCATTGTATATTGTTATTGTTTTTATATTTTGTACTTATATTGAAGTTTTTGTGTTTGCTTCTGAACTGTACATATGTTGTTTAAATTTGATATAATATGGCTACCGCCACATTTTTGGACTGATGCAGTGGCCGCTGGACTTAGCGTCACTTATTTGTTACAGTGTATGATACTCTGCGGAGTAACTGAACCCTGGAAGAAGCACTATTTCCAGGTAATGCTTCGTATTTCCATTTTTTAATTAATACAGACGCTTTCTCCTAGAATTTTGTCCTTTTTGAATTGGTTGGGACCCGGAACAGGGAAAAGCGTACAGGAGTGCCTCTATTGGAACCCATTGGATCGGCCACTGTAGAAATACATTTACGGTCCGTGATGCCTACTTTTCAACAGAAATTCTTCACACATACATAATATGCAAGGGTGGGATCTCCAATTTTGATATTTCCTCGTCTCCCGAAGACTTTAGGTGGCATAACATGGGACCAATATTTATCTCTCCATCTCCTGATACAGAGGAGGCTTGAACAGCATTCTTCATCGTCGGCAACTCATTTGTCACATCAGTGACATCCAGATTATTATCATCGTCACCATGATTCCATAGTGTCAGACAGGTCACGTGGATTCGGTCTGCACTAGCATCCGTAGAGTGAAACTCTTCCATTGTGGTATAACTCATCTCTCTACATGAAGCAACAGCATTAGTGTCACAATCCAAAACCGATAAACTCACTTGTTGTTCTTCATGTTCTGTTTCAGAGACACACGACATATGCACATCAATAGCATTGTTATCATGCAACACTGTAGACTGACTGTTAGCATCAGAAGCCTCCTTCTCATCATCACTCGACTGACAGTCAACCGGAGTAGGAACACTTACAGTTACACAACCTTGTGTGTCCTCAATCAACTTAACATTCGCGACAAGGTCCGATGACGTCAAAACACTAGAAGGCTCGTTCGACGAAGTCGATCGACTAGTCACTATAGGTGGACTGCTCACACTTTCTGTCTCCTTACTATCGCTGTCACTACTAAGATTCTGATGACTACTATTTCCATTGCTAGTCATAGCATCCGAAAGAGAACGAAGTTTAGGCTTCTTAATAATAGTAGCATCATGTTGCTTCCTATGCTTCTTAGCTTGGGTAGCAGTCTGTGAGCGTAACGTACGATCATTTCGACGACGATGAGTGACGGTACAATCCGCTGATATTCCTAACAATGATTCCTTGGCACCCTTATCCGGTAATATAGACCTCACTTCTTCTGAGTTGGTAACCCACTTTTAAATCCACCTCTACGTAACAACTCCACACAAAAGGCTTCTACTTAAACTGAAGTCATTTGGAATCATCAACCCACTACACTCATGGTTAGCTTCATTCCTAAATGGGCGACAACAAATGATAAAGTACAACGACTGTCTTTCATCACCAAGACCAATAACCAGTGGGGTTATCCAGGGAAGTGTCTTAGGTCCACTCTTGTTTCTAATGTACATAAATGACATATGTAATACTATTAAATTTGGAAGAGCATACTTATATGCTGATGATCTGAAAATAGTATACAGCTATAAGCCTGAAGATCTGGACGAAAATATAGCTAAGATTCAGAGTGATCTTGATAACTTAAGTACCTGGAGCGAGACATGGCAACTGCCGTTTAACCACAACAAATGTGCATAATGCATTTTAGCAAGCGTCACCTTGATACACCACTCTACTTACAAAAATGTAGAGTTCAGACACTCATATCAGCGCGTGACCTTGGTATTAGTTACTCTAAAAGCCTAAAATTCGAAGAACATGCCTCAAATATTATCTCTAAATCTAGACGACTAATTGGGTTTATAAACAAGAACTTCTTCACAAGTGAGGCTAAGCTTACTCTCTTCAAAATCTGTATAAGGCCCACACTTGAATATTGTTCACTCATATTTTCAAACATGAATATCATGGACAAAATGCGAGTAGAAAATGTACAAAGAAGCTTCACCCGGCGACTGCTCGGATTGAGCCATAACCTCGACTACACAGAAAGATGCAAGCATCTTTCCCTAGAACCTCTATGGCGCCGTCGTCTCAAAAACAACCTAATGCTCCTCTATAAACTAATAAATGGTCTTTCGTTCGTAAAATACCGCCCAACTATGAACCACGACACTGCTTACAGACTTAGAAACAACGCATATACACTATTAACGGCAAAACACAAGAAATTATTGCGTTGTAATTTCTTTGTAATACGATACAGTCTACTGTGGAACAGGTTACCAATTACTATCCGTATTTGTGACACAATCACTAAGTTCAAGAAACTAGTCATGCTGTTGCTGGACTCTAAAGAGATAAAAAACTATTCCCGGAACTCACACAAAGTCCTCAGACACTCTTTTATGGTCCACCAAATATTTAGATGAACCTCGGAAACGAATTATAGACTATGAACACATTGTGTTCTCATTACCACCCATACATGTATCATGAAATGATAGACGAATCCCCCTGCTCCTACTAACAGTAATAGGTTACGCCTTTGAAGTGTTACCCGTGACTTTTCTCTGAATTTAAATTCCGATTATTATTTTCATATCTTCAAAGCAGTTTTAGTTTTTATTTCTAGTAGACAGACAAATTGAAAAGCCTGTAGATGCTGATCAACTACTGTCAATTACAAGGAACTCAAACACCGTGTATCATTGTGAGTATCTTCTTATTTAAGTATTAACAGTTTAACTAATTTTTATTTCCCCAATTCATTAACATGCAAACACCTTGCCTGCTTACCAACTTATCGCTTTACTCATTAATTTTTAACATTATTTCAACTCTTTTTTTCACTTTCTCCTCGTTCCAGCTCCCTGTCCTTCCTATTTCCAAACTACCCATTAACTGACTCATCTTACAAATTATACCATTCGTTTACTTAAAATCAGTGTGATATGCTATGTGGATATATTATCTGGCAAAGTTGTCTGGATTGCTTGTAATGTTGGAGCTAGTAGAGAATGTTAATTCCGATAAGGTGTACAAAAAAAATTGAGAGTAGACTAGAGACCATTATTTACAATTAACCATTAAACGTAAGAGAGCCTAACATCACAAAAGGAGGGAGGGTGGTGTATCTGACCAGCATTCATGACGGTGGGGCGATAACCTCAATCTACCCATGTCTGTGTGGCAGAACATTTTGTTTGCTTACGGCTCCTTACGATATAGCAGGATGTAACAAATCAGTGATATTGATGTTACTTTTCCTAGTTAACCTCGTCTACAACCCATGTCTGTAACCTTGCACTGGTTTTTACTTCCTACCGAGAAATCCTATTACAAGCTGGTCTGGACAACTATACTAAAAAAGAGCTCATTCATAACTTCTTGAGCCTCAGAGTTAAAAATAAAAAGAATAAATAAAACCAAAAAATTATATCACTGATCCTCTTTATTATATTTTGTAAATCAACTTTATTACTAACAACTTGGTTCTTCTGAATTTCCTCGATTCTTTCGACTAACTTCTCATTAGTTATCTCACTACTGAATTGTCTTCATTAACCTACATAAGCGCAGGTGTAAAGTGTTCTGATATTAAAAATGTTTGGGTAAACATACCTTTGTTTTATCCATAAACGTATGTGCGAAGCCGTTGTTCGGCTTTGAACATGAATATTTTCTGTTCTGCTCCTCGTCCCGTTTTCTTTATTCCTCTTTTTTCAGAACCTTATTCCAATCCACATATATTAGTCTGGATATTTGCAGTAGACTTGGTTACCCTACCTAGAACATGTGAAATCATTAGTGTAGATGGATTTCCTACCGTAGCAGTTCAATTTGTTTCCAGTAAGTGTAAGTCGAACGCGCTATCCCCCAATCCAACATCAAAACACAATAATTCTAGCAGAAAGCGGTCTATATTATGTTAAAAATGGAAATACAAACCAATACCTGACTTTTGATGCACTTTCCAAGTCCCAATTACTCTGATGAGTATCCGAGTTTAAAAGAATAAGTGATGTTAGATCCAACCGCCACAGTATCAAATCCAAATATGGCTGTAGCCATATCAAAGATCAAATTTAAACAACATATATACAGTTCAGAAGCAAACATAAAAACTTCAGTATAAGTACAAAATATGGAAATAATAACAATATACAATGATAAAATCTCAAATTGGAATGAAATAAAATACCAAAATTTCAACAGAAAAAGTCCCTCATGTCATAACAAAAATATATAAACATGAGGGATTTTCCGAAAAACAAAACATTCAAAAAGGATTCTAAACCGACACGCAAAATCCCCATGCAAAAAGCAAGCGTTAATGATACTTTATTTAGGGTTCCCACTCAACCCTAATCCACACCGGAAGAACGTGTAGGACTTACAGCAGTACGCCTACCCGCCATCCAACATGGATATGACCTATCGTGCTAACTAGGTACCTATACTTTCCCATCAGGCCCTTGATTCCCCTATCTATCGTAGCATGACCTAACGGTAGTATAAACCTTACCCAATTAACCCACACGAACATGTACAACACGTCGTAAAGCTGTTCATATCCTATCCGGGAACTACATTCCCGATCATGGGGACGAGTCGCCAATCCGCCACCACTTTCTCGATCAGCGATACAATGAAGTCCGTGTAGAACCCTTTTTGAATGTTTTGTTTTTTGGAAAATCCCTCCATGTTTACATATTTTTGTTATGACATGACGGACTTTTCTTTTGACATTTTTGGTATTTTATTTGATTCCAATTTGAGACTTATCATTGTATATTGTTATTGTTTTTATATTTTGTACTTATATTGAAGTTTTTGTGTTTGTTCTGAACTGTACATATGTTGTTTAAATTTGATATATATGGCTACCGCCACATTTTTGGACTGATGCAGTGGCCGCTGGACTTAGCGTCACTTATTTGTTACAGTGTATGATCTCTGCGGAGTAAACTGAACCCTGGAAGAAGCACTATTTCCAGGTAATGCTTCGTATTTCCATTTTTTAATTAATACAGACGCTTTCTCCTAGAATTTTGTCCTTTTTGAATTGGTTGGGACCCGGAACAGGGAAAAGCGTACAGGAGTGCCTCTATTGGAACCCATTGGATCGGCCACTGTAGAAATACATTTACGGTCCGTGATGCCTACTTTTCAACAGAAATTCTTCACACATACATAATATGCAAGGGTGGGATCTCCAATTTTGATATTTCCTCGTCTCCCGAAGACTTTAGGTGGCATAACATGGGACCAATATTTATCTCTCCATCTCCTGATACAGAGGAGGCTTGAACAGCATTCTTCATCGTCGGCAACTCATTTGTCACATCAGTGACATCCAGATTATTATCATCGTCACCATGATTCCATAGTGTCAGACAGGTCACGTGGATTCGGTCTGCACTAGCATCCGTAGAGTGAAACTCTTCCATTGTGGTATAACTCATCTCTCTACATGAAGCAACAGCATTAGTGTCACAATCCAAAACCGATAAACTCACTTGTTGTTCTTCATGTTCTGTTTCAGAGACACACGACATATGCACATCAATAGCATCGTTATCATGCTACACTGTAGACTGACTGTTACCATCAGACGCTTCCTTCTCATCATCACTCGACTGACAGTCAACCGAAGTAGGAACACTTACAGTTACACGACCTTGTGTATCCTCAATCAACTTAACATTCGCGGCAGAGTCCGATGACGTCAAATCCCTAGAAGGCTCATTCGATGAAGTTGATAAACTAGTCACTATAGGTGGACTGCTCACGCTTTCTGTCTCTTTACTATCGCTGTCACTACTAAGATTCCGATGACCACTATTTCCATTGCTAGTCATAGCATCCGAAAGAGAACGAAGTTTAGGCTTCTTAATAATAGTAGCATCGTGTTGTTTCTTATGCTTCTTAGCTTGGGTAGCAGCATGTGAGCGTAACGTACGGTCATTTCGACGACGATGAGTGACGGTACAATCCGCTGATATTCCTAACAATGATTCCTTGGCACCCTTATCCGGTAATATAGACCTCACTTCTTCTGAGTTGGTAACCCACTTTTTTAAGTTAAATCCACCTCTACGTAACAACTCGACACAAAAGGCTTCTACTTAAACTGAAGTCATTTGGAATCATTAACCCACTACACTCATGGTTAGCTTCATTTCTAAATGGGCGACAACAAATGATAAAGTACAACGACTGTCTTTCATCACCAAGACCAATAACCAGTGGGGTTATCCAGGGAAGTGTCTTAGGTCCACTCTTGTTTCTAATGTACATAAATGACATATGTAATACTATTAAATTTGGAAGAGCATACTTATATGCTGATGATCTGAAAATAGTATACAGCTATGAGCCTGAAGATCTGGACGAAAATATAGCTAAGATTCAGAGTGATCTTGATAACTTAAGTACCTGGAGCGAGACATGGCAACTGCCGTTTAACCACAACAAATGTGCCATAATGCATTTTAGCAAGCGTCACCTTGATACACCACTCTACTTACAAAAATGTAGAGTTCAGACACTCATATCAGCGCGTGACCTTGGTATTAGTTACTCTAAAAGCCTAAAAATCGAAGAACATGCCTCAAATATTATCTCTAAATCTAGACGACTAATTGGGTTTATAAACAAGAACTTCTTCACAAGTGAGGCTAAGCTTACTCTCTTCAAAATCTGTATAAGGCCCACACTTGAATATTGTTCACTCATATTTTCAAACATGAATATCATGGACAAAATGCGAGTAGAAAATGTACAAAGAAGCTTCACTCGGCGACTGCTCGGATTGAGCCATAACCTCAACTACACAGAAAGATGCAAGCATCTTTCCCTAGAACCTCTATGGCGCCGTCGTCTCAAAAACAACCTAATGCTCCTCTATAAACTAATAAATGGTCTTTCGTTCGTAAAATACCGCCCAACTATGAACCACGACACTGCTTACAGACTTAGAAACAACGCATATACACTATTAACGGCAAAACACAAGAAATCATTGCGTTGTAATTTCTTTGTAATACGATACAGTCTACTGTGGAACAGGTTACCAATTACTATCCGTATTTGTGACACAGTCACTAAGTTCAAGAAACTAGTCATGCTGTTGCTAGACTCTAAAGAGATATATCGACTATTCCCGGAACTCACACAAAGTCCCCAGGCACTCTTTTATGGTCCACCAAATATTTAGATGAACCTCGGAAACGAATTATAGACTATGAACACATTGTGTTCTCATTACCACCCATAGATGTATCATGAAATAATAGACCAATTCCCATTGCTCCTACTAACAGTAATAGGTTACGCCTTTGAAGTGTTACCCGTGACTTTTCTCTGAATTTAAATTCCGATTATTATTTTCATATCTTCAACGCAGTTTTAGCTTTATTTCTAGTAGACAGACAAATTGAAAAGCCTGTAGATGCTGTTCAACTACTGTCAATTACAAGGAACTCAAACACCGTGTATCATTGTGAGTATCTTCTTATTTAAGTACTAACAGTTTAACTAATTTTAATTTCCCCAATTCATTAACATGCAAACACCTTGCCTGCTTACCAACTTATCGCTTTACTCATTAATTTTTAACATTATTTCAACTCTTTTTTTTCACTTTCTCCTCGTTCCAGCTCCCTGTCCTTCCTATTTCCAAACTACCCATTAACTGACTCATCTTACAAATTATACCATTCGTTTACTTAAAATCAGTGCGATATGCTATGTGGATATATTATCTGGCAAAGTTGTCTGGATTGCTTGTAATGTTGGAGCTAGTAGAGAATGTTAATTCCGATAAGGTGTACAAAAAAAAATTGAGAGTAGACTAGAGACCATTATTTACAATTAACCGTTAAACGTAAGAGAGCCTAACATCACAAAAGGAGGGAGGGTGGTGTATCTGACCAACATTCATGACGGTGGGGCGATAACCTCAATCTACCCATGTCTGTGTGGCAGAACATTTTGTTTGCTTACGGCTCCTTACGATATAGCAGGATGTAACAAATCAGTGATATTGATGTTACTTTTCCTAGTTAACCTCGTCTACAACCCATGTCTGTAACCTTGCGCTGGTTTTTACTTCCTACCGAGAAATCCTATTACAAGCTGGTCTGGACAACTATACTAAAAAAGAGCTCATTCATAACTTCTTGAGCCTCAGAGTTAAAAATAAAAAGAATAAATAAAACCAAAAAATTATATCACTGATCCTCTTTATTATATTTTGTAAATCAACTTTATTACTAACAACTTGGTTCTTCTGAATTTCCTCGATTCATTCGACTAACTTCTCATTAGTTATCTCACTACTGAAGTGTCTTCATTAACCTACATAAGCGCAGGTGTAAATTGTTCTGATATTAAAAATGTTTGGGTAAACATACCTTTGTTTTATCCATAAACGTATGTGCGAAGCCGTTGTTCGGCTTTGAACATGAATATTTTCTGTTCTGCTCCTCGTCCCGTTTTCTTTATTCCTCTTTTTTCAGAACCTTATTCCAATCCACATATATTAGTCTGGATATTTGCAGTAGACTTGGTTACCCTAGCCAAGAACATGTGAAATCATTAGCTGACGAATATCAACCAGACCTTTGTATATTTACCGCATCAATTCTTGTTATATGAAAACCTGTCTGTACCATGAATCATTTCTCATTCCATAAGATGATTGTCGTAACGCAACCTTCGTAACTTGCGCCAATTACTCGCTTTGTACATTCCATCTTTAAGAAAACAATGAATCTTGTGAAATGTTTCAGTAACTTTATACCGTTTTCAGAAGAAAATATGTTGCTAATCTTAACATTTTGATCTTGCCTGTAAATTGGCATGTCTCTTGTAACATGTTTGTTATTTGAGAATAAATTATTATTATTATTATTATTATTATTATAAACTAACTTGCCGAAAAAACGCTAACCAGAAGAAATAATTCAAACCATTGTAACTCTGCCCTGAGGGTTGGAGGAAGAATTATGACGTCGCGTGATGAAAGTCGAGTTCCCTCAGAAGTCACGAGGCCAGTGTTTCTTGAGTTTCAGTTTTATTTTAGCCACCAGCAAGTGGTGATCTGAGGCTATATCAGCTCCTCTCTTGGTTCTCACATCCTCCATAGTCCTTCTGAACTTTTTGATGATACAGATATGATCGATTTGGTTCTGAGTAGTGTGTTCTGGTGAAATCCATGTAGCTTTGTGTATGGGCTTGTGCGGGAATATTGTTCCGCCTATGACCAGTTTGTTGAAGGCACATAGGTTTGCAAATCTCCCACCGTTTTCATTCCTTTCTCCCAGTCCATGTCGTCCCATGATGTCTTCATATCCAGTGTTGTCCATTCCAACCTTGGCATTTGGTTATCTCATTAAAATCGTCAAATCTTTTGGTGAGCATCTGTCGACGATTGACTGCAGCCTTTCGTGGAATTGATCTTTAACGTCGTCATTGTAATCGTTGGCAGGTGCACAGCATTGGATGACGTTCATTGTAATGTCCTCTTTCTTTGCTTTGAAGGATGCTTTAATGATCCTGGGTCCATCAGATTCCCGTCCTATCAGCGCCTTTTGTGCATGTTTGAACAGTATCAGTGCAACTCCTTGTGTATGTGAAGCAGTTTCCTCCTCATGAACAGAGTATAACAGCAGTTTTCCTGAACCTAGTCTCAGTTGTCCTACATATGTCCAATGCGTTTCACTGATACCGAGCACCTCGAGGTTGTATCTTTTCATTTCTGCTGCAACTTGAAATAGTCTTCCAGTCTCCCACAATGTACGAACGTCCCATAAACCTAAAAGGATGGTTGCTCTGCTTGTCAGAATAGGCAACGGCCCCGTGACTTACGAGGAAACTCGGCTTTCATCACGCGACGTCATAATTCTTCCTCCAACTCCCAGGGCAGAGTTAAAATGGTTTGGATTTCACCAGATCAGAACCAAATCGATCATATCTGTATCAACAAAAAGTTCAGACGGACTATGGAGGATGTGAGGACCAAAAGAGAAGCTGACAGCCTCAGATCACCACTTGCTGATGTTTGTTGTTTGAGAATAAATTATTATTATTATTATTATTATTATTATTATAAAATAAAAATGAAACTCAAGAAACACTGGCCTCGTGACTTCTGAGGGAACTCGACTTTCATCACGCGACGTCATAATTCTTCCTCCAACCCTCAGGGCAGAGTTACAATGGTTTGAATTATTTCTTCTGGTTAGCGTTTTTTCGGCAAGTTAGTTTATATTTGGGATGGGTTCGCCAATCCCATGCCCAATCCTTCTCCTTTATCCGGGCTTGGGACCGGCAGTAACCCCGAAGGTTCTACAGGCGGAGTTATGCCTTTTGTAACGTACTGTTATTTGAGAATAAATATTATTATTACTATTACGTCATCAATAAATAAAGCTTCTGATGGTGCTTGTAGAGGTTGACGAATATAACCACTACAGACCAATTACGTTCTTATCACCAAACGTAATATCACCGTGAATCAAAGACAGAAAAGAAGAGGTAATCCGTATAAGGGAATATATTTGCTGGCGATTACTTAGTACCGAAGGGATACCGAAATCGTGCTAGATAAGAGGGGCGAAGTTACAGCGAGCAGTATGACAAAAATGGCAGCAGCACAAACAGAATGTTTGCGCGTACAGAGTAAGGATAAAAAAAGAGTAAAGTGAACAATCACTGGTACAACTGGTTAAAATAATGAATGTTTCCAATAAACCAATCGCGCTCTCTTCATAAAAGTGGGACACTACAAGCTCTTACAAACATGGAAATAATGAAACAAGATATAGATATATTAAGATCACTCGTTTGCTTCCGGCCGATTTGCGTTCTAGTTAGCTAGAAATATATGGTTTCAAAGTATGTTTTTATTCTGACTCCCCATTTCAGACTAGTAACAAAACATGGGCCAATCGGGTCTGAATCAGTTAACAGTCAAAAATTATGTGAAGCAAATTATCTGTTCTTCTCTAATTAATGAGGAAACGACTCAACATATTTAACTAGGCAGTACTACCGAATCTAATTAAATTTTTATTTTTACAAACTCTACTCTTTTAACTAGAATTTCCATTTCAACGTACATAAATCCAGCTTCTTACTTCGACTTCTCTTCTATCCACCTGACACTGCACAACTCTCCCTTCTTTTTGCTGTACTCCTTTATCTGTGCGTTATATTCTTATATTCCCATAATTTACTTTAATTTAAGTGGTCAGTATGAATTTTATCTTGACTTACTACTGTATTGACTACTTCAACATGACAGGTTAAGTAGTGCTTTGTTTATATATATACACTTGCCACACTGCTGCCTTTTTCTCTCTCTCTCTCTTCTCCTTTTCAGGACCCCATTCACGGTGGGAAATCCTTGGCTACTCTAGGGAACATGCACCCAATGTACATGACTGTCTGGATCACAGCTCGTATCAAGCGCGTTCCATATGACCTTTCCCAACAAATTCACTATTGATCTCGGCCAATCGCCAATAGAACCTATTGTGCACCTTCCTCATTTGTACTCTAATATTGAAAATGTGGCTGTATAATACTGTTTCTGTCAGTGATATGGTGTAAATATGCAATCAGAAACTGTCTCTTATGCCTAATTTAACTGCTATAACTTTTACCGTAATTGTAAAAGCATTTGTGACAATTTGATCTAGCCTGTAAACTGGCGTGACTCTTGTAACATAGTTATTTGAGAATAAATTATTATTAATTAGTAGTGATGAGGAAGAGAATTAGAATGTGAGATTTTAAAAGCTATTTTCTAAGGGAGTAGGTTTGCCCAACCACCTAATCCTAGAACTATTAGTGAAAGTGGAAATGGAAGATTTTTCACCCCTCACCCTATCCTAAAGACCCGGGCTTTTATTCGCAAAAACGCTGAGAATGTAAACTCTATGCATCCTGCTCTACCAAGCCAGCTGGTATACATGACCCCCAAATTTAGAAAAGGCCATAGCAACTGGCACTCGTATATGGCTAACCCTCCCCAAGTTAAAACCATTCCGCATAAATTTAGCCTTAGTAACGAGCTGTGTCATCAAGACATTACTAGAAAAGGTGGTGAACCGCAATGCCAGCCGAATCAAAATTTTTTCGGGATACAGCCACTTGTGGTACCTCTTGCGCGACATATAGCTCAAGTCATTTCATACCACATACAGAACATAAAAACACTCTCCTCGCACAATCTCAAACAGACAACATTCTCCCCATTTCCCCCGGGCTAACAACCCCTCCTGTAAATTTCAGTAATTTACTTAACATGTCCCCCCCTAACTCCTCATACCACACTCACGTAGGTCATAGTAACTCCTTTACTCAAGATACCCTTAACTATTTTAGCTTAGCGGGACATCTGTTTAATATATGTCTTATTAATGCTCGTTCAATCTGTAATAAAAAGACAGATCTAGTCATGTTTGCTACTATCTGCCAACCATCACTTATTATGATAACTGAGGCATGGACCTGTAGTAATATTTCTGATCTTACTATATCTCTTGAAAACTATGATCTGTTTCGAAGTGATAGGTTACAAGGAAGAGGTGGAGGATGCCTTATATATGTCCACTCTAGCCTAAACTCGCTCTTATGTGATATATCTGAACTAAATAGATTGCCAGACTCTGTGTGGCTCGTTCTGAAACCGTCAAATGCCGTTTCCTTACTGTTCGGCTGTGTCTACCGACAGCTTAATGTACCAACAGGAGATCTAGCATTATTGTCAGAAGTATTCACATTTGTTTCATCCCTACCGTTCACAAGCAAGGCTATTTGTGGGGACTTCAACATGCCTGAAATCACTTGGTTCCCAATCAAAGCACCTAAACGATTCGAATCATTTATTGAATGCTTAGAGCTTGGAGAGTGGACTCAACATGTTAATGGCCCAACCAGAAATCAAAATACATTGGATTTGGTTTTCACCAGCAATCTCATTCCTCATACTGTTTATGTTGGAAAAAAGTTCCCAGGTAGCGATCATAATATGGTCATATGCAGCCTTGATATAGGAGCTACAACTATAAAGTATAAATCCACCACACTTCGTAGGGACTTTCGTAGGATTGATTGGTCAAACTTCAGTAACTGCCTCAGAAGCATTGACTGGACAAACTACTTTACTGCAAACAATACTGATGAACTAATAAATGTATTTTATCACAACACAAATGGCATACTCAACAAATTTGCACCTTTAGAATCCTGGAGACCCAGGATTCCTAAGGACTTATTTATGCCAGGTCATATACGAAAGCGTCTTCGAAGACATGCTTCCAGATTTCATAACTGTAATGACTTCTCCTCATTAGTAACGATGACTGAAATATGTGTCGAGGCAGAAATAACACGTACTAAAAAGGCAATCGCACGGGGAAAGCGTGCTGTTCAGCTGAACAATCAATCCTCTGAACTCATAAAACTCCTTCGGAATAAACTCAAATGCTCCAAAGTGAAAGGAGGGAGCATATTTATTAAGGACAATCAAGTGTATGACGACCCTAAAAGTATCGCAGAGTTGTTTAGCGAACATTTTTGTGCCACATTAACAAACGAAAACTCAATAAATGAGTCACACCTGACCCAAACTCCTTCCTGTGAAATCGCCAGTGTTGAATTTAGTGTACAGAACATTTCTAAGGCGATTACTACACTGAAGCACTCTTACATTGAAGGACCAGATGGCATCCCTGCCAGCATGCTAAAAAATGGTAGCAATGATCTGAGTGCTATTCTTCTCAAACTATTTACTATATCTCTCTCCACAGAGTGTTACCCTAATAACTGGAAGACTACACATATCATCCCCACAATAAAATCTGGGCCTACAGGGAACGTTGAAAATTACCGACCTATAAACATAACTTCGGTAGTATCTCGGGTCATGGAGAAAATAGTTAAGGCAGAGTTACTACAACATCTATTTAGTAACAATAGTATACAGCTATGAGCCTGAAGATCTGGACGAAAATATAGCTAAGATTCAGAGTGATCTTGATAACTTAAGTACCTGGAGCGAGACATGGCAACTGCCGTTTAACCACAACAAATGTGCCATAATGCATTTTAGCAAGCGTCACCTTGATACACCACTCTACTTACAAAAATGTAGAGTTCAGACACTCATATCAGCGCGTGACCTTGGTATTAGTTACTCTAAAAGCCTAAAAATCGAAGAACATGCCTCAAATATTATCTCTAAATCTAGACGACTAATTGGGTTTATAAACAAGAACTTCTTCACAAGTGAGGCTAAGCTTACTCTCTTCAAAATCTGTATAAGGCCCACACTTGAATATTGTTCACTCATATTTTCAAACATGAATATCATGGACAAAATGCGAGTAGAAAATGTACAAAGAAGCTTCACTCGGCGACTGCTCGGATTGAGCCATAACCTCAACTACACAGAAAGATGCAAGCATCTTTCCCTAGAACCTCTATGGCGCCGTCGTCTCAAAAACAACCTAATGCTCCTCTATAAACTAATAAATGGTCTTTCGTTCGTAAAATACCGCCCAACTATGAACCACGACACTGCTTACAGACTTAGAAACAACGCATATACACTATTAACGGCAAAACACAAGAAATTATTGCGTTGTAATTTCTTTGTAATACGATACAGTCTACTGTGGAACAGGTTACCAATTACTATCCGTATTTGTGACACAATCACTAAGTTCAAGAAACTAGTCATGCTGTTGCTAGACTCTAAAGAGATATATCGACTATTCCCGGAACTCACACAAAGTCCCCAGGCACTCTTTTATGGTCCACCAAATATTTAGATGAACCTCGGAAACGAATTATAGACTATGAACACATTGTGTTCTCATTACCACCCATAGATGTATCATGAAATAATAGACCAATTCCCATTGCTCCTACTAACAGTAATAGGTTACGCCTTTGAAGTGTTACCCGTGACTTTTCTCTGAATTTAAATTCCGATTATTATTTTCATATCTTCAAAGCAGTTTTAGTTTTATTTCTAGTAGACAGACAAATTGAAAAGCCTGTAGATGCTGTTCAACTACTGTCAATTACAAGGAACTCAAACACCGTGTATCATTGTGAGTATCTTCTTATTTAAGTACTAACAGTTTAACTAATTTTAATTTCCCCAATTCATTAACATGCAAACACCTTGCCTGCTTACCAACTTATCGCTTTACTCATTAATTTTTAACATTATTTCAACTCTTTTTTTTCACTTTCTCCTCGTTCCAGCTCCCTGTCCTTCCTATTTCCAAACTACCCATTAACTGACTCATTCTACAATTAGCTGACGAATATCAACCAGACCTTTGTATATTTACCGCATCAATTCTTGTTATATGAAAACCTGTCTGTACCATGAATCATTTCTCATTCCTTAAGATGATTGTCGTAACGCAACCTTCGTAACTTGCGCCAATTACTCGCTTTGTACATTCCATCTTTAAGAAAACAATGAATCTTGTGAAATGTTTCAGTAACTTTATACCGTTTTCAGAAGAAAATATGTTGCTAATCTTAACATTTTGATCTTGCCTGTAAATTGGCATGTCTCTTGTAACATGTTTGTTATTTGAGAATAAATTATTATTATTATTATTATTATATGTTTGACAGTGTATTTGCTTAATATTTAGAGGGAATCCTAATTATTATAAGCTCTCATTGGATTGGTAACCGATACTACAGCGTTTGGGGTTTAGAAATTAATCGGATATCCACCAATCTGTTAGTCATCTTTTAAATCAAATAGATCCTAGTTACAGAGGCTAAATATATTTGATGAAATTGTACGAATTTACTGGAGTTCTGAGTATTTGACTGATATTCAATAGGTGCATTTCTTTCTCATTAAAAGCTTTTAGATAAAATGTAAATTTTGACTAGAACAAATTTTTAACTCGGAAAATTGTCTCATGATGATGTTATGAGCATCTACTAACTGGCCAGATTCCTTGCCTTCGTTTCCTGTTATTTCATTGTGGTTTAACGTCTTTGTTAATGTCCTGTGTACGGTAGTGCAGCCGCTCGACTGTGCCGGTTCTAATCATCTGACAGTCTTCTCTATGCTAGGATATCTTGTAGTTTGGGTGAGTATGTTTGCGGTAAGTAGGGTTTTTGGAAGCTGCACTTTTCACGGTACTATACAGTAGCTTTGTTGGGGTTGGAATGTTCACGTCCAGATTGAGAATGATGTAAGATGTGAATTATTATAACTAACTTCCGAACCAAAATTAATGAACGAATCGTAACACTGGTGCTTGACTCAACACTTACAAGTTCGGTTAACTGGTTTAACAATATTGGCATAATATGAAATACAACCGCACAAATAACAATGACAAGGATAACTGTCATTCTGATATTCGTTAGATATTCTCAAGAGCTATGAATTCCTACCAAGGGTAGTCGACTTCAGAAAATGACCACGAACCGAGTTAAGTTACGCACTACGGCTCCAGGAGACTGAATCTTATCACAATTAGACAAGATTAACATCGACAAAAGCTTCAGCTTCTTTGACAAGTTATGTTAGTTTCAAAGTAGAAAATAATGAAGTGAAAATCCAAATGCCAAGAGATGAGGGTTTTTTCAAGAGGTAGATAAATAAATAAGTTGTCTATTAATAACATAGCGACTTTTTTCAAACCGTAATTAGCATATTCACATCGAACTTGGTCAAGTTACATTGTAGTTTATGGGATTCTGAACCACGTAACTGAAATCATACAGCAGTGGCTGCAGTTCCTATGTATGAAAGTATACTAAGTTAATTTTTTGCGAAAAAGGGGAAGATTGAAAGGCGGAAAGCCAAAGTGTATTAGAAAATTAATAATGTGTATGTTTGTGGAAAAGAATAAAATTAGAAGGCACATGTGTATTACACATAAATTTGAGACAAATCATAAAATTTGGTAGTGGGATAAGAGTTTAGATTATAATACTTTAGGAGTGAAGAATCTAAATTGAAGGTTTTGTTTTTTGGAAAATCCCTCCATGTATATATATTTGTGTTATGATATGACTGACTCTTTCTGTTGACATTTTGGTACTCTATTTGATTCCATTTTGAGATTTTATCATTGTATATTGTTATTATTTCTATACCTTGTACTTATATTGAAGTTTTTATGTTTGCTTCTGAACTGTACATATGTAGTTTAAATTTGATATTTAATATGGCTACAGCCATACTTGAATTTATACTTTAGCAGTAACGGACTGGAAGCATTTATTCTTCCGGAAACGGAACCCATAGTGGTATTTGGAAGCTCGAAGGTGTAATATCGTTTTGGTAGTCTGTATTTCCCTTATTCATTAAAAAAGAATCGTTTTCTCCCAGAATTATCGTGTTTTTGGTCCCTAACTGGGTGAACGCGTATGAACCTACACTGTTCGAGCCAGAGTGAACTGCAAGAGTAGAAAATCCATTATAGTTCAAAACGATATTTTGGAGAGGAACTTTTGGATTTTTCGCCTTAACAGTTCAAAACGATAAAGGGAGGAAGAATCCCTTGGAATTTTTATCGTTTACAATCTCAAAACAATACCTGGAAGAAGAACCTTTGGATTACTTATCATTTACTATTTTTAAACCGTATTGGAAAACGATCTTTTGGTCCTTTTGGATTTCTCATTGCCGAAGAAGCTTTACCGGCGAAATTTTATATTTGGTCTTTCTTGTTTCCTTTCCGTTGAATTTCAATTGATATGAGGCAAGACCCGTATGAAACTTCATTTTTAAAGGGTTCACTCACTAGTAAGGACGATATTATGCTTAGTACTTATTGTTGTAATTCACCATTAGAAGGTACTAAGGAACAAAGTTTGGGCGAGGGCTCGGAGGTATCTGGGAAGGATTTGCGGCCTAGGACACCGGTAGTTGGATCAGAGTTGCCAAAGGTAGAACTCCCCTTCTTCGATGGCAGACGCCGCGATTACTTTAGGTCTGTAAAACAATTCGACACATTTATAGAACCTAGAGTTATTGATGATCATCTGCGCTTATTGTACTTAATTCACTATTGTAAGGGAAAAGCGAGAGATGCGATTGAAGGATGTCTTATAATGGAACCCCACGCAGGATGTAAAAGGGCTAAGGCGATTCGAAAACAGCTTTTCGGACAGTCGGACGTAATAGCTCGTGAAACCTTGGAAGACTTGTTTAGATCTGGGAATGCTGATTACAACGACCCAGAGCAATTGTCGAATTTGGCAATTAAGATGCAGAACGTTGCTCTGACTCTGGAACAATTAAACTGTACAGCGGAACTAAACCCCCTAGTAACTTTGGAGCGAATACTTATTCTCTCACCTCATCGAATGCAAGTCCAGTGGGCAGAGCTGGGAATTGAGTGGGACGAAGAGGAAAAAGGGACTACTTTCAATGAATTGACTGACTTTATTTTGTCTCGTGCTAGGATAGCCAGTAGTAGATTTGGAAGATTAGCTAATCGCACGAAAACAGGACATGATATGGAAGCGACTAGTCATCTGCGTACGAGACATGGGAATTCTTCATATGTGTTTACATCTACCTCACTCCCGGAACGTAAGAGAGTCGTTAATTGTATTAGAAAGGTATATCCTCTTGAATTGGGATACTAATGCTGTTCCTTCATGTAGCAAGATGAATTGTACAACAATGATAGAGTTTCACTCGACGGATGCTAGTGAAGCGAGAAACGACGCGACTTGTCTGACAGAACGGGATCATGATGACGATGATAATTATCTGGATGTCACTGATGTGACAAATGAGTTGTCGACGATGACGAATGCTGATCATTCCTCTTCTGTACCAAGAGATGGAGAGTTGAATATTGTTCCTATGTTATACCATTTAGAGTCTTCAGGAGACAAAGAAATGTCAAATTTGGGGATCCCACCCTTGCATATTATCTATGGGTCAAGAACTTTTGTTAATAAGTCAGCATCACGGACTTCATTATATCTGCCGTTCGGAGCAAGTGATGGTGGATTGACAACTCATCCCCATGACGTGGAAGGTAAATCCCTGATAGGATATGAAAAGCATCACGACGTGTTATACATGTTCATGTGGGTTAATTGGATGAAGTTAAAACTACCGTTAGGTCTTGCTACGATAGATAGTGGAATCAAGGACCTGATGGGAAGTTACAGGTAGATTGTTAGTTTGATAGGTCATATCCATGTTGGAGGGCGGGTAGGCGTACTGCTGTAAGTCCTACTCGTTCTTCCCTTTTCTTCCAGAATTATCATGTTTTCGGTCCTTGACTGAGTGAACGCGTATGAACCTGCACCTGTTCGAGCAGGAGTGAATTGCTAGATTAGAAAATTTATTTATAGTTCGTACGATATACTTCTTCGCGTGATAACAAATGTTAATCCCGGAATTCTGAGATTCAAATAAGAAGTAGATTCTAACGGAAGAAGTATATTTGATACTGGCCTCGTGATATCGAAATAATATTGAGGCAAGAGGGCGTACGAACGGCTAGCGTCCACGCAGGAGACGTGTGAAGAGGAGAAAGGGAATAACACTCTTGGCGAGCGCGAGATAGTCTTTTGTACAGATAAACAAGATGTGTACAACATAACAATTATTGTCAGAATTAGGTACAATAATAAATGTCTCTATTTCAGCAATCGTGTTTTCTTCTTAAAAGTAAACCACTACACTGTTTTCTACTTTATATATTTGTCTGAGGTTTTCCCCTCGCTCTTCACTTCCCTTTATTGTCCTTGTAAGGTCTTTTCTCCAATTACATCTGAAGTATTTTGTACTCATTTTCTTGCTTCTATACATTGCATATACGCCTTGATTGGATCTGTCCTTATCAGCCCGCAACTGATTGAACCTTCTCTCCTTTCCACATCTGAATTTCTCCCAGTTTCCGGAGGGATCCGTTTTATATGTTGATACTTCCTAATGTGGTGAAATTACTGCCACTTTAACTCTCCTCTCAATCTTCTCCATAGTGTTTTCTCCTTTTAGCAGATTTAGCAATCATTGATGAAGGCTATTCTCAATTTTCAAAATAAGACTTCTTTTTAAGATTACAGTGTTCCTCGAGCAAATTTCTTTTGCATTTAAAATTTTAATTTTAGTCTGGCCACTACAAGGTGATGGATTACGGCAATAACAGCTCCTCGCTGTTGTGTCTTTCATTATATTCCCTAATTTTATCACCGACGGAAGTGTGATTGGTCTAATTTTCTGAAGCGAGACCTGTTGTAACTAATGTGTGGGCAAGTGGTGTCGTCTGCAACTACGCTGTCAGATGCATTTAATTTTACATGGTTTTCATCATTCTCGTTCCCTTCTCTCAATATACCTTGCGCCACTTATGTGCGTGGAAAACAGTGCCTTTATCTCCTTGAAGGCTTTTTAGTTAATAAGTTTCAAAATTTTCTAACACTTCCAGGTTATATCCTTTAATTTCCCGGCTCCCATTTAAACCACTTTCTCGGTCATCAGCATTACCCGAGATTTTGTATATATACTAGCTACCCTTCTAATCATTCGAAAATGCTCACTTATTTCGTAACCACTATCTTGTTTTTTCGATCTATATATAATCAGATTAAAATCCCAGCGGGTCGAATGATTTCTTTACTGTTCCCGATGAATGACCTTGGTGCATTAACTTGAAAGTATGTTCCTTCATCCCCATAAGAGCGAAGAATTCACTGTATCCATGTTTTTAAAATGTGTTAACATTGAAATGAGGTTAATTCGTGTTAGCTCAGTTAATGTGGGAGTCCACATCCGGAGGAAAAACGTTTCTAGTCTGTTTTCGATATGATTATAGTGTCAAGATAGTAGCTTTTGTGTCATATGTCAGCTTTTCCGTATTATATAATGGGCGTTATTGTAGACGCACAACCATTGAAATATAAAAGCTAAACTAACAGCTGGTGGCCTACATTTCTTGTTTCTCCTCGAACGTACTAAATCAGTTACCTATAAGTTTTCTAGAAAAAATAGCAAATTCTGTGTCAGAACGAATTTCGTCAGATCAATAAACCAGTCATCTATGTAGATTTTAAACTTCGGTTATAATTTGTAGTGCTTGTTATATCATATCATAAAATTCTCAGTGAAAATAAACTTGGGACTCCAGATGTCATTACTGTTTCGAATACTGTATGGTAAACTATTGGTAGGAGTTCATACACGATATTGATATCAACCACTGGTGCGCTTACACATCACAGAAACCAAGGACATATATTCTATAAATCGCTAATACTTCAAATAGAGGTAGTAGAACAGTTTTAAGGTTTCTGTTGAAACTATTTTCTGCATTTCGTAGTTTTCAAGATTAAATTGGTCACTATAAGCAAAGTTTAGTCAATCTACGGAATGGAACTTCATGTGGTCCACATATTTATTACGGACTTAGTGTGGCTCATTGCTATGTACTTTGTTAATGAGTTGATCTATTATATCTCTCCCTTAGCAATAGCTTGCTACGTGATCTTGTAATCTTTTGACTGGAAAATTTGGCCTATACTAGGTCGATGTCATTGCTAAAGAACATATGTTTATGCATTTTTGCATCGTAGTCTACAACATCAACACCTAACATTTTAAGCGATTTTTTTCATGAAAGCTTGAATTTGATCTGATTTTGCTTAACTTGAGAAATATATCGTTTCTTTGATGTTTTCTTTTTCGACGCCTTTAATAACGAGCATAAATGACTAGTTTTGATCTAGTTGGGTGGTCTGTTATATGATAACCCTGCACTTACATTTCAAAAGAAAGAAAGACGTGACACTAAAACGGTAGTGAATTGTTGATAGAAAATTTAAATATACTTAAGTAATACAACGCCATTCAAAATGTTTTCAATAATTAAGTCCGTTTTCCATTCGAATATTTATTTTTATCGTATTTTCAACTTTCTGCCGTCTAACACTTATCTAGTCAAAAGTTAAAAACTTCGAACTGTGTAATTGAAAAACACTGATGTTCAATTTTGTGTAGTAATAAAATCCTTTTTCTTTAAAATGTAATTGAAATTATTCTCCCTTTCATTCATTGCCTTTTCTATTTCATAGAAATACTGCTACTAATTAATATTTTGGAATGTTGCAGTTCGTTTACTTCCGTATTACATTTGAAGTTCCCCACATGGAACGGAATTTCACTAAAACCAATTGCTAGTCATGCATAACGTTCAGGTTAAAGACGATGAGCCACATTATAAAAACTGGCTTGGTGTTCCTTGGAAAAAAAATAAATGTCCTGTTAAGCCATCATCACTAAATGTCACACTACCACATGGTTTACAATTATCTACTCGACGTGGACCTGAAGTTGAGCTCTATGATGTAGCTGGTGTTCACTTACTTTGTCCACCAGACACATCAAATAATGAAAACAATAAAAATGTATGGTCTAGGATTCATTGGTTTAAATCATTATTTAACTCTCATTATAAGAAAACTTCAAATGATTCACCGGTAATTTTATCAAATCAAAGTACAGATATCAGGTCGCATTTATTTAATGATTTCGGTTCTTATCATTTACCTACTAAAGCAGCACCACAGTATAATTCAACAAATCATCATCTGAAAAGTCAAATTCATAATGATCTATCATCATCATCATCAACTCAACATGCTGCCAGCCAAAGAAAATCATACTTTTCCACTTTAAAGAATCAATTATCAAAAAACTGGCTCAGTTTAAAATCAACTAGTAATCATTGTTTATCACCAAAAGTTTACAATTATTATAAAAATTATTACATTCTGAAATATCGTCAAGTGGAAATCAATTTATTTATTTTTTTAAATTTGATTGTTTGCATTTTCCTAATATTATCTACGATGATTTATTCAAACTACATTGCACTACCAAAAACAGCTGTCTCTCCAACTATTCAAAATTCATATGCTATTCATAGTTTGCATTTAACTTATACAAATTTACTACGTCTAACTTTACTGATCAGTTCTACTGTCTTATTCTTAATTAGTCTTCTTTTTGCTAATTTACCATGCATTTCAAAATCATCTCATTCAATTCAGCATATGATGTTCGATAAATCTTCAGGTAAAGACATTAAATCTCTGTATAATAAAAATAACAGTGTTGATAGTGATGATCAATCTGAATCACACAATACTGATACCCAGGAATTAGTTAATTTAATAGTAGCCCAGAAACTTCGTAGAAACCTTCGTTGGTCACATGGATCAAGCTATATAGCGTGTATACTTTTTATCCTGGCTAATTTGCCATGGTTTAAATTGTATGAAACCGTATCAAAAATGCACACAACTTCTTTAATAGTTCAACAGTTCAATTGTAGCTCATTCAGTGGAGTCTATTTAAGTAAGTTAATGTTTTCTAAAATCTTGTTTGCTTATTCTAATATTATTATGAAAAGCTCCTTTATTAATTCTGTAATACGAATTATCAAAGTGGTTTTTTAGATACTATGATGAATGAAAACCATTGTTTTTCACAAGAAGTTGATGTTTAAAATAGTATCTTTTTACTTTTCTTAGGATATAAGTCATACCTTTTGTCTGAAAGTGCTACAAACATCCTGGTTGAAATTCAGTTCATAACAGTTACTTGCAACGTAGGAACTCGTACGTCCGTACGTACATCAGTTCAAGTTGCCATACCACATTAGCACAAAAACGTAATTATCACTTCAAATTCCACAGTAGTAGAGGTAGTAAAGGTATTAGCGGTAATCTGGTTGATTCGGGTTCGAAGATGATATTCAAGAAGTAGGATCTAGTGAAACAAACTTAAAAGGTAATGAGGAATTCAGAAGGTTAGAATTTGAGAGAACACAAAGTGTGAATGCACTTGCACAATTGCAAACGATTTTGAGCCATGTCTTTTAAAGTCTCTATCTGTTACTATCATCTAGCGGGCCTCAACCAGATAGCCTATATCTCCCAACATGGCTCAGTCCAGTTGTTAATGACTTCATGAATTTCTGCCATGTTTTGGTTCGGCCGTCCCTTGCTTTCATCCAACCTATTCCTACATCGCAAAACATAGGCCAACGAGGTAGTCGGTGGTTAGACATACGCAACACATGTCCCGAACACCTCAACTGATGAAGATTCAATACTTCATCTATTAATCTTCTGTCCCTAACTAATACTCGTTTTCTAACAACAGCATTGCTTACTCGATTGTCCTTTGCTACACGAGCAACGCTTCAGAGACATCTTTGATCTAAAACCAGTAACCTTCGAATATCTTCTACTATTACTGGCCATGTTTCACAACCATAAAGTATGATGGAGCGAACTACTGAGCAGTAAACTCGTCCTTCGGTCAACAAACGGATATCTCTACTGCGTCATAAGTGACGCAAGTTGGCGAAAACCGATCGAACCTTCTGTATCCGAGCTGAGGTTTCGTCATACACCACGCCATCAACACTGAAGGGACTCTCAAGATAAGTGAAGAGGTCAACACTTTCAACTACTTCACTCCCTATCATTGGTTTGGCAGCCAACACAAGCCAACTCTGAATCAACATATAGCATTTGAAGGGAGAGAAACGCATCCCGAATGTGCATTGTTGCTTCCCTACCGTAGCAGTTACCTTGACGTGGTGACCGGACTTGCCTATCCTGATGATCCAACCGAGCTGTATTGGCTGGAACATATGTTCCTGCAGGTCCTACCATGCCAGGCAGATCGGTCGGAGAACGATGAGACTAAAAGAAGCTTCACGTACTGCTGACTATAGAGGGGTGTGACAGCAGTAAAGTGTTTCCCTCCGACAACCAGCATCTGTAGCTATGCTTTCTCACAAAGAAGGAAGGGTTAGAAAAGGTCGACCCTAAAAATGTCACACCTTACCCTACCTCACAGATTTACGTCTACGGCGATAAGGGCTGACCAATAAGGGCTTTAAAAAAGTTATTACGACCACACCCCGCTACCCAGTTTCATTTTCTAGCATCTTAAAAGAGAGTACCATCCCATGGTATAGGCAAATACAAAAATGACGATTGCCGTCATAAGTTCAATAGGACTTCATCCATGATCATGCTGTTTCTTTATTGTGATATTCGGTAATAATAACTATTTGGTAGTTAGTAAGAATGCTATACGATTGATTTGAGTAAGTTTGTATTGATATGAACTGAATTGATTGATTGTATTTTAAATTTATCGGATCTATGTTTTTCTCAAAGTTTTAAAACGTGATCATATTACCTGCTGTATATTCCAAACCATATTTGATAGATAAATTTGTATTACGGGTTTGTGAAGATTGTTAAGTTACACATTTTTGAAACCATAAATCGATCAATATTAGACCACCATTAGAAATCTGGAAGAAGCACTGGACGGCCGTTTCGTCCTGTTATGGGACTCCTCAGCAGTGCGCATCCACGACTCCTGCACCGCGCAGGATTCGGACCCAGGACCTTCGGTATTGTAGGCGAACGCCTTACCATCAGACCACTGAGCCAGTATCTGACGGTGTTAATGTCCAACTTGATCAATTCACGGAGGAGTCCCATACCAGGACGAAACGGCCGTCCAGTGCTTCTTCCAGGTTTCTAATGGTGATCTAACATTGATCGATTCATGGTTTTTAACGTTTATTTCCAAACTAATAAAATACTAAGCTTTAAAATATAATTATTATAATAGTTAATTTTCACTGATACACAATGTTCTTTTTTCCCTTTTCCCAGTTTCTTTTTTTGTTTTGCATATTACTATGACTAAATCATTCTTGCATTTACATTATTGAAATAACAACCAACTTTTTCATTTCGTTGTTGTTGCTTATACTTACCAAAATGTTGAAATAATGATTCATAGGTCAGATTAATTATTATATGATTATTTGAAATTATTATACTTGACTGATGACCGATGATTGATTATTCCTCGCAAAAGAAATCTTACTATCAGTATTCAATTGACCTGGAATTTAGATATTTCAGTGTAATTATCGCTTAAATTGCTTACATATGTCACAGTTGGAAAGAATGTAGATTCTTATCTATGCGTAACTAGTAATGTACATTTTCTAAATCATCACCAGTAAAACCATTTGTTCCTATATTATTATCTCCTAAAGATTATTATTTCCATCAATTTCGTAGTGGTTTTGTTGGAACTGTTTAAATTTATTAACATTAACGTGTGTGTGTGTGTGTGTAGTTTTGCCCAATACGGTCAAGGTCACAGACGCACAGAATAACCTTCGCTCTATCGGCATACAACAAATCACTTATGACTCATGATTATTGTAATTATTTATAATGCGAATTGGCCTTTAAATGTATATATATATGTATATGTATACCTGTATATCCACTTGTGAGCATAATCTATAATGCAAATGCATTTTTCACATATTCCGAACCTTTTTTTCATAACTGTGTGTTTGTGTGTTTAGAGGCCTTGGAAATATGTTAGTGACCTAGATTTTTAGTTTGATATTGCAAAAATATGGTCTTCATTTTAGGGTTATGGATATTGTTGTTTTACATGGAATTCATGAATCGATCATTGTTAGACCATCATTAGAATAACCGTCTCGTCATCGCGTGGGACTCATTAGCAGTACGCATCCATGATCCCTCCCTCGCGGCAATCGAACTCAGGACCTTCGATCTCGCTCTTGACCGCTGAGCCGCTATCCAACGGTGTTAATTTAGTGATTTCACTGTAAAACAATCTCCATAACTCTAATATATATTATACAGTGTGCTCACAAGTGACCAGTTGTATGAGGAAATTCTGGGAGTTCTAGTGAGAAGCCGTGACCGGTGAAGTCCAGACCTGTCGGGTGTAGACAGTAACTGCGGCAACAATGGGTGTGGCTGCGAAAAATCTTTGACTGATCAAAGTTAGACATTAACACCTTTGGATTGCCGGCTCAGTAGTCTAGAGGTTAGGCGTTCACGTGCGAGATCGAGGGACCTGAGTTCGATTCCAGCGAGCGTCGGTCGTGAATGCCCACTGCTAATTAGTCCCATACTAGGATGAAACGGCAGTCCAGTTTTTTTATTGGTGGTCTAACAATGATTGACTCATGATTTCAATATAAAAAACACAGTAATTTCATTAAGATAATGAGCCTTCAAGTACTAATTTATTTTGTCAAATGTTTTCGTCCTGAACTGTTGATCAGAGCTTCATGATAAGTTCTAGGTATTATTGTGAAAAGTCGTAGGTGACTAAGTTGAGCCATCTTGGATCGGTCATGATAACGTAACATTATGAACTTTGCGAATTCGGAAATGCAATTCACTGAATTCCAAATAAATATTCTAAAAGTGGCGAGTTTACTAATAGATCTAAAGTTCTTGTGTTCTATACATGACCTGGGGATTTTATGTGTGAGCACTATTTAGAGGTTTGAAACTAAGATCAGACAATACTCTCTAGTTTTCAGTTTAGGTAAATCACATATATTCTGATCATCTGTCTATAAAGCGAATAAGCTGTCTAGATTTCTGAGCTAAATACTTTTCGATTTTTCCAACCTGATTACAATTTGTTGTAACATAATCAACTAATATCGTTCAGTAATCGAAATATTTATTCATGCAACTTCATACAAACTGAAATAGGAAGGAACTCTCAAATTAAGATATATATTATTACAGTCAGCATATTTTACTCCCTTCTTATCCTGTTATAGTAGTGTGCTGTACGCTACTTATATTCACATAAGTAGTATATGATATCAAATGGAAATCAAACGTCTGACAGCAAAAGATCGAGAAGGAAAGAATGAGAGAACAGAAGGCGATTTGTAGGTCAAGTAAAGAGAACTAAAGTCTGAACAGTCTAAATGTGAAAGAACACTGAAATCTGAAATAAATAAGGATTAGTTTGCAAATGATAATTCACGGGAAGGTTTTGTAAATATGCCTAACAACTCTGTAATATTCGCTTAAATATACATTGTTGATGTCTTCGCCTGGGTTTTCGTGCACAACAGTTGAAGATGTTTGTATATTAGATTTAAAACACCGAAACGATCTACGCTATCCTATCAGTGTAACTTTACTTTAAGACCAAACTAGTTAGTCAATCTCGACCGAAGCTTCTACCTTGACGTGGTGGTCGGGCTTGCCTACCGTGATGACCCGACCGAGCTATATTGGCTGGAACTCATGTTCCTGAATTTTCTACCATGCGAGGCAGGTCGATTGGATAACGATGAGACTAAATGCAGCTACCCTACCTCACGGATTTCCGTCTCTGGCGGTAAGGGTGCCCACTAAGGGCTTTCAAGTGCGGAGCTAACACTCAAAAAATTTCTCATAAAAAGGCCGTGCGTGACCGGCCTCAAGCAGTTGTCCCTTGGGCTCTATGGTCACGCACCCAGGTCTCCAAGACCAACGCTAATCTATCTTCCTTTTCAGGTTGCTCAAGAAACAACCTTCCACGGTGTGGGCAGCCGGGAAATGATAACTGCCCTCATACCCGTAATAGCACACGAGACCAAATCGGTCAAAATCAAATCCTTCCCACAGCCCCTAATACCTCTCTTATCTGCACGACTAACTCTTCTCACATTCCTTTATCTGACTGCATCGCTAATGCAAACGATGCGAGTTCGTGAAACTTCGTTCTTGGTCTCCTTAAACCCCGTTCTAAACTACATGTTGGAGCATATAGTGTACGGACATTGTGTCAAATAAGGGCAGGAATTCTGAAATAGATTATGATTTCTGTGGGTGATTACACTCTATATCTAAAAGCTATCCTAACTTTTCAACGATTTTATTAATAAATATCTTGTACATTATTAATGATTATTTGCGAAAATTGATTCTAATGCTAATAGGTGTTTTTCCAGTCAAGTTACCTGTTTTATCACAAACTACCTCTTAATTGATATAAAAATGAATTCATATCTATCTATTCGGCCATTCATAACATTCAGTCAGTCACTCAGATGCAACGTAGGACTTGGTACGTAAGTACATCAGTTCATGTCGCCATACTACATCAGCACAGAGATGTAATTGTCAATTCAAATCCAATAGTAGAAGAGGTAGTTAAGGTATTAGAAGTAATTGGAGAGGTTAGGATTAGAAGATATTATTCAAGAAGTATGATTCAGTGAGAAAAGTTTAGAAAGTCAAAACTAGACGTGTTGAAGAATGCAGAAGATTAGGATTTGAGAGAACACAAAGAATAAATGCACCGGCGCCAATGCGAACGATTTTGAGCCATGTCATTCAGGGTACCTAACCATCGATTATTATCATCTCGCGGACCCCAACCAGGTAGTCTACATCTACCAACATGACTCAGTCCACTCGTCAATGACTTCATGGATTTCTGCCATGTTTTGGTTTGGCCGCCCCTAACTTTCTTCCAACCTATTCCTACACTACAAAACATAGTTCGTCGAGGTA
Source organism: Schistosoma turkestanicum (assembly GCA_944470395.2). Taxonomy (NCBI): domain Eukaryota; kingdom Metazoa; phylum Platyhelminthes; class Trematoda; order Strigeidida; family Schistosomatidae; genus Schistosoma; species Schistosoma turkestanicum. Next base: position 2,109,123 of record OX103977.1, read on the forward strand.
GTCGGTGGTTAGGCATACGCAACACATGTCCCAACCACCTCAACTGATGAAGTTTCACCACTTCATCGATTGATCTGCCATTCTTACCTAGCACCCGATTCCTAACGACAGCATTGCTTACTCGGTTGTCCCACGGTATACGAGCAATGCTTCGAAGACACGTATGATCGAAAACCAGTAACCTTCGAATATCTTCTACTCTCACTGGCCATGTTTCACAGCCATGTAGGAGAACGGAGCGAACTGCTGCATAGTAAACTCGTCCTTTGATTAGATAACGGATATCACGCCTACGCCATAAGTGACGCAGGTTAGCAAAAGCCAATCGAGCCTTTTGTTAACCTGCGTCACTTATGGCGTAGGCGTAACATTGTTAAAGGTCAGTTCTGTAGCATAGTTACGCTAAACAGCCATTGCAAGTTAAGAATTAATCACATATTAGTGTGTGTACTCAGCTAGCTGGAAAACACACCTTATTCAGGTTTGTAATTCATTGAATCGAAATTTGAGTTGCTTATTAAGGTGTCATTGCCTCCACTACTCTCGTGTATTTATTAAAAAGGAAAAAAAGGACTTTTCAGGAAAGGAAATTTTCTTTTCGACAATATCATTTTCTCGAGCTCTGTAATCGTATTTATGGGTAACCTTACAGGTAGCACAATAAATAGTCAGCTGTTTTAAGCTGACAATTTGCTGATTGGCGAATAATGCCTACAACAAACAGATTTGTTCAATGTCCACTGGTTGTCATCAATTATTCAGTCAAATTTTTGATGAATTCAACAGATAATCTATTTTTTTTTTATAAAAAAACCCCGCACAAATCTTCATATCAATTAACCATTTACATGTCTCACTGTCTTCCCTAGTTTGACACAGCTATATTATCAATAATGACACACATAATATTATAATACTTGCGTTTTTTTATCATCATGTCGGTAATTGTCGACTACCTGGTTGGGGTCCGCGAGATGATAATAATCGATGGTTAGAGACCTTGAATGACATGGCTCAAAATCGTTCGCAATGGCGCCGGTGCATTTATTCTTTGTGTTCTCTCAAACCCTAATCTTCTGGATTCTTCAACACCTTTAGTTTCGACTCTCTAAACTTTTCTCACTGAATCATACTTCTTGAATAGTATCTTCTAATCCTAACCTCTCCGATTACATCTAATTCCCTTACTACCCGACCGAAGCTGCTACCTTGACGTGGTGGTCGGGCTTGCCTATCGTGATGACCCAACCGAGCTATACTGGCTGGAACATATGTTCCTGCAGGTCCTACCATGCCAGGCTGGTCGATTGGAGAACGATGAGACTAAAAGCAGCTACCCAAGGTCTGAGGGCGAAGTCGTACTGCTGACTGCAGAGGGGTGTGACAGCAGTAAGGTGTTTCCCTCGGACAACCAGCATCTGCAGCGATGCTGCCTTCTCACAAGGAAGGAAGGGTTAGAAAAGGTCGGCCCTAAAAATGTCACACTCCCCCTAACTCACGGATTTCCGTCTCCCTGGGTAAGGGTGCCCACTAAGGGCCTTTAAGAACGGAGCTAATCCTCAAAATACCTTTCATAAAAAGGCCGTGCGTGACCGGCCTCAAGCAGTTGTCCCTTGGACTCTGCGGTCACGCACCAACACTAATCCATCTTCCTTTTCAGGTCCCTCAAGAAACAA